>MJUT01010855.1:342105-353418 GCA_002080005.1 Gigantidas platifrons | reverse complement strand
GGAGGATTTGGAAGTACTGTAAGGCTTTGTATCAAAATTGGGAGTGCCAGAGTCTTTATAACAGTTATCCTTCCTACATAAGTAAGTTCGCTATAGCACCATGTGTTCAGTAAACCCTTTATGCTTTTTATTTTCTCTGTAAAATTTATAAGAGTTTTATCTTTTTGCAACAAGTCGAAATGAATACCTAGCAATTTAAATTTTCCCGAAAAGTTCCAGGATAGGTTTAATTCTGGCAATAATTTATCTGAACATCCTTTTCTTGAGCCAATCCATATAGCTTCTGTTTTGTCAATATTAATTCTTAATCCAGCACATTCCGTAAATTTGTGGAAAAGTTTTATAGAGTTGTCTAAAGATTGTGGGTCATCCTCCAGAACTAAGGATGAATCATCTGCATACTGACTTAATAAAACTTCTGAGTCATTTATTTTAACTCCATTTATGTTTGGATCATTTTTTATAGCAGAGCTTAAAAGCTCTAAAATTAAATTAAATAAATATGGTGATAAAAGATCCCTTTGGCGCACCCACCGCTCCAAGGTGAAGAACCTGGACATATGTCCATTGTTTAAAACAGAACTACTTATATTGCAGTAAAAGGTTTTAATCCATTTTTGAAAAACTGGTCCAAAACCATAAAATTCAAGTGCACTTTCAATGAATGACCACTCAATAGTATCAAATGCTTTTTCAAAGTCCGCTAACATTAAAATACCTGGAATGTCCTCCTCCTCCATCTTATCTATAAGATCATAAATAATTCTAGTACATTCACCTATATTTCTACCCTTTAAGAAACCCTTTTGAGTTGGACTAATTATGTTTTGTAATATGGGTTTGGCTCTGTTTGCTATACTAGCTGATGATCTACACATAATAGAGTAATGGGTCTCCAGTTTTTTAAATAAAACTTAGATTTTCATTCTTTTGGAATACATGTGATTAGACCTTGACGCTGGCTGGTAGAACATTTTCCTATATCTAAGCTTTCATTTAAGCATTTTACTAAAGGTATTTTAATATCATTCCAAACAAACTTATAGAATTCCACAGTGAATCCATCAATCCCAGGTGATTTACAATTTTTCATCTTTTTCAAGGAGGCAAGACATTCCTGGATTGTTAGTAGACCTTCACAAGAGTTTACTTCATCAGCATCCGGTTTTATTATGAAAGGATTATTATCATTAAAAAAATATCTGTGAGATGCATTTATACAGGGGTTTGTACTAGTATACAATTTATTATAAAAATCTTTTTGTTCATTTCTAATTTGTTTTGGATCATTAATTTCCTGTTTATTTTCCATGATAAGTTTTGGTATAATTTTTTCCAAATAGTGCTTCTTTCCTAAATTACAAAAATATTGTGTACTTTTTTCACCCTCCACTTGCCATTTGGCCTTTGCTCTCATGATAATGCCATTTACGTTTTCCTCACGAATAGTTTTAATTTCAATTTCAATTTTTTCCATCTCGCAAAGAATAGCTTCTGAAAGATTTTCTGTATATTGTTTATCAACTACAATTAGTTTTTCCTGTAACTCCTTTTCTTTTTTATCCTTTTGTCTTTTTTTAAAGGACGAAAAGGATATAGCTGAGCCTCTAATTTTCATTTTTTTCATTTCCAATAATAACTGATTAGTAATAGTAAACTCCTTATCAACATTGTCAATTTCTACTAAGTGGTCAGTTTCATATTAGAGCATAACATTTTTAATATCCTCTTTCACTTTTAAAATAAAATCATCCTCATGTAAAAGACTATTATTAAACTTCCATGTACCCCTTCCCCTGGTTTGATTAGAAAATGTTATTGTTATAGTTACAGCTGAATGATCTGATCTATAACTAATACCTGATGACACAACAAATGATCCTATATCAGTTGTTGTTAAAAAGTAATCTAAGCGACTTTTTTTTTTAGATGGACCTCTCCGTGAAAATTTTCTATCATTTTGATGTTGTTCACTCCAAGACTGGGTTGCTCAAAATACTGGTTAATTTTATCCATTGGTTAGGCTAACCAATGGATAAAATTGCTAACCAGTGGTACCGTATCCGGTGGACAATTTTACGTTGCTCAACCATTGGATAGTGCTGTGGTTAAGTAGCTTAACCAGTGGATAGTATCCCATAATTCCATAGTATTCTTTGTAAAAAAAAATGTCAGAAATTTTTTGCTCAGCAAAAAAAGAAAAAGAAAAAAAGACAGAGAGGTGAAAATTTATCCAGGCTGACTTGGTTTGCTTATGTGAGCTTGGGGAGAAAACATAACCATAATTAGGTCAAAACAAACGAATGTTATAACAAATGCAGAGAAGGCAAAAGCGTGGAAAGAGATCACAGACTCTGTGAATGCAAGGGCAGGTGGACAAAAAAAAGATCGGTAGAGCAAATCAAGGAAAAGTGGGGAAAAGTATGTTCTACGGCAAAGTTGGAGGTTGAAGTAAATAGTTAGAGCCTCAATCAGACAGTAGAAGGTCTAGCATTGCAAGGGCCAAGTGAAGTGACACAAACTATCATAGAACTTCACACCGATGCACTAAAGACATATCAGAATAGGAAAGGGATAGTCTTTTACATTTTCTCTGTACTTTCCAAGAAATTAATATGTCTGTCATGGATATACCATCAATTTTCATTCTTCATTATTAAAAAAACACAGGTAGTTTTATAAAACAAAATAATGAATGCATGTTGCATCCCTTTGTAACCAACTATATACACCCGTTCAAAATTTGCAAATACGGGATACAGATTCACTAATATAAGGATATTTGTTGAGCTCTCTTTATTGGTTTTTGAAGTCTATATGTAGCTGCGGCTTGCCATTTCTTAGCATTATATTTAGACCAATAAAAAAGTGCATAGTTAACTAGAACTATTATTTTAAGATATTTATTACTGTCGGTCCGTCTATATAGGGTACATGGTTTCAAAGAAAAAAAAATGAAGATGTTTTTAAACGGATTTTGATTATTTTTAACCAGAAGGCGTGGCAATTTCTAGGCATAATCTTGTTTCGGCTAGTTTTCATTTTCTGGTGATTTACACTTTAATTTGTTTTAAAATCCAATTTACCATGTATTTTCTAATAAAAGTGGAATCCTAAAATAACATCACATTATTTGAATCACATGAACACAAAAAGTGGAGTTGGTTGCCAGTTATCTTATACGTTAACATTCCTGTTATTTATATTTGAAGACCTATATATTTCATGGAATAGGTATTAAACGGAAAAGGGGGTTAAATAACTTAAGATTACAAATTACCTGTGTGATCAAACACACCCTGTACATTTTTAGAATAGTACCCCTTCCTATTAACAAAGGCGTATTCGTAGTCTAAGGGTGGTGCCTGTATTTGTATCATGTGTGCAGTCAATTGCCCCTACAACGCCAGGAAAATGGACAATGTCATAATACCCTGTTTTAATTCTGTTCCTCTGAAAATATGTAGAGGGCCAGGTGATATATTGTCCCGATATATCATACAGAGCATTAGAGACATCTCTTACTGCCCTCGAGACACTTGAAATATGATATCCCATTGTATCACCGATTACTCTCATCGGACTCCCTAGTGCAAGGTAATATCTAAGGGCAAGCTTTAGTTGTATGTCTACGGGTATGGCATGAGACCCAAGAGTTGGTCTGCACAATTGTGACTCTATAGATTGATTTGATTTTTGGTGTTTAATGCCATTTTCAACAATATTTCAGCTATATCATGGCGACCCGTTTCAGTGGTGGAAGAAGGTGGAGTACCCAAGAGAGAACCACCGACCACGGGCAAGTAACTGGTAAACTTTATTACTTGCAGCTGCGAGTCAAGTGCATCCTTTTTTGTAATTCACAAAGCCGGGCGCGAACTCACGCCGTATTGGTGATAGGCTTGTATGAGTTGTTAGGTATTCCAACTACCTACATATGTAACTCATTAAGCCAACCGGGCCCTGTAATCTAAATCTATCCCGGAATTCTCTATCATCAAAATCCAACTCAATATGCCGATACACTCTTTCTTTTTGCTGTCGTCTTGCCATATTTAACCAATGGTTAAATATATATCCGGCCAAATTTGAGGGATTAACTTTATCCACTGGATAAAATTTGAGCAAGAAAAATTAACCGGTGGTTAAATTTATCCATTGGATAACTAGATTTACCCAGTGGATAACACTAACCAACGTTTTGAGCAACCCAGTCCAGATGTCTATCAAGTCTAAATCATTCATCATAGAATGTAGTTTAAGTTTTGAGTTGAGATTATTTTCTCTGCGATAGTTAACCATATCTAAATCATAATCCTGAACTACATTCCAATCTCCCACTAAAATGATTGAGGAGTTGGGAAAAGTATTTATTTTTGATTGCAGTATTTAAAAAAAACAGGGTTTATCTTCATTTGGTCCGTAAACTGCAGCTAATGTCATTCGATAGTCCTGAATTGAGATATCAAGGATGATATAATTCCCTAATGTATCTTTAACTTCATCATGGATGTTAAATTCAAACGAATTTTTAAACAAAATTGCTATCCCCTACTGTTGCTGGTAAAAGAAGACAATTTTGCAATGTAACCCCATTCGTGCAGCCATTTCTTTTCATTTTCAACAATACCATGAGTATCTACTAAAACTGTTACATCGTATAAATCTTTACATTTTGTAAATATATCACATCTTTTCACACTATCTGCTAACCCCCTACAATTAACTGAGCCTATCACAATAGATGACATTGCAATGATTCAGTATGACAATAATAAAATAGTAAATATTTCATTTTACAGACAGGTTCAACTTGAATTGACAATGATGGCTGACTATTTATATTATACTATACAATTATATGTATTTTACTTATCATTGTTACAAAATAAACACCTTTAACACACTTTTCCCATTTTTTATTTGATAAAATAAAAAGATCCGCACCTATCCAACATGGCAATTTAAATAATGTTTGTGGGTAGGCAAAACATATTGTTTTGTAGTATTTCTTACTCTTTAAATTATATGTTTTAACTGAAGTAAAAATGTAAATCATAGTGACTAAAGTTTTTAATAACATACTGATAGATTTAAAGAAATTTACAATTTTGTTTGTTTTTTCCTTCAATATTATATAGTAGCTGTTGTTCAGAGCAATAGTTGTGTGTCAATTTTTATAGAAATTAAGCAATAGGTGGTACACAGTATCAACAAATATGCAAAGCAAATTACAACAAGAAATAAAGACATAAATGCTACTATATACATGTACATTGTACAATACTAACCCGATCTAAGTACACAGTGTACTGTATGTAATAATGATACATAAAATTAACAGAAAAACATGACAACATTATACTCGACATTACAACAGATTACTTTTATGCAGAATATATTCCATCTTTTTTATTGACATAAGCTACTGTATCTCATACACTATATATATATTGTTTATCTACGACTTTCAAATCAACATATACATGTAATTGCATTTAACCTTGATACATATACAAAATGTATATTCATGTGTACATTGTCATATACTGAACTAATTTGTGCAAGCCTTTAGTTTTGGAGGACAATTATCAGTACAGTCAGAGACACCGCTCGACAAATAACTGTGACAGACACACCACTGATCCCGGTGACCCAGACCTATCCTCTTTTCTATCAAATATATCTTCAAAATTTCCTTTAATTTTAGAGCGTTACATTTTACTTACTACATATATATCACAAAAGGCATATCAAAATAAGTAAATAGATCAAACGGATTAAAAGGACACATCAGTAACATCAAGAAGAGTGCCACCGCCATCCCTACCATGTCTCCGACTGCATTGTATGTAGTATATTAATCAACAGGGAAAATTAGAATGACGATTAGATTACTAGCTACATCTACAATGTAGGTTAGTAATCTTTGGAATTATTTCAACGCCCAATAATAGCATAATTTAAAGAGAAAAACATATATATATATATATTTTCTGATAAGAAATCGAGGGGTGCACATTCTTTTTTATTATTATTATTATTAAAATTACATCAACACAGTCTGTTGAAAGATAATCGCCAATCGGTGGAGGGGGTCTACAAACAGTAATTTATCATAATAAAACCAACTTTATTAAAACGCTTCCAACTCTATTTGGCACACTGGTGTTAATATACCTACTACTTAGGTCCGCAGTACGCTATATTTTGCTAGAGTTACATAACCATAGACTTTGAGAAAGACCTTCTAGTACATTGTAGCTCTAGTTTTATTAAATGTGTATTGACACTCATTGCTGCAATGGTAGAAAACCAATAATAAAACAACAGGAAATCATCATTGAAACATATAATTATAACCGAAAACTTCGGGTTGTGGTAATTTATATTTAGATTGGGTTGCATTACCTTTCAGAAGGTTATTATAACCTTTTATTAGCACTCGTGACACTGGTAGAAAAACGATAACATATCAACCGGAAATTACATATGGTACAAAAATTGTAATACAATACCGGAGAGTAATGTACTATTTTCGGTAACAATAATATCAGAGCAAAACAAAAACGGCAATGGTTTCATGAGAATCAAAAGTAGCACAAATTAGTTTTACATCGCATTGACAGGGATTTATATATAAAATAAATCCTTGATATTAATAAAATAAAAAAAAATAAAAAAATAAAATAATACAAAAATACAAAGAAAAAAGAGACTATTCTACTTTACTGTCAAAAGCTATTGATTAAATTGCTGGATTAAATTACCGACCAAGTTTCTGCGAAATATTGTCATAAATATCGATTTTATGTCTGTCACCATTTAAATCAGTACCGTAAATATGACCATTAAAGTACCACGCACTTGTGATGTGCTCGTTTAAATGCAGTCTATTTAATAACCCTTGGTTAAGTTGTGTTATGTCATCCCCGATATTTATTTGCATTGTTTCATTGATATCTTTTCTTTTTCGCATTACCGCTATTTTAGAGTCCATTCTTAAAAATTTCAATAGTATAGGTCTGGGGGTACCATGCTTCCCGGGTATTCTGTGCATCGCAACTATCTCTGTTGCGTCGATGTTTAAGCCCACTTTGTCGTGTATCTCCTTGAGCAGTGTAGCTGGTAGTCTCTCACCCCTTCTTTCCTCACAATTGTAAATCTTAAGGTTTTTCTTTCTGGAGTACTGCTCATTCCAATTTCCTTTTCTTATGCTATCTATCAACATCTTTTCAACATATTCTATTTTCCCTTCCATCTCTTTAATGCGAGTGCACAACACGTAAGTTCGCATTGTCAAATTCTACCGATTCCAATTTCCCACTTATAATCTAGATATTCTGGTGTTATAATCTGCTTTTAATTTTTCGTTTTCAATTTTCACTTCTTTTCTGATTTTTTCATTTTCCTTTCTTACTTCTTTTACAACTTCGTCTTTTAATTCGTACTTCATTTTTGTCATCAGTTTTCCCATAATTTCAGTTACTAGTTTTTCTATATCATCCTTTTTAATTATTTTATCTATCGATAATTTTATACTGTCCAATTCGTTTTCGATGCAAATACTATGGTCCGAATCACTTGATAGGCAAGAATGTAGTCGTTTTGCTGCTTTAAGGTGTACACTTGTCATGAAAAACATTTTCGTTAGATTTTTCAATCTGGCGTTCTGAATTTGCCGTCGCTGTTGGTGGTTTATTCGTATCAACTGTAGCGATTGATATAAATTTTGTGATTGACGATTGTTGTGACATTATGGTAGATCTATCGAGTACACCTTTAACTTCAAGCGTGATTAGTTTGTTTACATTGTATTATATGTCTATTGTCTATCTATCTAAAAATATATGTTTTGTGGTTATGTTCGTGAAATTGTAATTGACGCTATATTATTGTTTATAAATATTGACATTCAAAAAGTTTATAATATCACTCACTATCTCTGTAGAATATTTTTGTTCCTATTCAAAAGTTCTAAAACCAGTCAATATCTCCTTAAAACACAAAACTTTCAGGAGCTCGTTTATCTACTCCTATCCATGTCGGCCATGTTTTCTTCCTCAAACCTGAAACTGCTTAACCAAATGAACCGGTGAAAAGCACCTAAGGAAGGTTCTGTATTAGGTTTCCTCAAAGTCAAAGCATCCATTCATTTTTTAGTTCTTGATAGAGGAAATGATCAAAATCAGACTGATGAGAAAAGTAAAGATCAGACTGAGGAGAAACATAAAGATCGGACTGATGAGAAAAATAAAGATCAGACTGAGGAGATAAATAAAGATCAGAATGAGGAGAAAATTAAAGATCAGACTGATGAGCTTGATGGAAGAGATGATGAAAATCGGCATGAGGAGAAAACAGAGAAACAGAAAAATAAAGCGATAGAAAATACCACACAGTAAGTGCAAGAATCTATGTAAAGTGTTTCTAATATTCTATTACATATATTGTCTTCTCCTGAGGGAACGTTTTCCTATTCCTCACCAGGCAACACTATACTATAGGAAAACTGTTCTTGGGGGAAAAAGACAATAATATGTTTAGTACATAAGGGCAAAGTAAAAAACAATGGTTCCAGAATTGAAAATTTTCCCTAATTTCAAGTTGGTTATAAAGAGATACAAATTTTCTGAATCTTTATTCAACATGAATCACCATTCAAATTTGAATTTAGTATAACATTTCAGAATATAATTTTAAACAAACATATAACAAATATCAACATTTTTTTTACACTAATTGATGGCGGAAACATAGACATTACTTTTGGTACACAGATAACATTTACTTTCTTTGAATTTTTCTTTTTTTTTTATTGTTGTTTCTTCTTTTTTTGTATGCATGCATTTTTTGTTGAGGGGAAAAGTTTTGAATAAGAAAAAAAGCCTGAAGAAATTAAGCAAAAAATAATTTGATGCTAAAATTTAGCCTTTTAAAACTCATTGAAGAAAAACAGAGTAGATTTATCATTTCAATGAAAAGAGTTATGTCCAGCTGAAAATGTGTCCCATTTCTCCTGTTTTTGCTGCACTCCTGAAATTGTATATATAAGACAGGAATAACTCATCAAAATATATATATAGTCCTCAATTACAATTACAACTTAATAAAAGTCCCATAAATTTGAAAATTTCACTGAACTGTTATTTAAAAAAAACCAACCTATATTAGACACCTCAAATCTCATGTTTTGTTGCACTCATGACATAATTATACACATTTGACAAACAATGCATAAGCCACAGAAAATACACATTCAATTTTCAATATGAAAGTTTTACTTGTAAATTAAGACATTTGGCTATCAATCAGGACTGGGTTGCTCAAAACGTTGGTTAGTGTTATCCACTGGTTAAATCTAGTTATCCAATGGATAAATTTAACCACCGGTTAATTTTTGTTGCTCAAATTTTATCCACTGGATAAAATGCCTTATCCAGTGGATAAAGTTAACCCCTCAAATTTGGCCGGATAAATATTTAACCATTGGTTAAATATGGCAAGACGACAGCAAAAAGAAAGAGTGTATCGGCATATTGAGTTGGATTTTGATGATAGAGAATTCCAGGATAGACTTAGATTATAGAGACACAGGGTCCGGGTGGCTCCATGAGTTAGGTAGTTATAATACCTAACAACTCATACAAGCCTATCACCAATACAGCGTGAGTTCGCACCTGCTTTGTAAATTACAAAAAAGGATGAACTTGACTCGCAGCAGCAAGTAACAAAGTTTACCAGTTACTTGCCCGTGGTCGGTGGTTCTCTTCGGGTACTCCGCCTTCTTCCACCACTAAAACGGGTCGCAATGATATAGCCAAATTATTGTTGAAAATGGCGTTAAACACCAAAAATCAAATCAAATCAATCTATGGAGCCACAATTGTGCAGACCAACTCTTGGGTCTCATGCCATACCGGTAGACATAAAATTAAAGCTTGCCCTGAGATATTACCTTGCACAAGGGAGTTCGATGAGAGTAATCGGTGATACAATGGGATATCATATTTCAAGTGTCCAGAGAGCAGTAAGAGATGTCTCTAATGCTCTGTGTGATATATCTGGACAAAATATCACCTGGCCCTCTACAGATTTTCAGAGGAGCAGAATTAAAACAGGGTTTTATGACATTATCCATTTTCCTGGCGTTGTAGGGGACTGCACACATGATAGAAATACAGGCACCACCCTTAGACTACGAATACGCCTTTGATAATAGGAAGAGGTACTATTCTAAAAATGTACAGGGTTTGTTTGATCACACAGGTTATTTGTAATCTTAAGTTATTTAACCCCCTTTTCCGTTCAAAACCTATTCCATGAAATATATAGGTCTTCAAATCTAATTAACAGGAATGTTAACGTATAAGATAACTGACAACCAACTCCACTTTTTGTATTCCTGTGGTTTAGATAATGTGATGTTATTTTAGGATTCCACTTTTATTAGAAAATACATTGTAAATTGGATTTTAAAACAAATTAAAGTGTAAATCACCAGAAAATGAAAACTAGCCGAAACAAGATTATGCCTTCTGGGTAAAAAATAATCAAAATTCGTTTAAAAACGCCTTCAAATTGTTTTTTTTGAAACCATGTACCCTATATAGACGGACCGACAGTAATAAATATCTTAAAATAATAGTTCTTGTTAACTATGCACTTTTTTTATTGGTCTAAATATAATGCTAAGAAATGGCAAGCCGCAGCTACATATAGGTAAAATGGCGGGAAGCAAGCTGATGTAGTTGACACAACAGAAAGGTTTTGTACGAAAAAGTGTGTTTTTTCTGCGTGTTCAGCATCGAAATTGAGTAAAAATGTTATTGAATGAATGATCTTTTCTTAAGCTGATTATCTAGTGCAGTTTCTAGTCTCTAAAGCGAACAATTAAAAACTTTATAAATATTGTAAACAAACAAGATGGCCGATTCGAGTGCACCTCAAATTCCAACAACTAAATCGCATAATGTACAAAACGCCAACACTCGTGGTAGAAGCTCTTCTCGTAAACGTCCCTTATCGGGCTCTGACGAACAAATGAAGCCTCCTTCAAGTCGACAACGCTCACAGTCAGTGACCCGAAAGGCCCCCAACCCTGGAAGTGGCGAACAAGTAACATTCAAAACACAAGGCCAATCTTTTAATATGTGTAAGCTTGTAGAAACAACTATGTTGAAACCTGAAGTCATACAAACGGTGGTACCAACTATAATAGGTGAAATAAAATCAGAACTTATTTCAGAACTAAAGTCCGTAATAAAATCCGCAGTTACTCAAGCTATCGAAGATGCCATCAAGCCATTACAA
>MJUT01010855.1:305518-339191 GCA_002080005.1 Gigantidas platifrons | reverse complement strand
CAAATATATATCTTACATTTATCAGACCAGTACTAGAATATGCATGTGAAGTGTGGGACGGGTGTTATGAACGGGACATTGAAAAATTAGAAAAAAATACAATTAGAAGCGGCACGAATTGTAACAGGTTTGACAAAATTTGCTAGTAAGGATTCATTATATTTTGAGACTGGATGGGAAACTTTAGCCAATCGGCGGGAAAATCGTAAATTAGCTACTTTTTATAAAATTCATAATAAATTATGCCCTCCTTATTTATTTAATTGTTTACCTCCAGTTACATCAGATATAAATAGTTATAATCTTAGAAATAATCAGAATTATGTTCCACCCAGATGCAGACTGAGAACATCAGCAAGCTCATTTATTCCATCTACCGTTTCGCTTTGGAACAATCTAGATATATCAATAAGAAATTCCCTTACACTATCTTCGTTTAAAAATAGAGTGAAAGTTGATATCTATAAAACCCCAAAGTATTATAATGAAGGCCCACGGAAATTAAATATATTACATACTAGACTTAGACACCAATGCAGCTCACTCAATGCCGATTTGTCAAAAGTACATATAATAAATAATTTTAAATGTAATTGCGGTGCTTCTTTTGAAGATGCCATACATTATTTTCTGGAATGTCCTTTATACCTGAACGAAAGAAGAACACTTCATAGTAATTGCGACGATATTAGTATCAATATTGAAACTTTGCTCTTTGGGAACGATAAGTATAGTTATGACGTCAACTCCAAAATATTTGGAAAAGTTCGAACTTTTATAAATCAATCAAAAAGATTTTAGGGCTAGGTCAGCAATTTGTTTTCTTTGTTTTACTTTTTTCACTTTTTTTTCACTTGTGCTTCTTTCTTTCTTCTTATCAGTGTCAAAATTGTAAATGTCTATTGTTTGTGTTTTGTTTTGCTGTCATTAATTCATGTGTATATTTTGTAAGGAGAGGACTTCATATAAGTTGGTATAACTTGCTGTCCAATCCTATTGTTTATGTACAATAAAATATTATTAAACTAAACATATAGACTTCAAAAACCAATAAAGAGGGATCAACAAATATCCTTAAAGTAGTGAATATGTATCCCGTATTTGCAAATGTTGAACGAGTGTATATAGTTGTTTTATAAAGGTACCTGTGTTTTTTTAATAATGAAGAATGAAAATTGATGGTATATCCATGACTGACATATTAATTTCTTGGAAAGTACAGATAAAATGTAAAAGACTATCCCTTTCCTATTCTGATATGTCTTGAGTGCATCGGTGTAAAGTTCTATGATTTTTTGTGTCACTTCACTTGGCGCTGGCAAAGCTGGACCTTCTACTGTCTGATTGAGGCTCTTACTATTTACTTCAGCCTCCAACTTTGCCGTAGAACAGACTTTTCTCCACTTTTCCTTGATTTGCTCTACCGATCTTTTTTTTTGTCCACCCGCCCTTGTATTCACAGAGTCTGTGATCTCTTTCCACACCATTGCCTTCTCTGCATTTGTTATAACATTCGTTTGTTTTGACCTAATTATGGTTATGTTTTCTCCACAAGCTCACATAAGCAAACCAAGTCAGCCTAGGATAAATTTTCACCTACCCGTCTTTTTTTGTTTTTTTGTTGAGCAAACGATTTCTGACATTTTTTTTACAAAGAATACTATGGAATTATGGGATACTATCCACTGGTTAAGCTACTTAACCCCAGCACTTTCCAATGGTTGAGCAACGTAAACTTGTCCACTGGATACGGTACCACTGATTAACAATTTTATCCATTGGTTAGCCTAACCAATGGATACAATTAACCAGTGTTTTGAGCAACCCAGTCCAGGTGGTTTTTTTTATTTTATCTGATACATTTCATGTACTTCAGTAAATAATTAAACATATTTTTTTTTACATTTTTCAGATAAAATAGGGTGTAGTTACAATAAAAAGAGTTAGATCCTATTAAATACTTAGTAGCATTGTAGTAAGACAAATTAATAAAAGTCCTATAAATTTGAAAATTTTACTGAACTGTTATTTAAAAAACCCATCTAAATAAGATACCTTAAATCTCATGTTAAAATATTGCACCCCAGTAGTATATGGGTACAGCTCAGTTATTAGCTCACCTGACCCGAAGGGTCATGTGAGCTATTGCTATCACTGGGCGTCCATCGTCCGTCTTCCGTCGTCCGTCGTCCGTCTGTCGTTAGCTTTTTGCATGTTAATCAACTCCTCTAAAACCACTGTGCCAATTTGAACCAAACTTTGGTGGAATGGTCCTTGGGTGGTCCCCTTTCAGAATTGTGTCCGACAATCCCCCCCCCCGCCTACCAAGATGGCTGCCGTTACTAAAAATAGAAAATTCAGCAAAAAATCACTTAAAAATTATCTTCTCTGAAACTGCTGGGCCAATTGGGCCCAAACTGTGGTGGAATGGTCTTCAGATGGTCTTCTTTGAGAATTGTGTCCGACGACCCCGGCCGCCAACCAAGATAGCCGCCGTTACTAAAAATAGAAAATTTGGCAAGAAAATCACTTACAAATTATCTCCTCTGAAACTACTGGGCCAGTTGGGCGCAAACTATGGTGGAATGGTCTTTAGGTGGTCATCATTCAGAATTGTGTCCGACGACCCTGGCCGCCAACCAAGATGGCCACCGTTACTAAAAATAGGAAATTCAGCAAAAATCACTTACAAATTATCTTCTCTGAAACTGCTGGGCCAATTGGGTCCAAACTATGGTGGAATGGTCTTTAGATGACCCCCTTTCAGAATTATGTCCGACGACCCCGGCCATCAGCCAAGATGGCTGCCATTACTAAAAATAGAAAATTCGGCAAACAATCACTTAGAAATTATCTTCTCTGAAACTGCTGGGCCAATTGGGCCGAAACTATGGTGGAATGGTCTTCAGATGGTCCTCTTTCAGAATTGTGTCCGACGACCCCGGCCACCAACCAAGATGGCCACCGTTGCTAAAAATAGAAAATTTGGCAAAAAATCACTTAAAAATTATCTCCTCTGAAACTGCTGGGCCAATTGGGCCCAAACTATGGTGGAATGGTCTTTAGGTCATCCCCTTTCAGAATTCTGTCCGACGACCCTGTCCGCCATCCAAGATGGCTGCCGTTACTAAAAATAGAAAATTCGGCCAAAAATCACTTACAAATTATTTTCTCTGAAACTGTTGAGCCAATTGGGCCCAAACTATGGTAGAATGGTCTTCAGATGGTCCTCTTTGATAATTGTGTCCGATGACTCCTGCCGCCAACCAAGATAGCCACCGTTACTAAAAATATCAAATTTGGCAAAAAATCACTTACAAATTATCTCCTCTGAAACTACAGGGCCAATTGGGGCCAAACTATGGTGGAATGGTCTTTAGGTGGTCATCTTTCAGAATTGTGTCCGACGACCCCGGCCGCCAACCAATATGGCCACCATTACTAAAAATACAAAATTCAGCAAAAAATCACTTAAAATTTTCTCCTCTGAAACTGCTGGGCCAATTGGACCCAAACTATGGTGGAATGTTCTTTAGGTGATCTCCTTTCAGAATTCTGTCCGACGACCTAGCTGCCAGCCACGATTTCCGCCATCACTAAAAATAGAAAATTCGGCAAACAATCACTTAAAAATGATCTCCTCTGAAACTGCTGGGTCAAATGGGCCCAAACTATGGTGAAATGGTCTTTATATGGTCTACCTTGAGAGTTATATCCGACAACCCCCCGCCCCGCCAAAGAAGATGGCAGCCATTGCTAAAAATAGAAGATTCGCCAAAATTCACTAAAAATTATCTCCTCTGAAACTGCTGGGCCAATTTTGAGGCAGGTGAGCGATTACAGGCTCCTAGGAGCCTCTAGTCATTTGAGGTGGTGCTACCAGAAGTCACGTGAACGGAAATCACGTGACCGGAAGCGGCCATGTCAGGAAGTGACGTCAGTCACGTGCCCGCAACCGGAAATGTGTTCTGCGCATGCGCAACCGGAAGTTGCGCAATATCCGCCTCTTTTTCAATGAAAGTCAGTCACGTGAGCGGAAGTGGCCATGACCGGAAGAGGTCCTGTGCCGAACAGGCCCTTTTCGGAAGTGTTCATGGTGCGCATGTGTAACCGGAAGTTGCGCAACCGTTTCCTGCTTTTTTTCTTACTATAGTAGTACAAAAGGTTGGTTGGGGTGTTCTCTACGACGTCCGCGTCCTATATTTAGCATGGTTAACGGAACTAGCCCTGGTTATCTATCCTTTTTCCGCCATTTTATTTTCATTTCACTGGTTATTTACCCCTTTCCCGCCATTTTATTTTCATATATTGTATATGTTGTGTAGTACTCCAAGTATTTCTACTTTACTAAGAGTACATTTGATCACCCAATAGAAGGTCCTTTTGGGTCCAAATGAATATTTTTTTTGTAAAGGTTATACACCCAAACTGCAAAATACCAAGTACTTTCAGAGATATTACAGAATCAAACTTTAATGGTTCTCCGGATATTGGAAAAACACCAATAAAAAATATGCAACCTCCTTTTCCTCCTCCTCCTTCAAATTATGTTTCTTCCATATTTTCCCTATCTTTTCACTATTCAACTTACTTTTCTTCCATATTTTCCATATCATTTCACAATTCAACCTACTTTTCTTCCACATTTTCCTTATCTTTTCACTAATCAACTTGCCTTTCTTCCATATTTTCCATATCATTTCACATTTCAACTTACCTTTCTTCCAAATTTGTCATATCTTTTCACAATTTTCTTCTGGATTTTCCAGATGTTTTCACTATTCAACTTGAGGTTCTTCCACATTTTCCATTTCTTTTCACTATTCAACTTGCCTTTCTTCCATATTTTCCATATCATTTCACATTTCAACTTACCTTTCTTCCATATTTTTCATATCTTTTCACAATTTTCTTCTGTATTTTCCAAATTTTTCACCATTCAACTTGGATTTCTTCCACATTTTCCATATCTTTTCACTATTCAACTTGCCTTTCTTCCATATTTTCCATATCATTTCACATTTCAACTTACCTTTCTTCCAAATTTTTCATATCTTTTCACAATTTTCATTTGTACTTTCCAAATTTTTTCACTATTCAACTTGGGTTTCTTCCATATTTTTCATATCTTTTCACTATTCAACTTGTCTTTCTTCCATATTGCTCTCCTCCTCCTTCTCCTTCAACTTATGTTTCTTCCATATTGTCCATATCTTATATGTGACAAAGACAAGCTGACACCGACTTTGGTAGGAACTTTGTCGTTTTCCCAAAATCTCAGCAACTGCAAATTTTTCTGGTTATGTTTGTTTATGTTCTGTATCATTTTAATGTCAAACAACCATATTTACCATTTTAAGTGAAGTATTTCTTCAGTGTCAAGCAGCAGTGTTGACTGGATGTTGTCTGTTATTGTTTAATACATTTTCTATTGTCATTACATTCTAATTGTTATTTTGCTGTAAATCTGTGGTGATGTTTTTATTTTATTCAAATTTATATTAGAATTCAATGTTTTTAAAGAAAATAAAAGGTTTTGTGATCTAATATTATCATTAATAGATTTATCAATGGAAAAGGTTTTTTTTTGGGTGGTTTTTCCTGTAAATTCAAAATTCATGAATATTTTTTCAATTTATTTTTAGATGAAAATTTCAACTTTTTTTCTTGTAACTTTAAATTATTATTTCATTTATCAATGGAAAAGTTCTCTTTTTTTCATCTCCTCGTCATTTTTTATTGATGAATGATAAAAAAAATCTATATTTGAACAATTAACTTTTTCTTAACAAAAAACATAAGTAACACGGAAACTGAATAGATTTTCCTCAATTTAATGTTATGTTGTTCAGTGTTGTTTTTAGTTCACACAGAGAATTTGGAACTATAATATATTTATTGATATTATTTTTTAAATTATTTGTAAATTACATTATTATGTTTACAGGAGAAATCAATTTTTTTACTTGGCATAATAGATCTGACCATAGTCTGTGATAATCTGTCAGTGCTGTGATATATATATATATATATATTTGTCCATTCCTTACTTTTATTTATTAATTTTTATATTCAATGTAGATTCAGTTCAATTCGTTGTTAAATTGTATTGTCAATTTTCTTTCTTATTTATATTTTTTCTTTTCTATTTTTAAATGTTCTTGTTTATTTTTAAATTTTCTAATAAAATGAAGTTTTTTTTCTTACTCACTCACACAACTCGCAGAATGATATTTCCAACATACCCAATGCTCTAAAATATATTGTGTTCTCCAGCTATTTGAGAAAAGAATATTGGGAAATGTGCGTTCCATGAAAGCTTGTAATAAACTATAATGAATTCTGTTAGATTTTCTTTGTATTCTATAAACAAACTAATTTACAATCTCTGTTTAATGTTTTTTATCACGAAGTTATTTTTCTGTAATGTGAGTATTTACACAAAACTACTATTTAAACAAATAAATAAGTATAGACTAGAGGCAATTATCCACCCACACATTACTTTGGGCCATGGTCTTGGTATATCTGCTCTCGTATTTTCCCATCTTTATGTATTCATTTGTCTTGCCAATATACTACCAGGATGAAATATATTGATAAACTTTACCAATTGCTGATCATCCACCAGTGAACGTCTACGGTTGATAACACTGCACGATCGTTGATACATTTCACCATTTTTATATCATACTATGTAGTAAAACATATCCCATTATTTATAAAATCATCATTAAATAACTGGTGTCCAATTAAAATGTGGTGGTGGTGGTAGCGCCGGGATGTTAGGGGTTTGATAAGAACTTGACTGTTTTGAGGACCTGTAGACCATCATAATTTGGGAAAGGTGTGCTATCGGAAGTGACGTCCCCGGAAATGACATCACCGGAAGTCACGTGACCGGAATCGACGTCATAACCAGAAGTGACGTTATTTTCCCCGCGCTTTTTTCTTACTAGTGTAGTAGTACAACATGTCCCCTTGCACACACCCCTCAGGGAAAACTAATACCAATAACACTGTAGGAAGATATAAAGATGGTTAACAGTACAATATTCAGTACAGAAATTCTGGTAATATAGTGGAATTGCAGAACTAAAATACAACAAAAACGACAAGGGGGAAATAAACATAACGGAAAGCGACATGGATAAAGCCAACGTTCTAGCCTACTTCTTCACTAGTATGTTCACCAATGAACCAGAAGGAGACGTACCAACATTCAAAGATGCAAATCTAGAGTTTGAGTTTGAGGAAATAGTCTTTGAAGAAAAAGAAATCAAGAAACTATTGGATGAATTAAATCAAAATAAATCACAAGGGCCAGACTGCTCTCACCCGAAGGCACTAACAGAACTCAAATCTGTCTTAGCAAAATCCCTAACAAGGATATTTAATGCCTCGAAGGAGGAAGAAAAAAATACCTGAGATATGGAAGATTGGCAATGTAGTGGCTCTGTTTAAGAAGGGAGATAGGTCTGATCCTGGCAAATACTGGCCAGTGTGCAAGGCAATATTTTGTACTACTACACTAGTAAGAAAAAAGCGCGAGAAAATGATATCACTTCTGGTTATGACGTCGATTCCGGTCACGTGACTTCCGGTGACGTCATTTCCGGTGACGTCACTTCCGGTAGCACACCTTTCCCAAATTATGATGGTCTACAGGTCCTCAAAACAGTCAAGTACTAATGAAACCTCTAACATCCGGCGCTACCACCACCACCACATTTTAATTGGACACCAGTTATTCAATGATAATTTTATAAATGATGGGAAATGTTTTACTACATAGTATCAGATAAAAATGGTGAAATGTATCAACGATCATGCAGTGTTATTAATCGTAGACGTTCACTTGTGGATGATCAGCAATTGGTAAAATTTATCAATATATTTTATCCTGGTAGTAGATTGGTAAGATAAATGAATACTTAAAGATGGAAAAATACGAGAGCAGATTTACCAGGACCATGGCCCAAAGTAATGTGTGGGTGGATAATTGCCTCTAATCTATGTTTATTTATTTGTTTAAATAGTAGCTTTGTGTCAATACTCACATTACAGAAAAATAACTTTGTGATAAAAAACATTAAACAGAGATTGTAAATTAGTTTATTTATAGAATACAAAGAAAATCAAACACATACTTCATTATAGTTTATTACAAACTTTCATGGAACGCACATATATTTTTAATATACAACAAGGCAAGAGAAGACAACCTGATATTTACTAATGATATCAAGGGAGATAATTCAAGAACTAATGTATAATGAATGATGATGATTGTTGTTTTTGGTGTGTGTTGAAGTTAATAAGTAACTGCGATTCTATTATTAGTTGTGTGTGAGATGCATTTTTACCAATCCTTATAGTGGATTGATCAAGACATTTAACAAAATAATGTACAATACCTTCACATTTTACTGTACAGATGTTTAACCGGGGTAAAGTTAAAGAATGACAACACAATATTTCACATAACAATATCTAAGATATATGATGGATCTTAATGAATATGAGAAAACTTGTGTGGTTTCCAAACAGACTTTACAATACAGATTTCATAGACACTTGTTTTACATTACATGTATTTTTATTATTTCTCTTTAAATACCAACCCCCGTTAAAGGGTTGTCCTCCTCTCTTCCTAAATTCCTTGGTGTCGTTAACGAACAGGCTAGTTTTTTTGTTTTGTTTTTTTAAAAGTACGGAAAAATGAAATGTTTTATAACGTCACACACGTAACGAAGTATTTCAAACGTTGCGGTTTGAAAAAATACGGGAAAATGAAATGTTTTATAACGTCATCCACGCGGAAAACAAGTAACTGATATTTCAAACGTTGTGGTTTGTGCTACATTGTATTTATGAAAAGAAGATTATAATTAAGAAATTACATTTTTAGAATATGTTTTTTTTCAATGTCCGATAATTATTTTAGAAAAATGTTTAATCGTTATACACTGATTTTAAAATATTTCAATGTCCGATAATTATTTTAGAAAATGTTTAATCTTTATACACTGATTTAAAGCTCTTTTTTTTAAATATTATATATTTATATATATAAAAAGGGTCGTTTATATACGATGAATGGATTCACGAAGAAATTCGACCATCGTCCTTGTCGGTTGCAGGAATCTGGATGTTGCAGCACAGGGGTATGGTGTGATGACTACCTGATCCAACCCAAGGCCTGGCTTTCTAATGTCCTATGTTACTGTTCCCCTTATTTTGTGTGTGTGTGTGTGTTCAGTGAGCTAAGGTAGGATATGATTGTTCTTTTTTATATATATTGGTGGAATTGTTTCCCATCACTGTCTAAACTT
Organism: Gigantidas platifrons; assembly: GCA_002080005.1. NCBI lineage: Eukaryota > Metazoa > Mollusca > Bivalvia > Mytilida > Modiolidae > Gigantidas > Gigantidas platifrons. The sequence goes on along the minus strand of MJUT01010855.1, from coordinate 329,856 downwards.
TCATTTCATATCATTTTATTATCTTTTCTTATTGTCTACACCCTCATTACCCAAGCTAGTCATGATTTTTTTTTACAAAACAATTAATACTGCATGTAATTTATTTAAGTTTACATTATGCCCTACAGTAAGGGGGAATAACTTTGTATCTGAAGGGATAACTCTGTAATAGAGGACATAACTCTTTATATGGGGAATAAGCTACAACTTTGTTTGTGCAAGGATAATATTAAAGTAGGGGAAATAACTTTTTATGTGGAGGTTTAACACTGCATTATGGGACATAACTATTTATGTGGGGATAACACTGCAGTAGGGGACATAACCCTGCGTGTGGAGGTTTAACACTGCAGTAGGGGACATAACCCTGTGTGTGGAGGTTTAACACTGCAGTAGGGGACATAAATCTTTATGTGGAGGACAAAGGGTGTCATCATTCTGTATTTGGACATATACCTGTGCAGAAAGAGAAATACTATGTAATACGTATCAAGAAATGGCTATTTGGAAATCGATTGGTACACCTATATACAGAGAGTTATTTGCCCTTGGCAGGAAAATAGATATGTTTAAGCTTATATACAGATATTTTCTTGCCTTTGGAAGGTAACTATATACTAAAACTCTGCCCAGGAAGTAATTTTTCTTACTGCTCTAAAAATAGAACACTGTGTCAGGTTGCTATGTAAAATAAATTTGATTGTGGAAATTTGAAACTCATCAAGATAGAAAAATAACTAGCAAAAATTGAATAAAATCTATAATTCTGATAACAATGTAGATATATAGGCAGGTAGGTATATGCCTTTGTAGATAAAGGGCTAGGTTAATGGTGTTTCATGCCACATTCAACAATATTACAGTTATAGTATGGCAGTTTGTACATAAAGGATATATCATAGCTGTTAATGCTTGTTTCTAATAACTGGAAAACATTGCCCAATACTCTTTTTTCAAATAGCTGGAGAACGCAATATATTTTAGAGCACTGGGTATGTTGGGAATATGATTGAGTGAGTTGTGTAAGTGAGTAAGAAAAAAACACTTCTTTTTTTTACATAGTGAACAATTATTCTCCAATTTAATTAAAAAATAAATGAGAAATTTAAAAATAGAAAAGAAAATTTAAAAATGGAAAAGAAATTAAAAAATAAACAAGAAAATTGACAATAAAATTTAACAACGAATTGAACTGAATCTGCATTGAATATAAAAATTAATAAATAAAAGTAAGGAATGGACAAATATATATATATCACAGCACTGACAGATTATCACAGACTAGGGTCAGATCTATTATGACAAGTAAAAAAATTGATTTCTCCTGTAGAAAAAAAATAATGTAATTTAAAAATAATTTCAAAAATAATATCAATGAATATATTATAGTTCCAAATTATCTGTGTGAACTAAAAACAACAACTGAACAACATAAAATTAAAATGGAGAAAATCTATTCAGTTTCTGTGTTACTTATGTTTTTTGTTAAAAAAAAGTTAATTGTTCAAATATTGATTTTTCATCATTCATCAATAAAAAATGATGAGGAGAGGGAAAAAAAAGAACTTCTTCATTGATAAATGAAATAATAATTTAAAGCTACAAGAAAAAAAAGTTGAATTTTCATCTAAAAAAAAATTGAAAAAATATTCATGAATTTTGAATTTACAGGAAAAAAAACAAAAAAAACCTTTTCCATTGATAAATGTATTAGTAATAATATTAGATCACAAAACCTTTTATTTTCTTTCAAAAAAAATGAATTGTAATATAAATTTGAATAAAATAAAAACATCACCACAGATTTACAGCAAAATAACAATTAGAATGTAATGACAATAGAGAATGTATTAAACAATAACAGACAACATCCAGTCAACACTGCTGCTTGACACTGAAGAAATACTTCACTTAAAATGGTAAATATGGTTGTTTAACATTAAAATGATACAGAATATAAACAAACATAACCAGAAAAATTTGCAGTTGCTGAGATTTTGGGAAAACGACAAAGTTCCTACTAAACTCGGTGTCAGCTTGTCTTTGTCACATATAAGATATGGACAATATGGAAGAAACATAAGCTGAAGGAGGAGGAGGAGGAGGTCAATATAGAAGAAAGGCAAGTTGAATAGTGAAAAGATATGAAAAATATGGAAGAAACCCAAGTTGAAATGTGAAATGATATGGAAAATATGGGAGAAAAGCAAGTTGAATAGTGAAAAGATATGGAAAATATGGAAAATATGGAAGAAACCGAAGTTGAATAGTGAAAAAATTTGGAAAAACAGAAGAAAATTGTGAAAAGATATGAAAAATATGGAAGAAAGGTAAGTTGAAATGTGAAATGATATGAAAAATATGGAAGAAAGGTAAGTTGAAATGTGAAATGATATGGAAAATATGGAAGAAATGCAAGTTGAATAGTGAAAAGATATGGAAAATGTGGAAGAAAAGTAGGTTGAATTGTGAAATGATATGGAAAACATGGAAGAAAAGTAAGTTGAATAGTGAAAAGATATGGAAAATGTGGAAGAAAAGTAGGTTGAATTGTGAAATGATATAGAAAATATGGAAGAAAAGTAAGTTGAATAGTGAAAAGATAGTGAAAATATGGAAGAAACATAAGTTGAAGGAGGAGGAGGAGGAGGTTGCATATTTTGTATTGGTGTTTTCCAATATCCGGAGAACCATTAAAATTTGATTCTGTAATATCTCTGAAAGTACTTGGTATTTTGCAGTTTGGGTGTATAACCTTCACCAAAAAAAGATATTCATCTGGACCCAAAATGACCTTCTATTGGGTGATGAAATTTACTCTTAGTAAAGTTGAAATACAACATATACACTATATGAAAATAAAATGGCGGGAAAGGGGTAAATAACCAGTGAAATGAAAATAAAATGGTGGGAAACTGGTAGATAACCAGGGCTAGTTCCGATAACCATGCTAAATATAGGACGCGGAAGTCGTAGAGAACACCCGAACCAACCTTTTGTACTACTAGAGTAAGAAAAAAACGCAGGAAACGGTTGCGCAACTTCCTGTTGCACATGCGCACACAAGCAGTTCCGAACAGGGCCAGTTCCGGACTGGACCTGTTCCGGTCATTGCCACTTCCGGTCACATGACTGACTTCCGGTGAAAAAGAGGCGGATATAGCACAACTTCCGGTTGGGCATGCGCAGAGCACATTTGCGGTTCCGGGCACGTGACTGACGTCACTTCCGGCCAGGGTCGCTTCCGGTCACATGACTGACGTCACTTCCGGTCACGTGACTTCCGGTAGCACCTCCTCACAGAACCACCTCAAATGATAACTGAGCTGTACTCATATACTACTCACCCCAGACATAATGCATGCATATAAAAAACAGGAATACATCATCAAATTAGTCCTCATTAATTACAATTACAATTATATTTGCCATTATCACAGGTCAGATCTGAACATTAACTTATTCATTCAAAGGTTGGTGCTGAAAAGAAACAGAAAATTTACTGAATTCCTTGTAATAGTACATTTATGTCAGGAGTGCAACATAATTTATGGGTTTTCATTGAAAGTAATTTTTAAGGAATTGGTATAACAACAAGCAATCTGAAAGCAATATCATTATAACATATTTATTTGTTAATCTGAATTACAAGTTAGCAAACATTTTCTTCTTAGAAGTAAAAATTACTTGAATTATAGCATTAATAATAATGAATCTAACTAGAAAAGTAAATCTTGTGGAAAATTGGTGCTATAACAATTGCCAAGTGAAATAGTTTTAATAGCTTAGTAAGGTATTTGAATTTGTATTGCAAGAAACAGTTTTAATTGTAAACATGTCATTGGATAATTAATTTTCTTTAAAATTGAATTCTATAAATATATCATTATAAAAGTGTTGCACTCCTGACAGCAAAGAAATGGATTTCTGAAAATATTTTCATATCTATCAGGCAACTTTATGACTGAAATCTGGTGTCTTGTATAGTCTTTCCTGAAAAATAAAACAAAATCATATATTGGCTTTGGTACTTTTTAATTGTGAGCCTTAAAATTTCAAAAGTTGCACTCCTGACATTGGGACGAGGTGTTCTTTAATGACCACTGGGGGTTAAGCCATATATGGATTGGGCAAATTAATTTTTTTTTCATGAAATAACATATTGTGTTAATAGTTACAACAATATTTGCTGATTTTGTGTGAGACATTGATTCAAAATTCAGTTTTTTTTTTAAATTATATATTTTTGTGTTGCACTCCTGACAGCAATCTCTTTTGTAAAAGCAAATTCATATTCAAATCATTTGACAAAAGAGCTGTATAATGTACTCAAATGATGACCAACATATCAAGTTTAAATAATAAATAAAAATCCAGTGCACCTACCTTCATATAACTATAAACTTCACCTTTAAGAAGTGTATTTTTCAAAATGTCACACAAACGTGTTGCACTCCTGACAATATTGGCATCATATTTTGACATAATTTTTTTAATGTTTGAGATATCCCTAAGAAATTTTGCATGACTATACTACATATCAATCCCAATAAATCAAAATAGTTTCTGAAAACCAGATACTTCTCACTTTTAATTTATAATGCTTTTTATAGAGAGAACCATTGTTTTTACTTTGCCCATAACATCTCATCCTCAGCATAAAGAGAAAAAAACCTCTGCGCTAACGTACATTGCCATATCTCGCCATGTTGACACAGATACTTGGGTGCAGGACCCCCCTTTTTTTCAAACTATGAAATTGTTTTATCATATCCTTCACTGATTATTAAGTCTCCGAAGCGTTGTTTGGAGATTTATTATACCCCCTCAAGCAAAGTTTGGGGAGTATATGGGAATCACCCTATCCGTCCGTCCGTCCGTCCATGTACCCTGTAAGCGCAACTCCTCCTAAACGGCTTATTGGATTTTGATGAAACTTTACACACTTGTAGTACACTACCTGCAGATGTGCATGAAGGAATATGGTTTCTGTCCAAAATTCAAAAGGGGAGATAATTCAACTAATGCTGTTCGTCCGTCCATGTACCTTGTAAGCGCCACTCCTCCTAAACGGCTTATTGGATTTTGATGAAACTGTACACACTTGTAGTACACTACCTGCAGATGAGCATGAAGGAATATGGTTGCTGTACAATGTTTAAAAGGGGAGATAATTCAACTTATACTTTCACGAAAAGGGTGGCATGTACCTTGTAAGCGCAACTCCTCCTAAACGGCTTATTGGATTTTTATGAAACTTTGCACACTTGTAGTACAATACCTGCAGATGTGCATGAAGGAATATGGTTGCTGTCCAAAATTTAAAAGAGGAATTAATTCAACTTATACTTTCACGAAAAGGAGGGGGGGCATGTTCATTGTAAGCGCAACTCCTCCTAAACGGCTTATTGGATTTTTATGAAACTTTGCACACTTGTAGTACACTACATGTAACTGCAGATGTCCATGAAGGAATATGGTTGCTGTCCAAAATGTAAAATGGGAGATAATTCAACTTATACTTTCACGAAAAAGGGGGGGGGCATGTACCTTGTAAGCGCAACTCCTACTAAACTGCAGGCGGGGCGGGGGGTATCACTCAGTGAGGTCACTCACAGTCTCACAGTTCTAGTTGTTTTTGCTCCGTTTCTTATTATTATTAAGCCTCCCAAGCAACGTTTGAAGACTTATTGTTTTTGCTCCGTTCTTTCTTCTTATTATAGCTCCCAAACAAAGTTTGTGAGACATATTGTTTTTGCTCTGTTTCTTATTATTATTATTATCATTATTATTATTATTATTATTATTATTATTATTCCACCTTTTTCTTCCGCATCAAATTTTGTCTGGAGCTTTTCTCGGAAACCGTACAGCGGATCCTTTTGAAACTTGACACACAAATAGATCATCTCTCACAGTTGTGCACCTGGTTTTAAAAATTTCAAGATGGCCGCCATTTCAAAATACACAAAAATAATCATAGGAGGTTACTCGCCGAACAGAAATTGATGAAACTTGACAGGAACAACATCCACATTTAGTGAAACGAGATAAGCCACAAAAAAAATCGGAATCAGTTGGACAAACTTTGCCGCAGTTGCCATGGAAACAAAAAAGGGGGGATTTAAAAACATTTTTGATTCCTTTCATACAACTTCATGAAACTTTGTAGGAATATCCACGGTAGTGTGTGGCAGCTTTTTGGGGGGTTGAAAAAATTCAAAATGGCGGCCCAAGTTACAAAATGGCCGCCAAATACAAAAATCCTCCGATTTGGGAGAAATTTGGCTTCCAAGCAGATTATGATGTTACGAATTAATATGCATCGTTGGTTTGTTATGGCGGCCATTTTGAATCCAAAATCGCCGCCAAAATACAAAAATCCTCCTATATGGGCAAAATTTGGTTTCCAAGTAGATTATGATGTTGCGAATTGATATTCATCGTTGGTTTGCTATTGCGGCCATTTTGAATCCAAAATGGCCGCCAAAATACAAAAATGCTCCGATTTGGGCGCAAGTAGATTTTGATGTTGGGAATTGATATCCATGGTTTGGGACCCATATTATGATCCTTCAGATCATAGCATATCTTGTTATTATTATTATTATTCTCCTTTCTTTCTTTACGACATGAATGTGTCCACGACAGATCTCAGGAACCACTGGATAGAATTTCATGAAACTTGGTGGAGTTATAGATATATGTTTCTAGTTGGTCCTAAATTTTCAGTTTTGGAGTAAAGAGGGCTCATGTCATATTTTGGGGGTTCAATGGGGGTGGGGTTTACTATAGAATTCTATGGGAAAGTTGAAATTTCATACATTAATGTTGATAACTTCTAAATGGTTAATAATAGAGACATACATTTTGACACAATGATAGGTCACTATCTGAGGAGCGATTATGCGTTTTCAAAAGATATCTGCTATTTTCAAAATGGCTGCCAAAACACGGCATAAAAAATCGGCGGTAAAAATACAACATTGTCTGATATCATCAAATTTTGTTATGTGGGTAGATAATGATGTCCCGAATTGATTCCCGACATTGAAAACTTTCTACCGGTCGCCATTTTCAAAATGGTCGCCACAATACCGCAAATATTCAACATTGTCCAATATCATCAAAATTTGGTATGTGGGTAGATAATGATGTCCCGAATTGATTCCCGACATTGACAAATGTCTACCGGTCGCCATTTTCAAAATGGCCTCCACAATACCGCACAAATTCAACATTGTCCGATTTCAACGACATTTCATATGTAGGTAGATTATAATGTCCCGAATTGATTCCTGACATCGACAAATTTCTACCGGTCACCATTTTCAAAATGGCCCCCACAATACCGCACAAATTCAACATTGTTCGATTTCAATGAAATTTGATATGTAGGTAGATTATGATGTTCTGAATTGTGAATAATTGAAAGTCATCAGAGCTTCAAAATTTGTGCATTTATATGACAATAAAATAGATGATATCTTTCTCATTGCATCTTACACAGGAAAGCATTCAACTCTATATATCAGTCTTCCTTTTATATTTTCTTGCTCAGAATTTGTCACAATGCAAAGTGTTCATTTAAGCCTGTTGTCAGTGACCGGTTTAGGAGACTTAATAATCGTTAGATTATAATCATATATTATTATTATTATTATTATTTTCCTTTCTTTCTTTGCGACATGAACGTGTCCACGGCAGATCTCAGGAACTACTGGACAGAATTTCATGACACTTGGTGGAAGTTATAGATATATGTTTCTAGTTGGTCTTAAAGTTTTCAGTTTTGTGGTAAAGGGTGTTCAGGTCATATTATGAGGGGTTCAAAAGGGGTGGGGTTTACTATAGAATCATATGAGAAAGTTGAAATTTCGTACATTAATGTTGATAACTTCTAAATGGATAATGATAGAGACATAAAATTTGACATAGTGATAGATCACAATTAGAGACGCAAGTATGTGTCTTCAAAATTTTCAAAATTTCGGCCATTTTCAAAATGGCCGCCAAAGCACGGAAAACAAACGGCGACGTTTGTGAGACTTTCCCTAACAGCATCCTGTTACTTTCATATCTTGTTTTCATTTAATTTATGCATTGATCTATTTATGTATCAAACAGTCGTTAAAAAGCATTCAACATTCCTTAGTTTAAAAAAGGGGGTCCTGTTCCTGAGTAAACTGCATGTTGACAACAAACGATAAACAGACTACAGCACCATCTATTTTAAAGGAGATAAATCTTGCCAAAAATACATAAAGATAATGCTGGAAAATCTATTCCACATGTATAGTCCAAGCGGGAAATAAGTTCAAACTGGTATAGTTCTTGTCGCTAGGTATAGTTACCTGTTGCCAAGTTTAAGCACAGACTGTTCAAAAACACTAATCATACAATCAAAATAAAACATTTTTATATGTTATGTACTAATATTTGGTAATATAGGAGCTTTGTACTGAGTTTAATGAGTCACTGTTGTTAAAGCTAAGAGAGCAACTTATTTATAGCTCAACTGGCGAAAGGCCAAATGAGCTTTTGCCATCACTTTCCATCTGTCGTCTGTCTGTATGTATTAAACTTTAATGTTTAAATATTCTCCTCTGAAACTTCTGAACCTAATTAAACCAGATTTGGCTAGGATGGTGCTTGAGAGATCCTCTTTCAATATTGTGCCCCGACAGCCCTGCATTGTAATAAAGATGGCTGCCATTATTCATAATAGAAATTTCTTTAAATGTCTATTGCTGCTTAATTATCTGTCAAAATGATCTCAATGTTTTAACTGTAGGTACATGGCAACATGTTGTATAACATATTTTCCTGCTTTTGCTGTGAAATGTGTCTTTTACCTGTTTTATATGATGATGCAAATTCGGCAAATTTTGATTGAAAGTCATATTGAAATCTTCTCCACTGAAACCAAATTAAACCAAAGTGGTATGGGGTATAGTCCTGATATGGTTCCCTTTCAAAATGGTGTCCTTAAGCCCTGCCCTCCATTCAAGATGGCAGCCATTACTAAAAATAGAAATATCTTTAATTGCTTTATTATAAGTCAAAATGATCTAAGCTCAAATTTTAATTGCAGCTATAATAACATGTACATGTATGGCAATGATTTGTCAAGAAATCTTACTGGTTTTTGTGTTAAATGTTTTTCAAGAATGTATATATGCACAACGTCTGAAAAACAAGTCAACAATCAATCGTACGGGGTGTTGAATCGTTATACCGATACTTTATAATAATACAAGTTGAATAAATTATAAACATCTAAAATGGTTTGTAAACAATACCAAGTACACAAAACAAAGTGATAAAGAAACTATCCTTGCAATTGATGTTTTTTTTAGATAAATTAAAGGTCTTTTGTCTGTCACAGTGTGTAAAATTGTATATGCATGTCATATGGTTATCTCATATTTGTATCTGCCTCTGCTTTTCATTAATAATAAACAAATTTTAAAAAAAATCAGCTAATTTATACTGTTAATGCATTTTATGAGAAAATAAATCACATTAAAATCTTCTATTCAAAAGCTGAAATGATCTTTAGTTGACCCACTTTCAAAATCATGTGTCACAATGTGAAACCCCCTCCATCCTCCATCCTAGATGGCTGGAATTACTATTAGTAGAAATTTCATTAAATGGCAAGAAAAAGTAAAGAAAAAGAATCAGCTGGAATTGTTCTATGTAAGTTATAATTCAAATTGAAAACAAGGTGGGTGAAAAATGGAATATAATTTTGTATTTGTTTGACAATTAAGGAAACCAATCTTCTATGAGCCATCTGCAGAAGACGATGAACCAGAAAAACGACGAGGCTTAGCAGTTGTCTGTTCTCATTCAAAATTTATACATAAAGATAAAACTCTGCCACCTAGAGACAATGCTAGGGATGACCATGATATGATGAAATCTTTATGGGATTTATATGGCTGCCACGTTATTGACTTTGAAGATGAGCGAAGCGCTTTCTATAATACTAATTTGATTGGAAAAAGTAAGTTTTACAGTGGTTGGTTGTTTGTTTGATGGTATTTAACGCCACTTTCAGCAATAATTCAGTTATATCGTGACCGTCAGTTTTATTAATGGAGGAAACCGGAGAAAACTACAGACCTGTCGCAATTCACTTACAAACAATATCACATAATGTTGTACACGTCAGCCTGATCGAGATTTGAACTCACAACTTTAGTGACGATGGGCACTGATTGCATAGGTAGTTGTATACAATCACGGGCGGTTGGACTTCCATCTATTGTAACTAATTATATATATGCAACCAGTGCCTATCACCACTACAGCAGGGCTTCACAATTTTGTAGGTCCGATGTCCATGACCTTTTGCTATTGACTTCAGACTTTTACACTTTGTATTTGCTGCGCGTGCAGACCTTTTGATAAGTTCATTTCTTTAAAAAAAATATTCATTTAAACTGATATTTAACCGTACATCTATGTCACAAAGAATTATCAAGTTTGCTTGCAAAGTGAACCGCCATTGTTCTTATTCAACCCACCATTTCTTTGGAAATGCCTGTACCAAGTCAGGGTCATTACGGTTTTCCCAGTTTTCCGGTTGTTGACTGATTTTGTCTGTTTATATATTTATGAGTTTTGACTTTCCCTTTGGAAGATTGTTCGGTAATTTTGTTATTACCCTTATCGAAGGTGAGATACATGTACATAAAGAGCACTCAAGGTGAACTTGAAAATGTGCACCTTTTAAGCAGTTGCTATTTATATACTGTACAGGTTAAGATTATATGCACTATTCATTAATGAGAAAATTAGGCCTCCCTTTATAGACAATGCTGTGTTACTTAGAGGTTCTCTTTAAGGCAAAAGGTCATGATGGTCGAGATGGTAGTTGAATTTACAACTGTCTGTGCAATCTGTGCCTATCACCACTAATGTTGTGAGTTCGAAGTGGCACTAAGCACCATAATCCTAACCCCAACACCCTTTAAGGCAGGTTTGACTGTATATGTATTCCAACACAATGCCTCATCAGATCCAAAGGCTGAATATGACAATAGAGGTGAAATACTGTTAAAAAGTGTCATTAAAACTTATTTAAAAGTAGCATTAAAACTTACACAAGTCAAATACTGTTAAAAAGTGGTATTAAAACTTACACAAGTGAAATACTGTTAAAATGTGGCCATTAAAACTTACACAAGTGAAACAAAGTGGCATTAAAACTTATACAAGTGAAATACTGTTTAAGTGTGGAATTAAATCTTACACAAGTGAAATACTGTTAAAAGTGGCATTAAAACTTACACAAGTCAAATACTGTTAAAAAGTGGTATTGAAACTTACACAAGTGAAATACTGTTAAAATGTGGCATTAAAACTTACACAAGTGAAACAAAGTGGCATTAAAACTTATACAAGTGAAATACTGTTTAAGTGTGGAATTAAATCTCACACAAGTGAAATACTGTTAAAAGGTGGCATTAAAACTTACACAAGTGAAATATTGTTAAACAGTTGCATTAAAACTAACACAAGTGAAATACTGTTAAAAAGTGGCATTAAAACTTATACACGTTAAATACTGTTTAAAAAAGGCATTAAAACTTACACAAGTGAAATACTGTTTAAAGTGGCATAAACAATTATATAAGTGAAATACTATTTTAAAGTGGCATTAAACACGACATAAGTGAAATGTTGCTGAAAAGTAGCATTAAAAATTATGCTAGTGAAATACTGTTTAAAAGTGGCATTAACAATTATTCAAGTGAAATACTATTTAAAAGTGGCATAAAAAATTATACAAGTGAAATACTATTTAAAAGTGGCATTAAACACAAAATAGGTGAAATATTGTTGAAAAATGGCATTAAACATGATACAAGTGAAATATTGTTTAAAAGTGGGATTAAGAATTAAAAAGTAAAATATTGTGTAAAAGTGGCATTAAAAATTATACAAGTAAAATATTGTTTAAAAATGAAAAATTATACAAGTAAAATATTGTTTAAAAATGAAAATTTATCCAAGTAAAATATTGTTTAAAAGTGGCATTAAGCACGAAATATTTGAAATATTGTTTAAAAGGGGCATTAAAAATTATACAAGTAAAATACTGTTTAAAAGTGGCATTAACACAAAATAGGTGAAATATTGTTCAAAAGTGGCATTAAGCATGATACAACTGAAATAGTGTTTAAAAGTGGCATTAAGAATTATATAAGTAAAATATTGTTTAAAAATGGCATTAAAATTTATACAAGTAAAATATTGTTTACAAATGGCATTAAAAATTATACCAGTAAAATATTGTTTGAAAGTGGCATTAAAAATTATGCAAGTAAAATGTTGTTTAAAAATGGCAATAAAATTTATACAAGTAAAATATTGCTTAAAAGTGCCATTAAACATGAAATATTATTTAAAAGTGCCATTAAACACGAAATAAGTAAAATATTGTTTAAAATTGCCATTAAACATGATTTAAGTGAAATATTGTTTAAAGGTGGCATTAAAAATTATGCAAGTAAAATATTGTTTAAAAGTGGCATTAAAAATTATACAAGTAAAATATTGTTTAAAAATGGCATTAAAAGTTATACAAGTAAAATATTGTTTGAAAATGGCATTAAACACGAAATAAGTAAAATATTGTTAAAAGTGACATTAAACATGAAATAAGTGAAATATTGTTTAAAAGTGTCATTAAACACGAAATAAGTAAAATGTTGTTTAAAAGTGGCATTAAAAATTATACAAGTACAATATTGTTTAAAAATGGCATTAAAAATTATACAAGTAAAATATTGTTTAAAAATGGCATTAAACACGAAATAAGTGAAATATTGTTTAAAAATGGCATTAAAAATTATACAAGTGAAATATTGTTTAAAAGTGGCATTAAAAATTATGCAAGTAAAATATTGTTTAAAAATGGCATTAAAATTATGCAAGTAACATATTGTTTAAAAATAGCATTAAACATTATACAAGTAAAATATTGTTTAAAAGTGGCATTAAACACGAAATAAGTGAAATATTGTTTAAAAGTGGCATTAAACACGAAATAAGTAAAATATTGTTTAAAAGTGCCATTAAACACGAAATAAGTAAAATATTGTTAAAAGTGACATTAAACATGAAATAAGTGAAATATTGTTTAAAAGTGTCATTAAACACGAAATAAGTGAAATATTGTTTAAAAGTGGCATTAAACATGATTTAAGTGAAATATTGTTTAAGGATGGCGTAATAAATTATACAAGTGAAATATTGTTTAAAAGAGGTGTTAAACACTGGTAATCCTATCTATCATATATAATTTACTTTTTCTTTTGTAGTTCACAATGAATTGGAGAAAATAGAAAATATTGAATTCTTTGTGTTTGTGCTTAGTTCACATGGTGAAGAAAAAGAAGAAATTCTCCGAAGGACAGATGATCAGGGAACAATATTTCAACATTATTTTCTCACCAAGGATGGCGAGTGCAATACCCAAGTCTTAATGAACAAGATAGCCAATATAGAAAAACTTGAAAACAAATTGAAAATATTCGTTATCCAGGTAAATTTCATTTGTTTTTCATTATTTTCAAAACAGAAAATTAAATCAGTTATGGTTGACTGTCAACAAATTGTGAATTCAAAATAATCCTTTTTATTTAACATTATCTACGTTTTCCTTTGAAATTAACGAAAGTCACCTGTCTGATACAAGATGTTGTATCACTACACTGTGGTGATAAAAGAATGGCGCAATGTTGCACGGGACGTTCTCTACCGAACTACGTTGTCATGACGTCATATCATTGGAATGTGCGACAAAACACAGTAATGTCACATTGGTGAATGAACGGCAAAAATAACGTGACATCATGCACAAAATATAGTCTACCTCAGAGTATTGTACAACTTATAATTCAACCCTTTTTAATTGTTTAAAATTTGTTTTTATTGAAATGTTAGATACACTTATTCTATAAATTGTGTGTTGGTACAAGGCTTTATATCAGGTCTTGCCTGTTGCAGGAACTAACCGCATCACACTCGTCGCTACCGCGACTCGTAGTGATACTGGTTCACACAACAGGCTTGACCTGATACAAGTCTTGTACCAACACACTATGTATGTAATTGGTATGTATCAGGTTAAATTACATACCCCTTTGGCCAAGATCATCTAAAATTATTGCATTTATTAACAAATGTTTTATTTATCCATGTTTTTAGGCATGTAGAGGTCGAGCCGAAGGCGAAAATGAAGATCATGGGTTAGGAATTGAAATAGAATCAGGAAAAGGCAGGGATTTGTCTGCAGGACAAAATGATGATACAGTTTATTATGATACAGAAGAATACATGCGTGATGAGGATGAAAAGAAGGGCAAACCAAATGACAAAAGAGAAGATGGTGGTAAAGGTCGTTCTGATGCTAAACCAGATGACAAAAGACAAAATGATGGTATAGATCTTCCTGATGCAATACATGGGATAGATGAGTATGATCAGTCTGTAGCCAGTTTCAGAATTAACTTGCCTCCTGTTGAAGGAGTTCCTCACTGTGATGATTGTGTTGTAATGTTTGCCTCCATGTCTGGTAAGTGTTTATATTGTGTATGCTAGGCGAGAGGATCATATAGCTTTAGAATGTCAGAAATGTTGCCATCCACAAATTTTAGAAGGCACAACACTTCCATAAATATAATTCTTTCTTGTAATTTCCCTCCGTATGTCTTGCATTCCGTTTGCATTAAATAACTTAAGCTTCCCTTAAGCAAATCATTTGAAATTTATACACAAGGTCAAGGACTAATAAATGCAGACCAAGTTATTAGCTGTTAATATAAAATCATTAATAAAAAGATGCCAGTTTCACATATAGTTGCCTATTAAGGCATATATTCCCATTTATCTTTATGAATGGGTTGAACCATATGGACTGACTCAATACATCATTTTTATCACTGTTTTTGTTGTTTGTTTGATGGTGTTTAACACCACTTTCATGATATTTCAGTTATATTGTGGTGGTCAGTTTTATTGGTGGAGGAAACCAGAGAATCCGAAGAAAATCACAGACCTGTCGCAAGTTACTAACAAACTGTACCACATAATGTTGTATACCTCGCCCTGATTGAGATTCGAACTCACAACGTCAGTGGTGAAAGGCACTGATTGCATATAGCTGTAAATCCAACTACCATACGATCACGGCCATGACGGCCCCCATTTTTAGCTCATCTGGCCCAAAGGACCATGTGAGCTTTTGTCTTCACTTTGAGTACGTCATCGTTGTTGTCCGCGTCTGTAAACTTTTCATATTTTTCATCTTCCTCACTGAAACCACTGAACAGATTTGGACCAAACTTGGCAGAAATGTTCATTGGGAGGTCCTCTACCACATTTGTTATTTTGGAAATTCAAGATGGCCGCCATGTCTCGACTTAGTTTTAGCATAGGACCGTATGGAAAAAAATGTTTAAAAGTCTTCTCCTCTGAAACCAGTAAGCCAATTTAAAGCAAAACATGGCATGGATGGTCCTTAAGTGGTCAATTTTCTAAATTATGTCCGGTGACCCTGACCTCCATCCAAGATGGCCGCCTTCAGCGGACATAGTTTTAACATAGGACCCTATGAAAAAAAAGGTTTTAAAATCTTCTCCTCTGAAACCAGTAAGCCAATATATCAAACATGTCATCGATGGTCCTTAGGTGGTCAACTTCCAAAATTGTGTTCAGTGACCCCGATCTCGGTCCAAAATGGCCGCCGTCAGCAGACATAGTTTTAACATAGAACCCTATGGGAAAATTGTTTAAAAGTCTTCTCCTCTGAAACCAGTCAGTCAATTTAAATAAACATGGCATGGCTGGTCCTTGGGTAGTATACTTTCAAAATTGTGTCCAGTGACCACGACCTCCATCCAAGATGGCTGCCATGAGCAGACATAGTTTTAACATAGAACCCTATGGGATTTGTATAGTAACTTAGGTGTATTCGGCATGCAGACATTCTTAATAGGCCTTATTTATGTCAGGTGAGCGATACAGGCTCACCTGAGCCTCTAGTTATCACAAATATCAGTATTGTATTCATTGATTTGCAATCTGACAAATTACAAAATACATCTTTCCAGAATGGATTTAACTTTCCTGCTAGTACTTCCAAGCCCTTTTTATTTTAGTATATAATAGTATCCTCTCCTCATCTTTGTAATGAGCTAAGAAGTAAAGTCTTCTAGGGTAAAACATTCAGTGGGTTTAATAGTTTATTGATAATTTTCAATGCACAACAAAAAGATGTAATATGTAGCATTTTTAAGCCTGTTAAATTAGAAGCGGGGGTATTCATGTCCTATGGGCACATTCTACCATATTTTGTATTTTTTGGGCCACATCAGTTAGAATTGTAGAACCAGACAAGCAATAGCTGTTACATTGAACATTTGGTTTGGTTTGGTTTTATGGTGTTTAATGCCACATTCAACAATATTTCAAATACATCGTGGAGATCAATTTTATTGGTGAGGAAACCGGAGGACCCGGAGAAAACTACCGACCTGCCGCAAGTCACTGACAAACTTTATCACATGATGTATTACACCTTTGCTTGATCGAGATTCGAACCCACAACGTCAGTGTTGATAGGCACCGATTGCTTAGGTAGTTGTGAATCTAATTACCATACGATCACGGCCACTACGACCCCCTTGAACAATTGGATTTCATAGTACATGTATATGAATTCTATATAAATTAAAAAAAAAATATCCTATAAAATTATCAGACCTATTGTTTTTGGAAGGATGCTTTCTGTGATATCCCTCCCATGTTTTTGATTGAATTTGATTGATAAATAATAAAACTAGTAACTTAATTAAATACTTTTTGCAGGTAAATATGCCTAGTAAATTAATTTGTTTTTGCATGTAAATATGTCTAGTAACTTAATTAAATTCTCTTTGCGGGTAGATATGCCTAGTAACTTAATTAAATTCTAGGGGCCCGGGTGGCTCAATGAGTTAGATAGTTGGATTACCTAGCAACTCATACAAGCCTATCACACATACGGCGTGGGTTTGCGGCCGGCTTTGTAAATTACAAAAAAGGGTGCACTCGACTCGCAGCCGCAAGTGATAAAGTTTACCAGTTGCTTGCCCATGGTCGGCGGTTCTCTCCGGGTACTCCAGCTTCCTTCACCATTAAAACTGGCCGCCATGATATAGCTGAAATATTGCTGAAAGTGGCATTAAACACAATACATCAAATCATTAATTAGATTCTCTTTGTAGGTAAATATGACTAGTAGCTTAACTAAATTATCTTTGCAGGTAAATATGCCTTGTAACAATTTAAGTTTTTTTGCAGGTAAATATGCCTAGTAACTTAATTAAATTATCTTTGCAGGTAAATATGCCTTGTAACAAATTAAGTTTTTTTGCAGGTAAATATGCCTAGTAACTTAATTAAGTTTTCTTTGCAGGTAAATATGCCTAGTAACTCAATTAAATTCTTTTTGCAGGTAAATATGCCTAGTAACTTAATTAACTTATCTTTGCAGGTAAATATGCCTATAGCAAATCTAACAGTCAGATTAACAGTGGTGGCTGGTTAATAAAGTCTGTTGATAACATTCTTAAAAAGTATGAAAAAGGAGATCAAGCACACATACTAGATATATTGGTTGAGATAAACAGGGAGGTTGGAACAAGGGAATCAGAAGAGAAGCGAGAAACGGGTGAAATACCAAATTTAGACTTGGAAATTAAAATGGAAAATCTGCAGTCCGTACTTAAAAATCATGTAAAGAAATTATATAAAATCTGTAGTAAACACTCCTCAATAGTCGAAATTTCTAAATGTCAAGACGAACTCAATAAACTGGCCACCGAAATTGACAAAGATGGACATACAGAAGTCTCACTCAATAGGATTAAAAAGGAAACAGTCCACTTGACAGAGAAGTTTAAACAGAAGTTAGACTATGTGATGCTTAAATCTCAATCTTGCTTTTTCCATAATGTAGCTTTTGATGATGAGGATTTGTTTCTGTGTAGAATTAAATAATTTACTTCATGACATGATGTGTTAAATTGCATAATTAAGAAATTAACACAAATTATGAATTAACTGTGAACACAAATTATGAATTAACTGTGAATACGAATTATGAATTAACTGTGAACACGAATTATGAATTAACTGTGAACACAAATTGTGAATTAACTGTGAATACGAATTATGAATTAACTGTGAACACGAATTATGAATTAACTGTGAACATGAATCATGAATTAACTGTTAGCACAAATTATAAATTAATAGTTAACAGTTAATTCAAATTCTGAATTAACAGTGAACACCAATATATGCCATTACATAGAAGTCTATCAGTTGAATGGCATGAATTGTCCTATGCAATCAATTGATCTCAGTGTCTCTTTTATAAGTGTATATAGTGTAGAGTTTAAAAACAGTGTTCATTGAAAGGGGAATTTACTGTTAGATGGGGATTGTGATGTTACACGCCACTTTCAACAATATTTCAGCTATATCATGGATATCAGTTTTATTCTTGGAGGAAACCGGAGTACACTGAAAACAACCGACCTGTCGCAAGTCACAGACAAACTTTATCACATAATGTTGTATCGATAACACCTCGCCATTAGCTGGATTCATGTGATAAAGTTTGTCAGTGATTTGTGACAAGTCGGTGGTTTTCCCCGGGCACTCCGGTTTCCTCCGTCAATAAAACTGACCTGCACGATATAGCTGAAATATTGTTGAAAGTGGCATTAAACACCATAACCCTAACCTATAATAGGTTGTTATTGCATGATTCATTGATCTCTTTAATCCTTTTATAACAGTTTCTGTCAGTTGTGTTTTTGTGATTTTGGGTGCATAGTTAATTTCCAGTAGAGTGGATCATGCTGTTTTCATTGGTAATTTCCAGTAGAGTGGATCATGCTGTTTTCATTGGTAATTTCCAGTACAGTGGATCATGCTGTTTACTTTGGTAATTTCCAGTAGGGTGGATAATGCTGTTTTCGTTGGTAATTTCCAGTAGGGTGGATCATGCTGTTTACATTGGTAATTTCCAGTAGAGTGGATCATGCTGTTTTCATTGGTAATTTCCAGTACAGTGGATCATGCTGTTTTCATTGGAAATTTTCAGAAGAGTGGATCATGCTGTTTTCATTGGTAATTTCCAGTAGAGTGGATTATGCTGTTTTCATTGGTAATTTCCAGTAGAGTGGATCATGTTGCTTACATTGGTAATTTCTAGTAGAGTGGATCATGCTGTTTACACTGGTAATTTCCAAGGGAGTGGATCATGCTGTTTTCATTGGTAATTTCCAAGGGAGTGGATCATGCTGTTTTCATTGGTAATTTCCAGTAGAATAGATCATGCTGTTTTCATTGGTAATTTCCAGTAGAGTGGATCATGCTGTTTTCATTGGTAATTTCCAGTAGAGTGGATCATGCTGTTTTCATTGGTAATTCCAGTAGAGTGGATCATGCTGTTTTCATTGGTAATTTCCAGTAGAGTGGATCATGCTGTTTTCATTGGTAATTTCCAAGGGAGTGGATCATGCTGTTGTCCAGAGTAGTGGCTCATATTGTTATCATTTGGGAATTTATAATGGAATAGCTCATGCTAATGTTATTGTATATAATGTTGACAAACACCCTTTAATTTCTTTCTATTATTATATTTTTTCATCTTTAAATTCTAGACAATAATAATAGCAGTTAACATGTTTTAGCATTGTCATATACATTAACAATCATATGTTATTTGCATATACATGTATTTTTTATGTCAGTTTTTTTTTCGTAAAATTTCCTCATCTTTAATTTGTCCTAGATGTATATTGAATGCAGAATTACCCAGTTATTTTTGTTTATGCTCAAAATTATTTACATCCATGAAAAAAAGTGTTGTCCTCCATTGCATGAATTTCAAATTGTGCCTTCCATCCAGAAGGAAAATGTTACTTAAAATTAGTAGTATTGGGGTCATCGCGGTCTTGATTGTACCTGCGCAATCAGTGCCTATCACCTCTAAAGTTGTGAGTTTGAGTCCCGCTCAGTCAAGTGAAGTGTGCTCGATACAACATTATGTCATAAAGTTTGTCAGTGACTTGCGACAAGTCCGTGGTTTTCTCTGGGCACTCCAGTTTCCTCCAACAATAAAACTGACCGCCATGATATAACTGAAATATTGTTGAAAGTGGTGTTAAGCCCCATAACACCAAACTATATTAAAATGGAGAGGTACAATGTAAATTATTTAATTATTATAAATCTTTCAAATATCTGAATCAAGAAGCGTACTTTAATGAAAGTAAACATCTTGTTAGAATTCCTCACGATTTTGTTTTCTTTTAATTTTTTTTTGTCAGTGTTGTTGGGTGACTGGTCAAAATAACAGCAAGCCAGAACAGAAAATGTTTATGAATTAGCTATATGTCAAAGTTATTTATTATAACAAATCTTCTCTGTCAAGCAGTAGATAATTGGACAGGTATTCCATGTATATAATGTAGTCTTATAATCCAGAAAATTGGACTTAATTTTTTATTCTCACATACTTACCCGAAAGCCAAATTTAGAAAAAAAAAATATTTATTCAAACTAATTCTGTCATAATTGTCACTTGTCCGAATCCAGTTTTACTTGTTCCGGGCTTTGGGCAAGTGGGGCAGTGAGAAGACTGCATGTGCATGTACCTGTATACAGCTTATGTAAATTATACATTGTATAAACAATGAAAGATATAAATCTTTGAAGCCTGATATAAAATCAGAACTTTATAATCATTATGTTAGACTCTCTATATTAAGTAATATTGAAAACTTGAAAAAGTAAACATAAAATGTTCGCATACAAGTATCGACAACTTGAATGTTGTGAGAGAACATTATACATCACATCCAAATATTGAATTATGCAAACTTATTATCACAAAGATTAGCATGTGCAGAATATGTGACCATAATTTATAAAAATCCAATTGAGTAAATATACAAAAGTGCCCCAAATACCGGGTATAACAATATTGATGATGAATTGCTTTCCCTTTTCCATTGTTACAGTAACTGTAATGTTAGAAAAAAAACTGTTTATTTGACGTCAACATTGAAAAAGAGATGACTCAGTTATCTGAAATTGAAATAATTAAGTTAATTCTGAACCTAACAGATTTTCGGCAGGTTCAAAATCTCTTTTTTGAGACATCCAAGGGACAACACACTCTCAGATTAACAACCTCCCTCCTTAAATTTGTAGTACTTTTTTATTGTATTTTTGTTTTGTTTTGTTTTTGTCACCAGCTGTATTACTTCCATATACATTGTATGGACAATGAAATTGATTTGATTATGTCTTGTGTGCATCTTTCCTTTTTTTCTTAATTTATTTGTTCCTCACTCGTAAGTGAACAACGACAGTAATGCACTTATGCACTAATACACATTTGTGAATTACTGCACTGTTCGATTACTTGTTATTTATTTCCTTCCATAATCAGAATGCAAGATTAATGTTACTATAATTATTAGTGATTGTTTTGTTTCTGAACATTAGCTAGTAATGACATAAAGGAGTGAGTGATTGATTGTTGTTTAACATCAATTTTATAGCTAAATGTATATATATCATGGCGTGAACAAGATAATTGTCTATGAAATGATGAGATCTCCTTTTAACTAGACCAACATGCTTAGCTGGATTTTTATAGTGAGGCAACAGTCCGCGGGTAGACATATTTCCCCACTAAGGCATATTATTCTGATTTCGAGCTTACCAGTTTTTTCTCTTTCTTCTTAATGATGTGTACTTAGCAGAGAAGCAACAAATACCAATATTTTACACTATTTAATCTATCATAGTATGAAACAGTCTACAATTTTGTAGTTTTAAGATTTTGCTTGACCTACTCTTGAGACCTAATCATTTCACAAGCATTATATTATAGATGTAAGATTAACTTTTCTCTTTCAACTTTGTTTTCAAAGATATACAGTCAAGCCTTCCCATGTGGTCACCTATGTTAACATTCACCTCTGTTAACAGTCACCTCTATTAACAGTCACCTCTGTTAACAATCACCTCTGTTAACAGTCACCTCTGTTAATAGTCACCTCTATTAACAGTCACCTCTGTTAACAGTCACCTCTATTAACAGTCACCTCTGTTAACAATCACCTTTGTTAACAGTCACCTCTGTTAACAGTCACCTATATTAACAATCACCTCTGTTAACAGTCACCTCTGTTAACAGTCACCTCTGTTAACAATCACATCTGTTAACAGTCACCTCTATCAAAAGGTCACCCTTTTCTTGTCCTCTCCTAGATATTCATATGAATTGTACATGTTTTAAGAAGACACCTGTCCTAGTAGACCTCTTTCTATTTCCCAAAGGTAACCTCCTAATACAGGTTTGACAGCAATTTAGTCAATAAACTCTATTATGAATATATACTTACTGTTGCCACACATTTATAGTCTATAAAATGCCACAAATGAAGCCAGTTTATAATTGTAATTTTATTTCTCCCATAGAGATGCCACCAGTTTTGTAAGGCGTTTTATAACCGTGTACTATAATTCTATTTGACTGTCATGTTGTCATAACCCACATTACCATGACAGTCTCGTAATACATGATTGTGTAATCTAAATGAGAATATGAGTTGTTACAGTCAAACCTGCCAATGCGATCACCCCTATTAAGCAGTCACCTGTATTAAAAGATCACCTTTTTCTTGTCCAGTCATAGAAAATTTCATAAAAATTGAACCTCTTTTATGAGGTCACCTGTCTAATAAGACCACTTTTTCTTTGTTCCAAAAATGACCTTTTATTACAGGGTTGACTTTATATTTAGCTTGTTTACGAAAGTGGTGCAGCCATGTTATTTGTTGTTTCTGGCTAGTTCAGACTTATAGATGTATGTATATTAAGGATGATTCTTTTCAGTTATTTTAGCTTTGACATTTTTTTATCGAAATAAATGCTTTGTAGTTGCATGGAGGGCTGTCATGGCCGTGATAGTATGGTATTTGGATTTACAACTACCCATGCAATCAGTGGCTATTACCACTAACGTTGTATTAAAAACAATTTTCAGGTTGCCCTACAAAATTTACATTTATAAAACAAAGCATTTATTTTGTTTGGTCTAATATTTTTGACAATTATATAAAATTGTACATGCATGTATATTTTTTTCATATCAATCTGTTTAAAATCAGATCTATTACTTGCTCCCCTATGTTACAGACATATCACGGCATGTGAGTTCTGAGGAAATAAATGTTAGAGAATACCAAAGGGGCAATCAAAAATGGACAATCCAGATAAACTGGCTATATAGGGTACGACCAAAAACACAATACAATATGTATCGAACACCACTATACGCAAACAAACACACAGATAGCATAAATAAGATATGAGCCCTCCTACAAACAACTGGAAATAAAGAAGAACCTAACATCGATGCAGGTCAAATGCGGACGACCCTATATTATTGTCAAATGAAAATATGATGATCATTAGTAGACTATGAAATTGGTTAAAATTTAAGATTAAACTAAGAAGAATTTGAAGATACCAAAGGGGCAATCAGAAACTGTATATCGAAGAAGAACAGACAACACAATGGCCACAAGATACCAAAGGAGCCATCAGAAACTGTATATCGAAGAAGAACAGAAAACACAATGGCCAAAAGAAAAAGTACAAATGGATAAACAACAATCTACAATACATACATTTAGAACTAAAGATCGAGTACTACATGAACCCCACTAAAAACCGGTACTACGAGCAATCTGATTGGTTGAAAAAGGTTATAGCCCATATTTATCATATCGTTAAATATTCATGACATGGGGGTCATTCAGATGTGACCTGTAATGGGGTTTCTTCAGATCTCCAAAGTCGTGACATGTCAGTCAAGGGGAGTAAGTAAGAATGGTGATTTTAATTAGCTGTAATGGAGTTTCTTCAGATCTCCAAAGTCGTGACATGTCAGTCAAGGGGAGTAAGTAAGAGTGGTGATTTTAATTAGCTGTAATGGAGTTTCTTCAGATCTCCAAAGTCGTGACATGTCAGTCAAGAGGAGTAAGTAAGAATGGTGATTTTAATTAGCTGTAATGGAGTTTCTTCAGATCTCCAAAGTCGTGACATGTCAGTCAAGGGGAGTAAGTAAGAATGGTGATTTTAATTAGCTGTAATGGAGTTTCTTCCGATCTCCAAAGTCGTGACATGTCAGTCAAGAGGAGTAAGTAAGAATGGTGATTTTAATTAGCTGTAATGGAGTTTCT
>MJUT01010855.1:258086-273938 GCA_002080005.1 Gigantidas platifrons | reverse complement strand
AACCACAACCAGTCACTTTATAACACCACAACCAGTCACTCTGACATCACAACCAGTCAATCAGTATCATAACTAGTCAACTCAGAAACCACAACCAGTCACTTTATAACACCACAACCAGTCACTCTGACATCACAGCCATTCAATCGGTATCACAACTAGTCAACTCTGAAACCACAACCAGTCACTTTGACATCACAGCCAGTCAATCGGTATCACAACGAGTAAACTCTAAAACCACAACCAGTCACTTTATAGCACCACAACCAGTCACTCTGACATCACAACCAGTCAATCATTATCACAACTAGTCAATCAGTATCACTACTAGTCAACTCTGAAACCACAAACAGTCACTTTATAATACCACAACCAGTCACTCTGATATCACAGCCAGTCAATCGGTATCACAACTAGTCAACTCTGAAACCACAACCAGTCACTTTATTACACCACAACCAGTCACTCTGACATCACAACCAGTCAATCAGTATCACAACCACTCAATTCTGAAGTCACATCCAGTCACTTTAACACCAAAACCAGACATCCCAGTATCACAACCAGTCACTCGGATACCACAACCAGTCATTCTGAGAGCGCAAACAGTCAACTCTGATACCACAATCAGTCATTCAGATACCACAAACATGCAATCCGGTGTTAATCTGGTACTACCACCAGTCATTCCAGATTAACTGGTTGTGGTATCTGAGTGTCTGGTTGCAGTATCAGAGTGACTGATTGTGGTATCTGAATGTCTGGTTGTAGTATCAAAGTGACTGGTTGTAGTATCTGAATGTCTGGTTGTAGTATCAGAGTGACTGGTTGTGGTATATGAATGTCTAGTTGTAGTATAAGAGTGGCTGGTTTTGGTATCTGAATGTCTGGTTGTAGTATCAGAGTGACTGACTGTGGTATCTGAATGTCTGGTTGTAGTATCAGAGTGACTGGTTGTGGTATCTGAATGTCTAGTTGTAGTATCAGTGACTGGTTGTGGTATCTGAATGTCTAGTTGTAGTATCAGAGTGACTGGTTGTGGTATCTGAATGTCTGGTTGTAGTATCAGAATGGCTGGTTGTGGTATCTAAATGTCTGGTTGTAGTATCAGTGACTGATTGTGGTATCTGAATGTCTGGTTGTAATATTAGAGTGGCTGGTTGTGGTATCTGAATGTCTAGTTGTAGTATCAGAGTGACTGGTTGTGGTATCTGAATGTCTAATTGTAGTATCAGAGTGACTGGTTATGGTATCTGAATGTCTAGTTGTAGTATCAGAGTGACTGATTATTGTATTAAGATTCCTGGTTATGATAGCAGAGCTAACTGGATGTTATATCAGATTAACTGGATGTTATATCAGATTAACTGGTTGTTATATCAGATTAACTGGTTATTATATCAGATTAACTGGTTGTTATATCAGATTAACTGGTTGTTATATCAGATTAACTGGTTGTTATATCAGATTAACTGGTTGTGATACCGTATCCAATTAACTTGTGTTATCAGTGATAGACTGTGGTACCGCTCCGACTAGTTGTGCATCATAATGACTGATTGCGGTATCAGATTGATCGTGGTTTCTGAATGACTTATTGTAGCTAGACTGGTCGTAGTACCGGGTTGACTGGCTATGGTATCAGAATTACTGGTTATGTTATCAGAATGAGTGGTGGTGTCAGTGACAAGTTGTGATATCAGAATGAGTGGTGGTGTCAGTGACAAGTTGTGATATCAGAATGAGTGGTGGTGTCAGAGTTACAAGTTGTGATATCAGAATGAGTGGTGGTGTCAGAGTGACAAGTTGTGATATCAGAATGAGTGGTGGTGTCAGAGAGACAAGTGGTGGTGTCAGAGTGACAAGTTGTGATATCAGAATGAGTGGTGGTGTCAGAGTGACAAGTTGTGATATCAGAATGAGTAGTGATGTCAGAGTGACAAGTTGTGATATCAGAATGAGTGGTGGTGTCAGAGTGACAAGTTGTGATATCAGAATGAGTGGTGATGTCATAGTTACAAGTTGTGATATCAGAATGAGTGGTGATGTCAGAGTGACAAGTTATGATATCAGAATGAATGGTGGTGTCAGTGACACGTTGTAATATCAGAATGAGTGGTGGTGTCAGAGTGACAAGTTGTGATATCAGAATGAGTGGTAGTGTCAGTGACAAGTTGTGATATCAGAATGAGTGGTGGTGTCAATGACAAGTTGTGATATCAGAATGAGTGGTGGTGTCAGTGACAAGTTGTGATATCAGAATGAGTGGTGGTGTCAGTGACAAGTTGTGATATCGGAATGAGTGGTGGTGTCAGAGTGACAAGTTGTGATATCAGAATGAGTGGTGGTGTGAGAGTGACAAGGTGTGATATCAGAATGAGTGGTGGTGTCAGAGTGACAAGTTGTGATATCAGAATGAGTGGTGGTGTCAGAATGACAAGTTATGATATCAGAATGAGTGGTGGTGTCAGAGTGACAAGTTGTGATATCAGAATGAGTGGTGGTGTCAGAGTGACAAGTTGTGATATCAGAGTAACTGGTGGTATTGCATTATCTATGAATATTTTCTGAAATTCGAATCCAACGTGGTGTTGTGTCTAGATAATAGGTATACAAAAAAGTGGCTTTATACGACAGGTAACCTCTTAAGAGAGATTTTATTCTTATAAAATGTTCAATGACAGGACAAGAAAAAGGTGACTGCTTAATAGAGGTGACTACATTGGCATGTTTGACTGTATATGCTTGGTAGTTGGACACATGTATATTAGAGTATTTCTGAAGTCATTCATTGATGTATTGTAATACGATCTGTTTTAACCAGGGACGGATTATGGCCTTTTGGTGCCCCTTGGCTAATGACATTATGGCCCCCTCAGACGGAGCCACCCTCTATCTCGTCCGCACCCGTCTTGAATATTTTTTTACTAGTGATATATTTTGGCGACATTTACATAGCTTTTCAGGGTTACAAGCCTGAGAGGCCCTAGGCTCCAGTTCATACTTGCCAATTCGATAATCCGGTTCTGATTATAACAATGATAGCTGATTTGGTCAGCTGTATTATTCATGGTTTGTCGTATGAACATTTTATAACATATACATGCATTATGACATATAATAATATAATAACATTATGTCATTTAAAATAAAAACACCATGTCTTCTAACTCCTCATACACTTTCAGTAAACTCTGCATTTATCAGAAGGATATGTCATCTTGATTGATCCGCTTCCTCAATTCCAGTTCAATGTTTATTTAATTATGTACTACAGTGAAACCTGTCCATGTGGTCACCTCTATTAAGCAGACACCTGTATTAAAAGGTCACTTTTTTCTTGTCCTGTAATTGAACATTTCATATGAATTGAACCTCTTTTAAGAGGTCACCTGTCTTATACGGCCATTTATTCTTTACCCCAAAGGTGACCTCTTAGTACAGGTTTAACTCTACATGTATTTATATATTGGGTATATTATGTAAATAGTCATCTCTGTAACTCTGTAAATTGTTTGATGGTGCTGAATGCAACTTTCAACAATATCCCAGTTATATCGTGGCGGTCAGTTTTGTTGGTAGAGGAAACCGAAGGACCCGGAGAAAACATTCGAACTGTCGCAAGTCACTCACAAACTTTATCACTTAATGTTATACACCTCGCCCTGATCGAGATTCGAACCCACAACATCAGTGGTGATAGGCACTGATTACATAGGTAGTTGTAAATCAAAATACCATACGATTATGGCCATGACGGCCCGTTTCTGTGAATTGGTTTTGATCTTGTTCTAATACTGACTGGGAAAATAGACTGCAATTTCCTTTCGGTGAAAATAAAATATGGATTTAAATACAGCTGATAAAAAAAATGGAACCCCCTCTCGCTCAGCTAAATTGTTGTTCTTGTGAGTGATGCATTCTCTTTTTTTAATCGAAATGGTGTGGATGGCATCAGTATATCTATTTATTTGTGTTCATTTTACATCTTTTACTAAAGCTGTTTGGATTGTCTCTCCTGTACTGTAAATCATTGCTTATAAAATTGCACTACAGCATAATTGTTTAGTCCTATCATTTTATGTCTTGTGTGTGTTTTTTTTTTTTGCTACTTCACAGAATCATTAGAATGAAACATAATATTTAACATTGATGTCATTTTGTTGATTCTTGTAAATTGCGCTACGATGTGTTATTTTATTTGAACATAAAGGTCAGAGGTCACCTTATAGTACATTACATACAATATATCATTACTGGTATATCGGCAAAATGGTCGGAAGTTTATATTTTGATGATCCAAATGTACAGTTAGTGGGTAAAATAGCTTGTGACAATCAGCACTCACCCCACCCCCCTTTTTTCACCATCTCAGTCTTTAAATCTAGAATTATAATCGGCTTGAAAAGTACTCAGACTATGATTCTGATCATTTTTTTTTAAATTATTTCTATCATCACTGGATTTCAACAATTACTCATAGACTGACATTTTAGAAGACGGTACCACCAAACCAAAGCACCGATCACGACTCGTCACTTATTTGAAGATAAATAGCGTTTTTTTAACAGTTCCTACGTCGCGTCTATTCTCATCGCTTAAACCGCTGGCTTTAATTTTCGTTCCGTTTTAATTTATACTTTTTTTTGTTTTTGTGGAATATTTTAAATATTAATTTCGTTTAATTAAATTGTGATAATTTTCCCTATTTTAGAAATAAAGCGGCTATCTGTATCGAATATGAAAATTACAGGTCTCATACTCACTGTCCAGTAATATGTCAGTTACTAGTATATCTTGGCTGTCACCACTATAGTGGAGGGAACAGAAGTACCCTTAATATCTACCGCCCTACTGAAAGTCACTGACAGTCTTAATATTAGTTATAAGCCCCGTACTCACTGTCTAGTAATATGTCAGCTATATCTTGGCTGCCACCACTATAGTGGAGGGAACAGAAGTACCCCTAATAATTACCGCCCTACTGAAAGTCACTGACAGCCTTAATATTAGTTTGTGTCTAGTACAGCTCGCTACGTGTGTAATCAGCCATTATAAGAAACGATATGACCTGAAATGACCTGTAATTGTCAATTCAGGTATTATTCAAGGTCAGTGAACTAATAAAACTGTGTGGTTTGACGTAGCACTATATGTGATGCATAGACCTATTTTGAATTTCAGAATGTTATTAATTTAAAAAAAAAGTAAATATAATTTCAGAATATTATTTATTTAAAAAAAAATGTTAATACATGTACTAATATTACTAATTTATTAATGAAATCTAAGAGTATTCCCATCTTTTGTCTTCTGAAAATGAGGGCACGGATGGCTCAATGAATTAGGTTGTTGGATCTAACAGCTCATACAAGCTTTAAGCCTATCACCAATACGGCGTGGGTTCGCTACCAGCTTTGTAAATTACAAAAAGGGTGCACTCGACTCGCAACCGCAAGTGATATAGTTTAACAGTTGCTTGCCCGTGGTCGGTGGTTCTCTCCGGGTACTCCGGCTTCCCTCACCACTAAAACTGGTCGCCATGATATAGCTGAAATATTGCTGAAAGTGGTGTTAAACATCAAAAATCAAATCAAATCAATTCTTCTGAAAATGTTAGGTAGACGCATTATGTGTTATGTTTTTAACAGAAAGGTCAGAGTTCATATAATAGTACATAAACTACATACATTTTGTCACAGGTAAACCACCAAAATGGTTGGAAGTTTATATTTTGATGATCCAAATGTTCAGTTAGTGGCTACAATAACACGTGCCACCGCCGTGGCATCGATAACAGCTTTATTACTATGGAAACGATTTATGAAACCGACAAAATAAGTAAACGATATGATATGCACCATTCCACACATCATTTACATTATAAACAACATCTAAATTACCATGGTTATGAATATGCTCATATGTCCTACATAATTTAATTATCTCTAGATCTATACCATTGCTCATGGACTGATATTTCTTCAGTACCTGTATGTTACATGACTGTTTGACTCTTAAAACGGGTCCGTTGCTGAACTTGTGATTAAACTATTCATATGATTAGCCCTAATTACATAATTAATTTTTATTCCCATACTTAGCTAATGCAATGATTAAATACTGTTGCTGAACTCTTTTTTAATCAATGTATTAACTAATCATATTTAATCACTGAATTAGCTAATTATGTGATTAGGAATGAATCATGTAATTAGGGATAATCATATGATTAGTTTAATCACAAGTTCAATAACGGACCCTTGGTTCCGTTTTATTTTATACTCTTTTGATCTTTGTAATATAAACTTGATATAGCTTTCACAAATTTGTTAGGTAATAATTTCTTTTAAATAAATTATAATAATTGTTGCATATTTTAAAAGTTAATCAGCTATCTGTATCAAATATGAAAATTGCATGTCCCTGCACTGTCAGTATAGACTGTGGCTATTGTAACAGGAAAACCTTTCAGCGTACCATCTGGGATTATAAGAGGGGGGACTATTCCCTTTTTGTTAAGTCACTGACAAACAGCTTACTATTACAACGCGCTAAGAGTGTTTCTAAATATAACTGTTATTATTATTAAGGCTACGCCGTGATCTGAAATGACTTGTAAATTCGGACATTTTTCAAGGCCAGTAAACTATTTTTAAAATCACTGGATAAATACACACTATTCAGGTGTTATTTTTATAATTGACACAATCGTATGTAGGCCATTTCGCAAAAAAAAAAAAATTCTCTCAAATAATCAAAAATCTGTTAGATTGTTAAAGACTTCCGATATAAAAATAATACTCTTTATGATAACAACAATTTAATACATGAAAAGATATTATTTAGCCCATATATTCCGGCCACAAAACACACGAAGACAACAAATAGTATGTAAAGTATGTATAATGAGAACAAGCGATCATTAAAAGGAGGAGAAGCAAAACTATTAACAAGGAAGAACGGATGTGTGGTCATTGTTCATTTAATGTCAAATTGATGAAATGATGATAATGATATCCGCTTTGTAGCAACAATCTAGCAGCACCTGCATATGGAGTATATATCACTCAGGTGATATGATATTCTAGAGATTGTGGTTCCTATCAGTATATCCTTGATAGAGAGTTGCTGCTAATAAAGAAGCTACTGAACCAAAGGTTCTTATTAGTTAGGTAGAAGTCATTTCGAAAATCTTACCATGATATGGATGACCGTAATGGAATATCTGTGTCACAACGACAGGTATGTCGTTTTCTCAGGGTACTCCTGTTTTCCCCAACTATTAAACTGACCACCACGATATAAAATGAAATATTGCTGAAAGTGACGTTAAACAGCATAAGCCTAAACCAAATATGTTCCATTTGTCGTACACACTTCCTGGGTGTTTCCTCATACATGATTTATCACCAGGTTTGTAACCAGATTAGCATGACCTGCTAACATTCCGGAGCAGCTGCGTTCAACCCCGGATTTAAGTGGGGTTCGTGTTACTCGATCTTTAGCTTAATATCTATGTTTTGTAGATCGTTGTTTGTCTTTTTGTCCTTTTTATTTTGGTCATTGTGTTATCTATCATTCTTCGATTTAATGATTCTGATTACCTCCCTTTGGTATCTTCAAACTCTTCTTGTACTAGACCAATAGTTTATTTTGAAATAATAATTTAAGGCACCTACATCGTGGTTATTTTGTAGAGTATAATATCCAAAAGACACCGTTATTCATCACAAAGGTGGAAGAGGACCACATGTTCCAAGTATGACGCCTTTTGAACTGAAATTAGAAACATACCTACGCTTGGCACTTGGTATGTAATTAAAAATCTGGTGAAAAAGCCCACATGTTTTAGTAAAAACTTTAAATCAACTCTCATAGATTTAATTTTGACAAACCAAGACAAAAAATGTGGGAAAATCTGTAACTTTGACTGTGGACTGAACGATTGTCACAATGTTATAGCCATTGAAGTTAAATGTGAAAGACCAAATTCTAGACCTAAATATCCTAAATGTAGAAGCTTTAAAAATTTTGACGAACAAAACTTTTTAAGAGATCATGATAATATGAACTGGAGTATTGACCCAAATTCTGATATAAATTCTCAATATGAAAACTTTAACAACAATTTTTTGGAAATAGCAGATAAACATGCCCCGTTCAAAGAAAGGAAAATTAAACCCAAACAAGTTCCATATATGAATAAAGCTTTGAGATCTGCAGTTTATAAAAAGAGAATGTATTATAACAAATTCCGAAATGTAAACTCGAGAAAAAATTGGGAGGCTTATCGTAAACAAAGGAATTATGTAACAAAACTGAAGAAGCAATCTATAAATAATTATTTTATTGAAAGATGCACCGGGGTTCCAAAATCAAAAGATTTCTGGCCCACTGTGAAGACTTGCCTTACCAACAAAGGATGCTCTAACCAGAAAATAATAATATCATCACAAATCAAGAAGAAGTATGTGAAGTCTTCAATAATTTTTTTGTTAATGTAGCGAAAAACATTTGGCGATCAAAACATAAAAATTGATCAAACTCATCCGAGCATAAATGCTATTAGTGAAAAATACTCAAATGCCACTAACTCACATCAGCTCATTTTTAAACCTATTGATGAGTCTTTTGTATCCAAGCGTATCTCTATTATAAATGTTAAAAAAGCAACTGGTAATATTTCTCCAAAACTGCTTCACTATGCAAAACCTATAAAAGAACCGCCTAGCGCATGAATGCGCGACGTATCCCCCCGCACTTGCATAATATTTAGTTTTATATATTTATAGAAAGCAACCTTGCAGTCTTAATGTATAACATACTTACAAGCCACATGCAAAGATTATTCAAATATATCCATGTTTACTAAAGTTATCACATTAAACAAGACACAATTCTCAAAATTGGTGATTTTTCAACCAAAAAATAATATTTCCCCCAAAACACTTGCTTCAAATATTTCCATGTTAGCACCAATCCAAGATAATGATAATTACAAGCTACTTGCAAAATATTATTCAAATCTATCCATGTTTACTAAAGTTATTGCGTAAACAAGACACAATTCTCAAAATTGGTGAGTTTTCAACCAAAAACTAAGATTTTCCTCCAAAACCCTTGCTTCAAATATTTCCATGTTAGAACCCAACCAAGATAATAATAATTACAAGACACATGCAAAAAAATATTGAAATCTATCCATGTTTACTCAAGTTATCGCGTAAACAAGACTCAATTCTCAAAATTGTTGATTTTTCAACCAAAAATTAAGATTTCCCCCCAAAACCCTTGCTTCAAATATTTCCATGTAAGAACCCATCCAAGATATTGATATTTACAAGCCACACGCAAAACATTATTCAAATTTATCCATGTTTACTAAAGTTATCGTGTAAACAAGACACAATTCTCAAAATTGGTGATTTTTCAACCAAAAACAAAGATTTTCTCACAAAACCCTTGCTTCAAATATTTCCATGTTAGAACCCATCCAAGATAATGATAATTTCAAGCCACATGCTAAAAATTATTCACATCTATCCATGTTTACTCAAGTTATCGCGTAAACAAGAAAGTGTGACGAATGGACAGACGGACAGACAGACAGACAGACAGACAGACGGACAGACGACCGCTATTACTATATCCCTCACCGCTATCGCGGGGGATATTAATAGCGAAACCAATTTCTGATCTTGTAAATTTGTCATTGTCCTCTGCTACTTTTCCAGACTCATTGAAATCCAATTGATAAGAAAAACAGTGTTCTGGAAAAGGGCAATTATAGGCCTGTTAGTGTCCTTTCTGCCATTTCAAAAATCGTTGAAACAGCCATAGAGAAACAGCTTTCTGACCATTTCGAAAATCTTTTCAACCCCTTTTTAGCCGCATTTAGATCAGGCTATGGCTGCCAATCGACTTTACTTAGAATTTTAGAGGACTGGAAAAAAGCCCCGGACAGTGACAGATATCTTGCTGCTATCCTTATGGATCTCAGCAAAGCTTTTGATTGTTTACCCCATGATCTTTTCTTTTGAAGCTAAGCAGCTATGGAGTTAATGACTCTGCTCTAAATTTATTAAAAAGTAATTTTTCTGATAGAAAACAATGTGTCAAATTAGGTCAATTTTCAAGTCAAATGTTAGAAATCTATAAAGGTGTTCCACAAGGATCCATTCTTGGACCTATACTATTTAAAATTTTGTTACCGATATCTTCCTTTTCGTAAAAAAAAAATACGATCTCTACAATTATGCTGACGACAATACACTTTCAAAATCAGATAACACACTAGAAACAGTTATTGAATCCCTTGAGGAAGATAGTATATATCTGGTGCCATGGTTTGCCTTTAATAAAATGCAGGCCAACACAGACAAATTCCAAGCAATAGCAATAGGCAACAAAACTTATAAACAGAACATAGTATTCGATCTTAACGGCAGCAAAATAAATTGTGACGATGAGGTAAAAATTCTTGGGATAACCATCGACTTAGATTTTAATAAACATATTTCGAACATCTGTAAAAAAGCTGCACGTCAACTTAATGTTCTTAAGCGAATTGGTTCAAATCTCAGTCGACTAGCCAAACTCACTATTTACCATTCATTCATCCTATCAAATTTAAGCTATTGTCCTCTCACATGGCATTTTTGTACCGAAAAAAAATGAAAAAAAAATCGAAAAAATTCAAGAACGTGAACTTCGCTTTATATATGATGACTACACCAACTCGTACAATTATCTACTGGAACAATCTAAACTACCATCTTTGAAGATCAGAATGTTAGTTTAGTTTAAACATATTTTATTTGCATAAAAGTTGCAAATGGGATTGGACACAAGTTATAGCAACATTAGTGAAGTCCTTTCAGAAGGTTGAGGGCCATGGCACTGGAGACCTACATAATTATATACAAAACCGGTCCTGTTTTTATACATGATACTGTAAAGATTAAACAAAACTCTTACAATTTTAGGTACAATAACACAGCAGATATTCCTCGCCCCAGAACAACAAGGTATGGTAAGAAGAGCTTCAGTTATGAGGCAGCAAGACTCTGGAACTCCTTGCCTGACCAGGCAAGGAACCTTTCAACCTTTGGAACCTTCAAAAATTTCATATCAACCTGGTGTTTTTCTGAAAATAGTTTTTGCAGCTCTTGTCGAACGTAGTTATCTTGCCACCTCATATCAGAACTCTTCAAGCCCTTCATGTTTTTATGTTCTTATATGCTTTTATTATAGTGCTGTGCTATTAACTTTCTTTGCTTTGCTACAAGTCTTGTTTATATGTTTGTATGCATGGTTTCATGTCATTTTAATGCATTATCATAATGTCGCAGTTATGTGCTTAATTTTATAATTTATTATTTATGTCTTATGCTGCATGTGCTATTTCCAAATATGCTTTGTGTATTGTGTGTTTTATGCTCCATGTGAAGTTAACCAACATTAATTTGTCTGGATGTGTGGGACAGTTTGGATGCGTTTACCTTGTATGGCCAAATTTGCATGGGATCTACACGTCCACATTGTATCTAAATTTCTGTTTGGATAATATAAGTATCTATATACGTTAAATTTATCAAACAACTTCACATGTAGTTATCTTTATCTATTATATCCTTCTTAAACATGCATGTCTTTTACCATGTCTGTATCTGTATATGTTTGTTTTGTTATACTTTTGATGTTTAGTTTTAAAATATCAGTCGGTCAAAGAGCTCCTCAGAGCTCAGGTTTGTCATGTTGATTTGTATATAGATTTGCCGACTTTAAATAAAATTTACTTTACTTTACTTTACTTTTTATTTACTGGGCAAACAAAAAACTAAACACAAGAAAACAAAAAACAAGCAAACAAACAAACAAAACAACAAAACAACAAAATGAAGAGAGAAACAAACCCCGAGAAAACAACGACACGTGAGTTACTATGCAAAAGTTTACGGGTTGCCCTTAATTAATTTTTCGATGTAATTTATTTAATTGTTCTAGAACTTTCATGACATGAAAAGGAGTAAAAAGGGGAACTTTACATGGATAGAGTACAATGGTGAACACGTAGCCGACAATGAGTTCTGTATTGAGTATCAAAACAAGAAACTAGGAATAGATTTAGACAAACATCTTACATCACGTGACAGAGGAACAGCAAAGACATTCCAGAAAATGTTAGAAGAAAACACCTACTGGTATCTATATTTAGCGAGAAATGTGTGCATCACAAAATACGCCCGTCTATATAAATTATCCAACGGCATAATGGTAATGACCCCAAAATTAATAGGGTTCTTCCCCTTCCACAGGGGAATCATGTGGCCAAGATTGGTAAGGATCCAATATACAGAACTAAAGTTATCGTGCGGAAACGATCCTGTTGTCAACAATTATATTCATAGTAACGATGACCTTGACCTTTGACCTAGTGACCCCCAAAATAAATAGGGTTCTTCCCCTTCCACAGGGAAATCTTGTAGCCAAGTTTGGTATGGATCCAATATACAGAACTAAAGTTATCGTGCGGAAACGATCCTGTTGTGAAAAAATATATTTATAGTAACGGTGACCTTGACCATTGACCTAATGACCCCAATATAAATAGGGTTCTTCCCCTTCCACAGAGGAATCACATGGCCAAGTTTGTTAAAGATCCAATATACAGAACTAAAGTTATTGTGCGGAAACGACCCTTTTGTCAAAAATTATATTTATAGTAGCGGTGACCTTGACCTTTGACCTAATGACCCCAAAATAAATAGGGTTCTTCCCCTTCCACAGGGAAATCATGTGGCCAAGTTTGGTAAAGATCCAATATACAGAACTAAAGGTATCGTGCGGAAACGACCCTGTTGTCAAAAATTATATTTATAGTAACGGTGACCTTGACCGTTGACCTAATGACCTCAAAATAAATAGGGTTCGTCCCCTTCCACAGGGGAATCATGTGGCCAAGCTTGGTAAAGATCCAATATACAGAACTAAAGTTATTGTGCGGAAACCTGTGTGGACACCCGCCCGCAACTACCAAGCGATCACGACCACGACGGCCCCAAAGACTATTGTTTAAAATGACGTTAAGGACCACGAATACGACGGTCACTCTTCAACAACGACAAAAACCCATACTCAAAAAAGATTGTGAAACAACTCCTAGCCTGCAATCGAGTGGTACTATATATACACCCGTCGATAAATGTTTTATCTTGGTATTTTTGTTGTTCCGAATGGCAATAGGTGTATAAAATGTTACTCCCAGACGTGGGAAGAAAACAATAAAATTGTCGGAAGATAAACATAATTTCTTCTGCATATTCTTCCTCATATCTTAATTAAAATCTCAATATATGGAATACCTACTTGTCATTTTCGTTCTAGTATAATATATAATCACCCTCCATTAACTAAACTGACTGTCACGATATTGCTGAAATATTGTTGAAAGTGGCGTTAAACATCGTAACCTAAGCCCCAATATACAACCACAAATTTCAAAACATATAATGCCTTGTTGCTTATTTAAATTATCCAAATACAATTAAAATGTCCACAATGTTTGTTTGACGCCACGATATATAGTGCTAAAGTTGCCGTTAAACACCAATCAATCAATAAGTCTATCGTGTTTGTGCACTCGACTCACAGTCGCAATTGATAAAGTTTACCAGTTGCTTGCCCAGGGTCGTTGGTTCTCTCCGGGTACTCCGGCTTCCTCCACCACTAAAACTGGTCGCCATGATATAGCTGAAATATTGCTGAAAGGGGCGTTAAACACAAAAAAAAAATCAATCAATCAATCTATCATGTTTATGTTTGTTTAGGGTTATTGCATTGGAAAGATGGACATACGATGAAAGTCTAAGAGTTTTTAATATTTACAAACTGTCAACCTTGTTTGGCTATTACATCTTACGACAAGTTAAGTATATGTGTTATACACATGGAATAGGAAGACACAGTCAAGAGGAAGTTTAATGTGTTATGTACATGGAATAGGAAGACACAGTCAAGAGGAAGTTTAATGTGCTATGTACATGGAATAGGTAGACACAGTCAAGAGGAAGTTTAATGTGTTATACACATGGAATAGGAAGACACAGTCAAGTGGAAGTTTAATGTGTTATACACATGTAATAGGAAGACACAATCAAGAGAAAGTTTAATGTGTTATACACATGTAATAGGAAGACACAGTGTAGAGGAAGTTGAATGTGTTATACACATGTAATAGGAAGACACAGTCAAGAGGAAGTTTAATGTATTATACACATTGGATAGGAAGACACAGTCAAGAGGAAGTTTAATGTGTTATACACATGGAATAGGAAGACACAGTCAAGAGGAAGTTTAATGTGCTATACACCTGTAATAGGAAGATACAGTCAAGAGGAAGTTTAATGTGTTATACACATGTAATAGGAAGACACTGTCAAGAGGAAGTTTAATGTGTTATACACATGTAATAGGAAGACACAGTCAAGAGGAAGTTTAATGTGTTATACACCTGTAATAGGAAGACACAATCAAGAGGAAGTTTAATGTGTTATACACATGTAATAGGAAGACACAGTCAAGAGGAAGTTTAATGTGGTATACACCTGTAATAGGAAGACACAGTCAAGAGGAAGTTTAATGTGTTATACACATGTAATAGGAAGACAGTCAAGAGGAAGTTTAATGTGTTATACACATGTAATAGGAACACAGTCAAGAGGAAGTTTAATGTGTTATACACCTGTAATAGGAACACAGTCAAGAGGAAGTTTAATGTGTTATACACCTGTAATAGGAAGACAC
Source organism: Gigantidas platifrons (assembly GCA_002080005.1). NCBI lineage: Eukaryota > Metazoa > Mollusca > Bivalvia > Mytilida > Modiolidae > Gigantidas > Gigantidas platifrons. The sequence goes on along the minus strand of MJUT01010855.1, from coordinate 259,130 downwards.
AGTCAAGAGGAAGTTTAATGTATTATACACATGTAATAGGAAGACACAGTCAAGAGGAAGTTTAATGTGTTATACACATGTAATAGGAAGACAGTCAAGAGGAAGTTTAATGTGTTATACACCTGTAATAGGAAGACACAGTCAAGAGGAAGTTTAATGTGTTATACACCTGTAATAGGAAGACAGTCAAGAGGAAGTTTAATGTGTTATTCACCTGTAATAGGAAGACACAGTCAAGAGGAAGTTTAATGTGTTATACACCTGTAATAGGAAGACACAATCAAGAGGAAGTTTAATGTGTTATACACATGTAATAGGAAGACACAGTCAAGAGGAAGTTTAATGTGTTATATACATGTAATAGGAAGACAGTCAAGAGGAAGTTTAATGTGTTATACACATGTAATAGGAACACAGTCAAGAGGAAGTTTAATGTGTTATACACCTGTAATAGGAACACAGTCAAGAGGAAGTTTAATGTGTTATACACCTGTAATAGGAAGACACAGTCAAGAGGAAGTTTAATGTGTTATACACCTGTAATAGGAACACAGTCAAGAGGAAGTTTAATGTATTATACACCTGTAATAGGAAGACACAGTCAAAAGGAAGTTTAATGTGTTATACACATGTAATAGGAAGACAGTCAAGAGGAGGTTTAATGTGTTATACACCTGTAACAGGAAGACACAGTCAAGAGGAAGTTTAATGTGTTATACACATGTAATAGGAATACACAGTCAAGAGGAAGTTTAATCTGTTATACACATGTAATAGGAAGACAGTGAAGAGGAAGTTTAATGTGTTATACACCTGTAATAGGAAGACACAGTCAAGAGGAAGTTTAATGTGTTATACACCTGTAATAGGAACACAGTCAAGAGGAAGTTTAATGTGTTATACACCTGTAATAAGAAGACACAGTCAAGAGGAAGTTTAATGTGTTATACACATGTAATAGGAAGACAGTCAAGAGGAAGTTTAATGTGTTATACACCTGTAATAGGAAGACACAGTCAAGAGGAAGTTTAATGTGTTATACAC
>MJUT01010855.1:194417-219113 GCA_002080005.1 Gigantidas platifrons | reverse complement strand
CATTGTAGGACAAATTGTAGGACAAATAGCAGTATACACACAGACATTGTAGGACAAATTGTAGGACAAATAGCAGTATACACACAGACATTGTAGGACAAATTGTAGGACAAATAGCAGTATACACACAGACATTGTAGGACAAATAGCAGTATACACACAGACATTGTAGGACAATTGTAGGAAAAATAGCAGTATACACACATACATTGTAGGACAAATTGTAGGACAAATAGCAGTATACACACAGACATTGTAGGACAAATTGTAGGACAGATAGCAGTATACACACAGACATTGTAGGACAAATTGTAGGACAAATAGTAGTATACACACAGACATTGTAGGACAAACTGAGGATTTAATTGATGATGACACCAATGAAGAAACTGCCATTCAACGTGTTTTGAAGAGAAATCGCCATCAGTTTGATGTTTTATTTGATGATGACTACTTTGAAATAAACAATGATGAGAATAATGACGAGGAAGAATATTCCGATGATGAACACGAGGAAGATTGATGTACTAGTATATAAAAAGACAAAACAAAGTTTTAACGGCCATATGCACTACATGTCGTCAACATGTCTACATGGCAGAAATATTTGATGGACATATATTACAATCATGCCAATCCTGCTAGTTTTTCAGGACCAGATAAACTGTTTCATTTTGTACAAAAAGATGGAAGATATTATCTTAGTAAATATAAATTACGAAAATAGCTTTCGAGTCAAGAACCATACAGCCTACAACGCCCATACCGACGGCCTCAGAACAGAACAAGTAATAACCAATGGTCTGCTGATTTAATGGATGTAGACAAATTTGCAAAATACAATGATGGATACAGATATATTTTAGTTGTGATTGACCTCTTCTCCAAATACTTGTGGCTTCGAAAATTAAAAGACAAAAAGGCGAATCCGTTGCAAAAGCGTATGAAAGTATATTCAACGAAGGTCGTAAACCTAATAAAAATTCGTACGGATAAAGGACAGAATTTCGTGCAAGAGCTGTTCAGTCTGTGTTTCAAAATGAAGGAATAAGACATTTCTATGCGCAGAATGAAGTGAAAGCATCCATCTCCGAACGAGTGATCAAAACTATAAAAACGAAAATCTACAGATATTTTACATACAAGCAATCATATAGATATATTGGCAAACTGCAGAGTTTTGCTGACGGAAACAATCATACGATTCACAGCACAATTGATATTGAACCAGCTAAAGTAACAAAAAGAAATGAAGAGACAGTACGATTATCAACTTATTTGGCAAGGCCTAATGATCGCAAATCTGTTAAGCAATTGAATTTCAAGTTTAAAGTTGGAGATAAAGTACGTATAACACAATTGAGAAATATTTTCTCACGAGAATACGACGAAAAATGGACTGGGGAAATATTCAACATATCGTCCAGATTCTGGAGAAATAACACCCCAATATATCGCATTAAAGATTACAATGGAGAGGAAATAACAGGGACATTTTACCAATTTGAGCTTCAAAAAATAGACATTAAGGACGACGAACTTTGGAAAATTGAAAAGATATTGAAAACCAAAGGAGAGGGTCACAACAAACAATTATATGTTAAGTGGCTGAATTGGCCACATAAATTTGATCCATGGATAAGTTCGGAAGATATTGTATATTATGTATTGTAAGAAATAATAAAATTATGAAAATATTTTGTGTTGTTTATAATATTCTTACCCATGATGTTTTATAGCAATTGCATGTAATAAAAATTAATCGTATCATATAACGAAGATACAGGAATGCAATGCATTCGAGGCCCTTTTCAAAACATTGGTAAACTTACACATTAATCTAAACGTCTCTTGATGCCTTATACAAGAAACATTCGGAAGATTTCACGCTAACTCCTAAAAAGGCGGAGTTTCTCCCTCGCTAAACGAGGCCGTGCATGCTTAGGATCGGATGAATAGTCAGACCCATAACAGTGGACAGATCACGTCAAATACCAAACATCCGCTATTGGCTAAGTGATCCCAACTAGAGTCTCATTCACATACATGCACGTGGAAATCAGCACTAGATCTATGTATAATGATACCAATTACAAAACCTAAAGTGTTGAAATAAATTGTATGCTGCTTTAGTATTTATTGTAACATTAAAATTGTAATCATCTCCTTCGAAGCACCCTTATATCAACAGTGGTGGCGTGTTGATATCTATTCCAAGACAATAACGAGCATAAAGGACCACACTCTCTGTCATTGGAACGGGGTTACTCTTCGAAAATGTTACTCTTCGAGAATGCTACCAAAACTTTTCGGGGTAAACACTGATTGGCCTCCATATCAGAATCTTTATACCTCCCATAATTCTGATATAGCCAGGTATCATACCATATAACTATTTTAGTATAAGACACCATCTACTTATATACATGTAAACAAAAAATAGGGGGTGTTAATAAAATCTTAAAGTATTCAAATACTTACAACTATTCAGTTTGAAGTGACGTGGTGTCTCGTTGAAACTTTTACTCAAGATTCAGGAACTCACTCGATTTTTCTCGTATTTATAGTGGTTCATCGAACAATCCATATAAAGGGAAAACAACTTTATAGTTCACAACACAAAATAGCTATAAATACATTGAATTTAAAAAATATACATAATAGTGACATTTTATTATTATTATGTAAAAAATAATGCGTCAAAAATATGATTTAATTAATAACTAAATCAGAAATTAACTTTCGTTCAAAGTTTTACCCACTTGAAATGGACCTTCCCATTTCTGAAAAAAATCACCTAATGGTAGTATATTGTCAGCCATGTTGTCCAGACGTGATTTTGATTATCCTCCTAAAATCTTTAATTTAACACATTTTCAGCTGATTAAAGTCTATAAATTGACAAACAACGTTTAAATTATCATTAAGTTATTTATTGGTGTTGTTTTCTTATAAATAATTTTTCATTGGATTTATTGTAAATGTAAAGGTAGGCCTCAAACAATAAAAGGGGGGGGCATACATGTATAATTCCGCGTAACTTTTAAATACACACAAATATAGTTTCCATTTAAAGGAGTAGAAGGGTGGAATTCGGCCCTATCTTCAAAACATATTTTTTCATCATATTCTGCTAACATATGCTTGATACCTTTGATAAATGTGATTTTTTAGCATATTTTAGCATTTCTGTCAATTTTGGGGCCAAAAAACTAACATTTGATGAAAAATCCCAAATTTCTGGACATTTTCAATAATAAATAAAAAGAACAACTAATAATGAAAATACATAATGAATAAGGTTTATTTCCAAGTCATTTTTGTTTTATGTAATATCAACATCTAATATGGCTCTTTTTTGGTAAAAAAGTAATTTCTTTATGAAAATCACAGATTTCAGGTAAATATTTAAAAAAAATTCTAACGTCGTTTTTCAACATTTAAAAATAATCGAAATGTTTATAATATGATTATGTTGACAATTATGTACACACCTTTACAATCTAATTGTTAAAACACTGTATTTTTGGGGAGAAAATACATTTTTGAGTAAAAAAACCCAGATTTATGGAAAATATTTATCTTTTTTTTTAGCTCATTTTAACATTTCTCAATATTTCAAACTGACCATTATGGATGTATGGAGACACATGTTTACTTTATTTACATTTTTCAGATTATTTACAATATTTTAGAGTAAAAAACACTTTTATATACAAAATTTATTTTCTTAAAAAAGTTGCTGTAACTAAATTCATTTGATCATTTTTTTTCACATTGGCAACTGCAAAGTATGGCAAGATGTAAACGTTATTTATATCATTTACAATTTGTCTTCAATTTAAATACTACATTTTGGGGTAAAAATGCATTTTTTGATAAAAAAAAATAATTATGAAAAATATTCAATCAGTTTTATTGAGCTAGTTTGCAACATTTTGATCTGCAAATTATGGATATATGTAGATAATTGTTTACTTCATTTACAAGTTACTCAGTTTAAATTCTATTATTTGGAATAATAAATAAATTACCACATTTATTCTAAAAGGCTGTTTAGATATAAAAAAAAATATAAAACCTTAACTGCAGTAATAATACTTGTGATATGAATTATTACTAGAATTATTTCAACTGCAAAAAACAAAAAACAAATAAATGTTGTATAATCATTATTACAATATAAGGTGTTTCTAATATTACGGTAGGATCTCATTCCTCTATAACACTCTGGTCACTATCAGTGTCATCAATCACATAACTAGCATCTTCTAAGTGTTCCCCCAATTCCTGACTCCGTAAGATAAATGCGGTTTGTGCCTTGCATATCCAAGGTACCACAGGATGGACGCAATGTGAGAACATACTCCAACAACTCGTGCCCCTGCTCGACATTTACAGTACCATGCGGTAACTTCCGCTGGGGTGTACTCAATCCATAACAAATATGTCCTGGATGACGTGTGGCGACTGTGTATCCGAACGCGTATCAAATTGTCATCTTCTTGATGGACAAAAATCTCAGCATTGCCCTCTAAATATTCCTGCATATAGTTGGAACTGAGTTTGAGCTGGTCAACCCCACATGTAATGTTACGCAGCTCAGTCTCGTCGAAATGTGGAAAGTCAGCTAAACAATTATCATGACTCTTCCAAATAATAGACCGCCTCTCCAGGTTTTCATCTTCCACCCTTTGCTTCAGTGTATTAATTTGCCTTGAGAGATGTAACATGTTTGTTCCTAAAGCTTCATGATCATCATAACCTAAGCATAAAAAAACCAGTTAATAATTAATAATTCTGTATATATATATATACGTTCCATCAATGACTAATATAGCCTGTGAATTCGTTGCATCGCCGAAAATTGTTTGAGCTAATGGCCTCGTATGTTTTTGTATCAATATATCAATGCAAAAATAAATGTTCCCATCCCACTCCTGACAGTGAGCTAAAAGATAATGTGCAATGAGACTGAACGCGCTACCGACCGAGCTAATGCGGGACGGGACGCCTTACGTCGACGTTTTTTTAGCACTATATAAAATTTCATAATTATTGATTCTGTACATCATTGTCTCGTGATCATTTACTTTAACGTTACATATTTGTTCGGACTTCTCTCGGAACACCTAACACTTAAGGAATGCGCTTTCCACTGAACTAAAGCAATACACCTTATTTCTAATTGTCTTACCACAGCTTTTTATTACTTTTAGCAAAAATGTATGTGCATAAAAAAATTACCACCAAAGAACGGAACCCTTACACGAAATTAAACAAACGATAAAGTGTCGGATGACCATACGCGCTACGCGACTGACAACTGTGCTAATTCGGCAACTTATCATTTGAAGATATTTCTCCCTATATAACGTTTTCAGTGAACAAATTATTATAACTCGTGCATTTAATTAAAGGGGCATTAGCTACGATTTTGACCAAACAAATGATATGCTTTGGAAATTGGTAAATAGCTTTAAAATGATGAAATAAAGGTAAATATTTCACATTAAACAGCTTATCGAACCACTTTCCGCCTTTTGAGAACGAACATTAACATCAATTTAGCGGATTACTTATTTGCTTGCAAGCAATTAATTTGACCTGGCTTTTTCCGTATGCAATTGACCTTACTAGTGACTGGTAAAAACGAATAATTTGTATTTTGTCGCTTATTAACTGCCAACTTGCATGGTTCTTTGTCCGTAATTAACACCGACTAAAAGCAGATTCACAAAAAATAAGAAATAAGTGCATTTTTGTACTGATTTAATGACGATTCGACAAGCTCCGTAAACAATGTCGATAATTAATAAGATGGTGTCCATTTCTTGATCGATCTCAAATCACGAGCAGTTGCACCTTTTTTTCCCGATGCGCGTACATTTCATAACATTTATATCAGACATCAGACATCAGTCATATCTGATAGTTTTTATGGGTAACACAAATTTACGATTTAAGTGAAGTGACTATGACATTTTAAATAACTTTTATATTTTATCCGTCAAACATGAAAATCAATTGAAGAGACTTTTATCTTTTATCTTTTATCAGTGAATATTATAACATATAAGGGCCAACTGAAGTGACATTTTAGACTTTATGTACATACATCCAGTGTTTATAATATTAGTGTATAAAGGATTTTATAATTCGTGGTAATGGATAATGGAGGAGGGAGTTCACATCACTGTAAATAGAGGCACTGTTCTACATACACAGTATGGTTCTCCTTGAAAGGGGGTTGAAGATAGAGAGGATCTTTTTATTAAAGACTTCTATAATTTACTTATGTCACACTTTATGTCCCAATACTGAATTTCTCCACAATATATATATAATTGTCGATATTTACGGTACGGTAGTGATAATGTGTGGTGTAAAAACATTTCAGATTAAAAAAATTTTTTTTTATATAAAATACATAATATTAGGAACAGTAAGTCTGTACAGAATGGGATTGTAACAAACACATATCACAATTACGCTATATAAAAAACAGTAAGAAATATTTATTATATAGCACAACAAATTCCTTATATTCGGATCTGTGCCGATACTCATTTTCTTCATTACCGTTCAACATCTTTATAAGTTATCACAAATTAACCTTTATTAAAGGCTTAATAAATAGAATTCAAATATTTTTTTCGTTAATTTTTTTTTTTGACTTGAAATTTAATATGTACAAATGTAGGTCCTATGTGCTGATTAAAATGTCCTTATGGTCCTTTGCGGTGTTTATAGACCCGATTTATAGATATTTCCTTGATTTCTTTGACATTAGAATGAAAATTATAAGTATTTACACTAGAAAACATCATATTTTGAGTAAAATAATGCTTAAAAGTTGATAAAACGTCAAAAACATGAAGTGTGTGCTAGTGTGTGGTAAATCGTGCAGCCGATGGTTTTTAAGGTCCAAGTTTTGGGGGTAGAGTGATGGGCAATTAATCTCATTGAAATTAGATTTCTGAAGACATTTTCTGCTCTGTATCTCCATCCCAATCTCGTCACAAGCACTATATCAAATGTATTCTTGAAATTTATAATTTGGCCACCCTACCGTTGGTAAAAATGCCAGATACTGGTTGGTATGCCATTGGTACAATTGGTAAATAGGTTGCCATTGGCAAAAATAAAGCGTTCAGACTTAATTTGTCAAATTGTGCGTTTATATGATATATCAGTGATGGTCATGCATCGTATTTATTCAGAATAGTGCCCAATGGGACTCATGTTAAAGTTGAATGGTAGCAACAAAACTACTCTGAACGCAGCCAATGTCAGGGAAATGCTTGTCCTGTTCTGGTGTTTTCCTCATGTAATGACGGACCACTTCCACTTGGGATATTATATCCTATCTTAATGTAGTATTATTACATTTCCTCCAAATGATAATAACACATTTACTGTAGGGTTCTTCTACTTTTATTTACTTAGACACAATTATTTCATATATTGTTAGCTCACCTGTCCCAAAGGGCCATGTGAGCTTTTGTCATCACTTTGCGTCCGTCGTCATCGTCGTCGTCGGTGGCGTCGTTGTCGTCGTCGTCGTCCGCGTCTGTAAACTTTTCATATTTTCATCTTCTCTGAAACCACTGTACAGATTTGGACCAAACCTGGCAGGGATGGTCCTTGGGTGGGTCCCCTTCAAAGGTGTGTCCGACAGATCCGCCCTCCATTCAAGATGGCTTATGTTACTAAAAATAAAAATGTCTTCAATTGTCCATTACTGCTTTAGTACAAGTCAAAATGAGCTCAAATTTTAACTGCAGCTACATGGCAATGAGTAGTTTAACATATATTCTGGGTTTTTCTGTGAAATTTTTCTGTCAGCCGATTTATTCCGATTATGGAAATTAGGCATATTTTGATAACAAATCACATTTAAATCTTCTTCTCTGAAACCGCTGAACCAAATTAAACCAAACCTGGCAGGGATGGTCCCTGGGTTGGTCCCTTTCAAAATATGTCCGACAGCCCCACCCTCCATTCAAGATGGTTGCTGTTACTAAAAATAGAAATTTCTTTAATTATTCATTACTGCTTTAGTATTAGTCAAAATGAGCTCAAATTTTAACTGCAGCTACATGGCAAGGAGTATTTTAACATATATTCCGGTTTTTTCTGTGAAATTTTTCTGTCAGCCGATTTATTCCGATTATGGAAATTAGGCATATTTTGATAACAAATCACATTTAAATCTTTTCTTCTGAAACCGCTGAACCAAATTAAACCAAACCTGGCAGGGATGGTCCTTTGGAGGGTCCCTTTCCCAATTATGTCCGACAGTCCCGCCCTCCATTCAAGATAGTTGGTGTTACTAAAAATAGACATTTCTTCAATTGCTTTATTATAAATCAAACTGGGCTTAAATTTTAACTGCAGCTGCATGGCAATGAGTAGTTTAATATATATTACGGGTTTTTCTGTGAATTTTTTCTTTCAGCCGATTTATACCGATTATGCAAATTAGACATATTTTGATAAAAGATCACATTTAAATCTTCTTCTCTGAAACCGCATAACCAAATTAAACCAAGTTTGGCTGGGATAGTCCTTGGGTAGTCCATTACAGAATTGTGTCCGACAGCTCCGCCCTCCATTCAAGATGGCTGCTGTTACTAAAAATATAAATTTCTTCAATTGTCCATTGCTGCTTTATTATAAATGAAAATGAGCTCAAATTTTAGCTGCAGCTACTTGACAATGAGTAGATTAACATGTATTCTGGGTTTTTTTTCTGTGAAATGTTTCTTTCAACCGATTTATACCGATTATACAAATTCGACATATTTTGATATACGATCACATTTAAATCTTCTCCTCTGAAACTGCTAAACCAAATTAAAGGAAATTTGGCTGGGATGGTCTTTGGATGGTTCCCTTTCAATATTGTGTCTGACAGCCCAGCCCTCCATTCAAAATGGCTGCTGTTACTGAAAATAAAATTTTTTTTTAGTTGTCAATTTCTGATTTATTACAAATCAAAATGAAATGAAATTTCAACTGCAGCTACACGGCAATGAATAGTTTAACATATATTCTGGGTTTTTCTGTGAGATTTGTTCAGCCAGTTTATTCCGTTTAGGAATATTATGAGATAAAAATCACATCAAAATCGTTTGCTCAGAAATTTGAGTTGAAATGATCTTTGGGTGGCCCACTTTCAAAATTATGTGTAACACCCCCATTTTAGATGTCATATTGAAAACCAGGTGAGCCATTACAGGCTCCTGTGAGCTTCCAGTACAGATATATCATGTTTCGGGGGGCGGTATTTGCGAAAAATACCTGTCGAGAAACGAAACATTTCCCGAACCGAATGGCGAGGGAAATTTAGTCTCAAAACTGGTATTTTTCGCAAATACACCTCCCAAACATGATATATCTGTTTAATTACAGCGAATATTATTTAGAGCACTAACTAAATAAATAATACCTTGTATTTGTCGTTTTCAGGACCTAACATGATCTATCTGTTTAATTCTACTCAATGCAGTCGAACAGCAAACCCACGATTTGACCGTTACAGCTATTGATTCTAAAACCACGCTATCAGGGGGCGACAACCGTAAAAAATTCCCGCTAGGTGCCGCTTTACAAATCCCGCAAAATTTCCCATTCGCACTGTCGTAGGATAAACGTGAAATAAAGTATTAAATAGACAAAAATGTGATAGAAACGTGATTTCTATAAAATATTTATATATTTTTTGCAATGACTGCCTATATCAGACAAGCGACTGAGGTTTATATTAGTCAAAAACGTGTTTCGAATCGTGCATTCTAAAATGTGTAAAAACACGAGGTTCGGTTTGTTTACATTTTTCGGCCAATGAAAAAGCTGACACAAATCTATATTAAGACATGAAATTAATGAAAAAGGAGTGATATAGCATCATCAACCAATAGAAAATGGTCTCTCAACTGGAAATTCCGTCACCCTGAACGGAAATCATTCCTGAAAGAAAAATCGACGAGGCAAATATTTTTTTTTTTATTTTCGCCTTGTTTTAGTGTAAAATTTGTCCATTTTGTTGAACATTTCTCCCTCAAAACACCCATGGAGACTGGAGTGTGTATATATGTCTGCCTTTTATTAAATTTATTAATATCTTTATATTTTAACCGAAAGTTTACAAGAAAACTGCATTGTTTACATCAGTTTACGACCCCCCTTTTTTTCCTCCGTTTCATCATTACACTTTGTTTAGACTCCCTTCCGGTTTTCTGTCAGTTAATCTTGTACATATCTAATGTGGTGATTATTTCAAAGGCAATTAGTGTATCAAATATATTTAGGAATGCTGACTTAAGTTTTACCTGATTTTCTTCTGGAAATGAATTATGTGTAACAGGTAGGTCTACACAATGAATGTGACAAACAAAAACCAGCAAGTGTGTGTGTTTTTAATAGAAAGTAGACTAAATTTGTTACCTGTTTGTAACTGCATATACATGCATGATATTTAATTGATTGAACAACTCTGTATTTTGCAAGATTGTGATTTTACCATAGTTGACTAGTATTAGTAATGCCCCAAAATAAACAAACTGTTCTAAGACCCACAGTGGCAGGGACCCTGGGCCCTGTGTTCATTGTAAGGAACCTATCATTTCGTTATGTTCATTTAGTTCAAAAGAAGAAAGATCCAAAACACACAGTTTTCTATGAATATGTAAAAAGAAAATACAGTTATGCAGATGATGACTGCATTTGTTGCAGATGCGACATGAGACTTCATAATGCAATGAAGGAGGATGCAAAAGGGCCAACAAAAATAAAATCAAAGTTGAAAGTGTGGATGGGGCATCATGTAGTACTACTGACACTGGAACAGAGTTTGATGTTTCATTTGAAATTGACCAATCTGAGTTAGAACAGGTCTCTGTAAGTCAGTATGAAACACATACATGCTTCAGATCAAAATATATGTTATTTACAAGAAAAGCAAATGTGTGAAAAATTGACAGACCATAAGACTACTGTCTATGTACACATGTTTAACCCTTGCTTTCATTTAGAACATGCGAGTCAAGACAGAGACATTTTAGAAGTAAATTTGTGTACACCACATTATCAGAAGTATAAAAATTATGAAACTTTGCAGTCATGCTATATATATATGTGATAAGACAACATCAAATAACAGATCAGTCATTATACCTATGTCAAAAATTGATTTGTTCAGTATATATTTGAATCAGGAACTGAAGGTGGAAAAAGATGTGTCTGCATGCCTTACATGTTATAAATATTTTAACAAATTTGTGAGGTCTGATGATTCTCTAAATGAACTTTCAAAAACTGATGACTACCAGTTAACTAAATGTTTTCACAGTTTGATCAGGTGGAATATTGCAATGTAGACTCTAACAATCTTGACCATTCTACTGTTTTTATCCTGTTTTTATAGAATTTGTAGTCAGTGAGTTTTTATCCAACAAAGCTTTATTTTTGTCAGATTTGTACAATAAATTTGAAGATGTAGTTGACAAAACAGCCTTACATTAAATCACTGAAAGAACCAGAAGACAAAATTGGTGAACCCTCTCCCATTAGAGGCAATAACTTTTTACTCTGATAATAGTTTATGGAAAAGAAATACACTTGAAAACTAATATGTACAGTCATCTGTCAAAAGTATTGGGAAATGTAAAAAAAAATCCAATGTAATCAACCAAAACCATATCTTTTTCAAAAAATTATTGTGAAATCATTTCTGGATAGATTTTAACAAATTTTACACCAAAACATTCTGAATTGTCTATATTTTTTTTTTATTTGCTCATTATCTTTATATGAGTGGTTTTTATTTGTATATGATTGTTAATTTTTAGGATTTATTTTTAGTTGAAATATATAGGAAAATCAAAGTCAATTTCATTTGTTGTGTTTAATTATGTACAAATAAAAATAACCCATACAACATAATCAAAATATTGACAATTCTGAAAGTTTTGGTGTAAAATTTGTTAAAATCTATCCAGAAATGACTTCACTATAGTTTTTCGAAAACGTGGTTTTGGTTGATTATTATTTTTTTTTTATATTTCCCAATACAAAAGGGGGATAGGTGGTCACCATTTATAAATGTTTGTATATTCCATAATTTGTTGTTCTATAATTGTTAATTATATGCATATTCTATAGCAGCCAGCATCGGCATTGATTAACATTTGTGCATGGCGTGTTTTTAATTTTAAGTCATTCGGTTAGTTCTAAATTTATTTTTAGAAATACGAAAATTCATACGGAGTTATCTTTCTTGACTGACAATTTTTCTGAATCTGAATAATTTTCGGCACTAAAAGCTGACAGAAACTCTTATTAATGAATAAAAACGTGTACCAGAGAAACATTTCGTTAAATAAATATATAACCTATCGCAGTGTGAAGTTTGGGAATGTCACAATACTGCAAACTTAATATATTTTGCATTTTATTTCAATGCCATGGTACGGAGTTATCTTTCTTGACCAACAATTTTTCGGCACTAAAAGCTGACACAAATTCATATTAATGAATAAAAACATGTACCAGAGAAACATTTCGTTAACTAAATATATAACCTATTGAAGTGTGAAGTTTGGAATTGTCACTCTACTGCAAACTTAATATATTTGCATTTTATTCCAATGCGATGGCGACATTCCATCGAGGGGGTCACCCTGTAAATCATCAAAAATTTAATAATAATCTGTCGTTTTAACACAAATCTAATAAACAAAACGTGGAAGTAATTATTGCTGAAAAGAAAACAATATAAGACGTCTCTATATTTTCTACGGTATAAATAAACGAGGTCTTTGTTCAACAATTTTCATGACCGACGAAAACGTCAACATTTTCAAATTCGAATCACGTGACCGTGGTTTTACCAGCGACGCCATTAATGAGTTTGCTGTTCGACTGAATGGTGTTACATAAAACGCACAACTGATAGCATTTTACAAATTTTGTTACAAGCGTCTCGGTGAAGGGTAAAAACAAAAAACACGGTAATAACAATACTGAAAAAAAAAATAGAAATACAAAAACATATAAAATGATTAAAATACAGGATATCACATTAACTTACTAAACTAATATATTAATATAATGATTAGAGTAAAAGTTAAATTTATATAGGTTAAAATATGGAAAGATTGTTAACGTTGTATGCCTCTCAACAATAAAAACTAAAGAGACAAAATATATAGCGATAATAAAAGGAACCAATCTTTTGTTACTTTTTGAAAAGCTCATTTTGCTAAAGCCCAAATACAAAAATGTATGATGAACCAAAAGGATCAAATGTTTTAATGATATTACTGTACAAAGAGTACTCTACATTATTATCTAAACACAACAGCTTTATTACTGGATCAAATGTCTTTCATCTAAATAACATTAAATCGAGCGACGAAATGAAGAATTGTTCAGGGAAAGTAAATTTGGTCTGTGGGCAAGTGAATTTTTGGTATGCACTTTCCCGTGGAAAGTTGCTGTTGCAGAAAAATGCTAGAACACTGGTCTGTTGTGTTCGTGAATATATGGTAGATGGATTTACAACAACCTGTACAATCAGTGTCTTTCACCTCTGAAGTTGTGAGCTCGTGGCTATGTGTAGTCAATACAACAGTATGTGATAAGTTTGTCAGTGACTTCCGACAGGTTGATACTTTTCTCCAGTGACTCAGATTTACTCCAACAATAAAACTGAAGTATTGTTGAAAGTGACATTAAACACTATAGCCATAACCCATGTCATTATTGTAGTGATGGAGCCTCTTGTTGTGGTAAATAAAATATTATCTACATTTGTATCTTATCTTATACGTCTATCTTTTCCTGGCGTTACACACTATAGCCCTTAACCCCTCAACATTATACAAATGAATGAACCAACATCTATGGGGTTGGAAACCTCCGTATCGTGTCTTGGCGAAGGCTGTTAATACATAAACTTTTACAAAGAACATTTTCTGAAGAATGAGTTATGGAAATGCAATTATTAAGATGTACATTTCTTTTCAGATGAAGTGATTTTACACCAGAATGTTATGATTGATGTACATTTCTTTTCAGATGAAGTGATTTTTCACCAGAATGTTAAGATGTACATTTCTTTTCAGATGAAGTGATTTTTCACCAGAATGTTATGATGTACATTTCTTTTCAGATGAAGTGATTTTTCACCAGAATGTTATGATGTACATTTCTTTTCAGCTGAAGTGATTTTTCACCAGAATGTTATGATGTACATTTCTTTTCAGATGAAGTGATTTTTCACCAGAATGTTATGATGTACATTTCTTTTCAGATGAAGAGATTTTTCACCAGAATGTTATGATGTACATTTCTTTTCAGCTGAAGTGATTTTTCACCAGAATGTTATGATGTACATTTCTGTTCAGCTGAAGTGATTTTTCACCAGAATGAAGTGCTTGCTTTTAAAAAATGGTACTGAGTGTGGAGCTGATTTGTCACCCATTCAAGAATTTTGTGGTAATTGTGGTGGCCATGTTGAGATAGATGAAAGTAAAACAAAGAAATGTACCCATTGTTCAAAAAGATTCATATTAACAGATCATTTTTGTACTGGATGTGGTTTTTCATTCGAGGATGTGACAAAAAAGATTATTTGTGAAGGAAAAAAGGAAGATGGCACTAAATGTAATCATGAATTGTCTCCCAGTGATAGATTTTGCTCAACATGTGATATAAGGCTAAGGAAAGAAGATGGTATGAATTATATATATTTCTCTCATTGAAAAGAATGTAGTATAACTACGTAAATAAGTAATAACAAGATCATTTGTTTAAGTACAATAGTACCGATGACTGCATACATGTACATCCCCCCTTTGGCTTTGTTTGCCTTTTGAAAATTTACTGGCTAAGGGCTAGTGCATGTGTTATTGCTTATTCTATGCAAAGTTACATTGTATATCATATGGTACTTTGATTTATAACAACCCATGCACTCAGTGCCTATCACCACTAAAGTTGTGAGTTCGATTCCCGCACATGGCTAGGTATACTCGATACAACATTATGTGATAAAGTTTGTCAGTGACTCGCGGCAAGTCAGTGCCTGAGTGGTTTTGTCCGGTTACTCCTGTTTCCTCCTCCAATAAATCTGACCGCGATAATATAAGTTACTGAAAAATTGTTGAAAGTGGCATTACACTCTCTAACACTAGAAGCAATTTTATTTGAATACACCACGTCAAGGGTTTGTGGCTTTTTGGTTTTAAATAGGATGGTTTAGGGTGTTTTATTGGATTTACAACTACCCATGCAAGCAGAGCCTATCATCACTAACGTTGTGAGTTTGAATCCCGTTCAGGTGGGGTGTACTTGATACAACATTATATGATACAATTTCTGAGTGACTTACGACAGGTCAGTTGTTATCTCCAGGTATTCCAGTTTCATCCACCAATAAAACTGACCACCATGATATAACTGAAATATTGTTAAAAGTGGCGTTATGGTTAAACACCTTAACCCTAACATTGTATATCATTGTGAGAACAAGTTGCATTTTGGTGATGTTGTGATGGCTGCTTGGTTGTTGTCCAACATTTTCAGCTGGATATTTGTAGTCTCACTAAAACAACAGTCCACAGGTAGGCATATCGCTCCACTTTTATACATTATACTGACTCTTGAGTCACATCCATCTTTCCTCTTACTCCATGCTGAGCAGCGATTCAGCAAATACTAATTATATAGTTTTGACCGTACATTTGGTACTGATGCTCAAGCACACAACTTCACTCTGAAGACAACCACTTTATTAGCTCACCTTGCCAAAGGCAATGTGAGCTTTTGCCACCACTTGGTGTCCGTCGTCCGGCCTCCGTTAACTTTTCACATTTTAATCTTCTCGTTTGAAACCCTTCAGCCAAATGAACTGAAACTTGGTAGCAAGCATCTATGGAAGGTCCTCTCTAAAGACTGCATATTTTGTCCTGATCCATTAACAAACATGGCCGCCACAGGCAATTCTTGTTTCTGATTGGCAGATTTTTAAAAATCTTCTCCTCTGAAACCACTTGGCCAAATGAAGCAAAACTTGGTTGGAAGCATCTATGGAAGGTTCTCTATAAAGACTGCTAAATTCGGATCTACAAACATGGCCACCACAGGCAATTCTTGTTTCTGATTGGTTGATGTCTAAAAATATCTTCTCTGAAACCGCTTGGCCAAATAAACCAAAACTTGGTAGGCAGCATCTATGTAAGGTCCTCTATAAAATTGGCCATTTAGTTCCGATCCGTTAACAAACATGGTCGCTACAGGCAATTCTTGCTTCAGATTGGTCGATTTCTAAAGATCTTCTCTGAAAGTACTTAGCTAAATGAACTGAAACTTGGTAGGAAGCATTTCTGGAAGGTCCTCTATAAAGATTGCTCATTTCGTCCCGATCCATTAACAAACATGGCTGTCTAAGGCAATTATTGTTTCTGATTGGTAGATTGCTAAGAACCTTCTTATCTGAAACTGCTTAGCTAAATGAAGCGAAACTTGGTGGGACGCACCTATGGAAGATTCTGTATTAAGTTTCCCCAAAGTCAAAGTAGAATGAAAGGTGAGCAACACAGGCTCAGCCCACTGAGACTCTAGTTTGTCATCCATTCATTTTTTAGTTCTTGATAGAGGAAATGATCAAAATCAGACTGAGGAGATAAATAAAGATCAGACTGAGGAGAAAAATAAAGATCAGACTGAGGAGATAAATAAAGATCAGACTGAGGAGATAAATAAAGATCAGAATGAGGAGAAAAATAAAGATCAGACTGAGGAGATAAATAAAGATCAGACTGAGGAGATAAATAAAGATCAGAATGAGGAGAAAAATAAAGGTCAGACTGAGGAGAAAAATAAAGATCAGACTGATGAGATTGATGGAAGAGATGATGAAAGTCGGCTTGAGCAGGAAACAGAGAAACAGATAATTGAAACGATAGAAAACACCACACAGTAAGTCCAAGAATCTATGTAAAGAGTTTCTATTATTCTATTATTGTCAGGGCTCGGGTGGCTCAATGAGTTAGGTAGTTGGATTATCTTACAACTCATATAAGCCTATCACCAATACGGTGTGGGTTAGCACCCGGCTTTGTAAATTACAAAAAGGGTGCACTCGACTCGCAGCCGCAAGTGATAAAGTTTATCAGTTACTTGGCCATGGTCGGTGGTTCTCTCTGGGTACTCTGGCTTCTTCCACCACTAAAACTGGTCGCCATGATATAGCTGAAATATTGCTGAAGGTAGCGCTAAACACAAAAATTCAAACCAAATCGAATCAAATCTATCATTGTCTTCTCCTGAGGGAACTGCTTAATTTTCTATACCTGACCAGCAACACTATCGGAAAACTGTTCCTGAAGCAGAAGACAATAATATGTTTAGTACATAACATTTCATTCTCGACATAAAAGGAAAAAAACCACTGCGCTGAGGCACATTGCCATATCTCGCCATGTTGACACAGGTATATGTAGGGACAAGACCCCCCTTTTCTCAGACTATGAAACTTTATTATCATAGCCTTTAGTGGATATTTTCTTTTTACTTATACATTATATATATTGTCAGACGTTTATATATATATAAATTAAACCAAACAGTGTTTGAATTAGATTTTGAAGCTGTCAAATTTTTGTTCTTCCCTCGACGGGATTTGAACTCACACCATTGATACACTGCAGCACCATTCGCTTAGCCTTACGTCCAGCAACGTCTGCAAAAACAAGTCAAAGATCAATCTTACGGGGTGTTGGATCATTACAGTATAACGATACTATACAAGTAAAAAAAAATATTTATATATAAACGTCTGACAAAGTTGCCAACGTACATAAATTTATGAACCTACGGGATGTCGGATCGGATATATATATATGTGTAAGGGTCATAATCAAAATACACGCACTTTTCTGTTATTACGAAATTAAAAGACAAATATCAACCAAGCTGATTGGAGAAAACATGCTTTGCATGGAGGCACATCAACTTTCTATAGTTTTACCATCTAAATCCAGATTGGTCTAATTGCGAATTTATACTTGCTACACGAAGACCTTTTTTTTCTTGGTGTTATGTGCTATTTTTCCAGAATTACTTACTTCTGGTCAATTGTACTACTCAGATGTAATGATTTTATTCGATCTTTATATTATTTTTGAATTATTCCTAAAACTCTAATAGCACAACATTATTTTTGATTGATATGTATATATATTGAAATTGAAAAAGAAAATTAGCATAAACCTGCTGTTATAGAATTCCATGTCTGTGGTGTTACCTTTCTTATTAAGGCTGGGTAAGAGTTATCTGTCTTGTCATATTTGAAGCAAAAATAGTTTCTCCCTTTGCTTATTTCCTGTTTCATGACATGTGCAGACGACAAGAACAAAAGTGATCCATAAACTAATATACAGCTAACCCGAATAATCCAGTCGTTATATTCCACTCACTATCGATCGCTTCATTAACGCCTGAATGCAATCACATGGGAAATCCTTCAACCGGAAAAAATGATAGCCCAGTGAATTATGGGTATTTATTTACTTGAATTACGCGCGAAAAATAGGTGGAGCTTCTCAATGTTTGTAAACATGTGCGATGGAACGATTAGATGCGACATATATACATTGTATTCATGTTTTTGACTTAAACAACCTAAAATCTAAATTTAAACGAGTATTTTGTCTCGATAGAACCCAAGGCGGCGTCCACTTCCATGTTTGTAAACAATATATTACTCTAACGGAAGTCCAATTGCGCACACTGAAGAAAAAGAAGCTCGCTGATTGGTCACATAATTCAGAGAGCATTTGAAGGATTTTTAACAAGAGGCGAGTTCAAGCCCTCGAGGAGTGACAGCGGATAGAGGGCGCTGAATTATTCGAGTTAATATACAGCCGAAAAGGTACATGCGAATGGTATAGTAGATTGTATGTCTGTGGTGTATTTCTCACTACTTCTGTTTGTTAGAATTGAACAAAATATACAAAACATTACATTTGGTTTTCTTCACAGGATATACATACATGTATAAAATATAGTCAGGGAGAAATTATGTTCCTTTTATCATGAAAATACTTACCTGTTTGTCTGTGGTGTTACCATAAAGATTGTGTAACACCACAGACATTTAGCATTAAAATTGTGAATAAACACGTTATTCCATAAACAGTAAAAATCAGAACAAAATATTGCTCTTTAACTATGCAGAGAAATTGTTCAAACATCGTTATTTTCTTGATGGGAAGTACATCTCGGGACATACTATGAAAAAGACAGACATGTGGGTCCATGTCAGACATGGTCTGTGTGAAATAAACCCTGCTGTGCATTACCACCAATTTTGGGGATAACACTAATTAATAATTAAGCTTGGTAGCTGACAGATATGGGGGTTGATATGGGTGATCAGTAAAATTTAGGACATGTGTTTTTAATCAGTACAGGTAATAAATTGAAATTTGTCAGATAACATGTCACCTGGATACATTTATCTAAGATTAGCAGACTTAAAAGGAGTCAGTGTTTGTATATGAAGAAAAATTTTGAAACTTGTTTATCACATATGTCATTGAGTATTTCAGAACAAAATGCATCTTGATAAAAGAGTTCTTTTTTGTTTGTCTGAGTCCATTGTTTTAAAAAATGATTCATTGAATATTATAATATAAAATTTTTATGAACTCTCAACTCTGGCAAAAGTTTTTTTTTCTGTTTAAATTATATTAAACTAATTTAAAATAGTAGCATGCTTTTAAATAAAAGGTTATTCGGAGGGGAAAACAAACAAGAATATGCATTTACATGCTTAAAAAAGGAGATTTTAAACAAACAAAAAATGAATAAGGCTGCAATTAAAAAAAATGTTTGTTTACCCTTTCACCTACCCTAACTTTTAGAGTAGGGTAGGTAGGTAGGCTTTTTTTCTTTTTTTTGGAAACCAAATCATGTTTTGTTGTGTGAAGCATATAGAACATACTTTAACATTAACATCTTTATTTTATTAACGCTGTTGTTTATACAATAAGGGTAATAACAAAATTACCGAACACAGAGCAATCTTCCAAAGGGAAATTAAAAACTCATAAATCAATAAACAGACAAAATCAGTCAACAACCGGGAAACTGGGAAACCGCAATGGTCCTGACTTGGTACAGGCATTTCTAAAGAAATGGTGGATTGAATCAGATTTTACGGCGCCAACCTCTCGCTTCCATTACGGTTCAAAGGTTTCGGTTGTCACTAAAACAGCATTTGTAACTATATTGGAAAAAATAGGTAAAATAGTAGTCAAACAGTACTAAATTCAATTAGGAGGGTATCTAATATATCTCGTGAACCATCATCATCAATAACTAAGAAAAGTCAACTTCAGTGACTAGAATGTCCATGTTACCAGTTATGTACCAAACAGCATTAATAAGAGGCATAACAATATGCTCTCCAATAACTTTGTCGGAGATCACAACAGGAAATGTATCTCCTGCTTCATTCAGCTGACCAACTAAGATTTGTGTAGAGTTTGTCTTTTAGCTATAAAACATTTCTTAAATACATCAGAATGCACGAAAAAACAAATATGTATCTCTTAGACAACCTTTCGTTGAAATTAAGCACATCTCTTGAAATGCAATAAGCACAAATTTACGGTAAAAAAAAAAATAGCATCAAAATTCCTGATATTCAACAACAAGATTAATAGTAGAGTGTGGTTTTTTGCAATTGCAAATATGGTTGAATTTTGTACAAATAAATATAGTGGAAGCTTAAATTTACAATTTAATACTAAATATTTAAGGGAACATTTAATTTTCTGTTTAGAACAAGGCCACTTCAGACCATTTCCTAAATTAGAAAATTCTTCAAAACATTTTTCATAATAAATCCGAAATTCCTTCAATTGTTCTTAGTTGTGAATGTGGAAATCCTGATACAATAGAAGACATGATAGGGTGTAAATGGAAATCTGGTCGTAAAACTTGTAGTACTTGAAAACACAATCATGTGTCAATTTGGATGTACGTGACTTAAATTGGTATTGCTATAAACACATAAACTGATTATTAACAATAACAGGAAATTGGTAATAAAATATGACACATGAATACACGGTAACTTCCCACTTGGTCTACTCCCATTTGGTCTATTCCCATTTGGTCTATTCCCATTTGGTCTATTCCCATTTCGTCTACTATTTGACCATTCCCATTTGGTCTATTCCCATTTCGCCTACTGTTGAAAATTTAATAATTCCCATTTCGTCTACTTAATGATATTCTATGAATTGAGGTCTATTAAATCTTTTAAATTAAAATTATAGTGTATTAGGGTTGTAATTGTGTATTCTTTTTTTTTGTTCATGTTTTCCTTGTTTTCATTCTCTATTCTATGAAATAATGTAAACCGAGTACAATTCTCCGGAATTTCAAAAAGTAATAAATAAAACTTACATCTACATTTAAATAATCACTCAATGCAAACAATACATTCATGAATAAAATCAAACATGTGTAGGTTAAAACATTTTAAACATTTATAGAAAGCATAAGTATAAATACATATCATAACAATTTTAAATTGAAACTTTTAAACTTTCTCTTTAACTTTTCCCATAATAGGGTGAAATTTGGTTTAGCTAGTTATTGCCATCACTTTTCGTCTGTCGTCCGTTGTCCGTCCGTCAACATTTCACATTTTAATCTCCTCAGAAACTACTGTGCCAATTGCAACCAGAGTTTGGTGGAATGGTCCTTGGATGGCTCCCTTCCAAAATTGTGTCCGGTGATCCCGACTTCAAACCAAGATGGCCTCCAAGCTAAAAATTGAAAAAAGGGGAATGCAATTTCAATTGTCCATTGCTTGTTTCGTATAAGTCAAAAGTATTTCAAATTTTAACATGGTAATGAGTAGTTTAACATATATTCCGGTTTTTCTGTGAATTTTTTTTCTTTCAGCCGATTTATACCAATTATGCAAATTAGGCATATTTTGTGCTGTTCGTCCTTTATTTCAAAAACCATTAAAAGATAGCTGTTTAGAATGTCAAGATCAACCTACCCTGCAATTTTGAAGTAAATCTGTTTATCCATCTTGGAGTTATTGCCCTTTTTCCATCAAATTTTTAAAATTTTAATACTTTTCGTCTTATATTTCAAAAGCTATAAGAGATAAAGGTTAAGATTAATTGCAAAAAATGTGCAGCATGTCAAGATCTACCTACTCTGCAATTTTGAAGTACATCCCATTACCCGTTTTGGAGTTATTGCCCTTTTTTCATCAAATTTTCAAAATGTTAAGACTTTTCGTCCTTTATTTCAAAAACTAAAATAGATAGATGTTAAGGTTAAACTGCAATCATGTTAACCGTGTCAAGATCTACATACCCTGCAATTTTGAAATAAATCCCATGACCCAGTTTGGAGTTATTGCCCTTTTTTCATCTAATTTTAAAAAAGCCCGTGACCTGATAACAAGGGCAATATGAAAAAGGCCATGTATTAATCTATTTATCACATATTTTGCCAGGGCAGATAACATGTTATTGCCCTTCATAAGAGGGCAGATAACATGTTATTTCCCTCGTAAAATGTTTTTGCCCTGGGTGCAAATAACACGCCACAAATTATGCTTTTATTACACATGCAAATTCGACGTTATTTCAATAAAATATGTGATAATGTGAAAAAAAAACTAGTGCTCCAAAGAAAATATCATAAAGTATGCATAATTTCCCTGTATATTATGTATGTAACCACTTTTTACATAAAAAATATTTTTCATTTTCCTAAAAAGAATAATTTTATGTTGGTAACACCACGGACTGAAAGGTATTAGGGGGTGCTACATATCTAGAAATATTTTTTTTCATGGTGGTTTTCCCGACTGCATATTATCTGAATATGTCATTGTAATGTAGGAAAAACTAATAGGCTATAGTAAAATGGGAACGAAAATATTTGATGTCACCAAAATACGAACAGGAAAAAGTGCGTGTATTTTGATAATGACCCATATATATTGTCACAAAATGCCATTTTATATGTATCAAACAGTCGTTAAAAAACATTCAACATTCCATAGTTTGAAAAAAGGGGTTCCTGTTCCTGAGTAACTGTGCATGTTAAGTATGACTCCACCTAGCGATCATGCAGTGGGTGATTTATTGATAGTTGCAAAATTGGAGTTTATATGGTTCATATGTTGCATTTTGATGGAAAACTCATAAAAATAATAAAAGAACGCATGTATTGACTTTGGTTGCTATGGTAACAACTACATCATAAAACCCCTTTTATTTTAGTCTTAAAATCACTAAATTTGCATTTTTGCCACTCAGATTTCTCAAAATATATTAAAAATATTCATAATATAATTACATACTAGTGATGTTGAAGACTTCTTCTAAAAATTAAGGCATATGAACAGAAAGTACAAGTTTGCCAATTACTGTTACCATGGCAACCAAACAGCCTCATTTCACATCTTCAAAAAAACGCAAAAAATCAGGATTTTCATTATCTATTATCTCCTGTGAACAGGGTGCTTGGTGAATGAGGCTTGTTTGTATCCGTTCAATAGACACTTGTCTACAACATATCAAAAATAATCGTTTGTAGCCTCTTTAAAATTTTGACCAATCAGAACACATTATTGGCCCTGGCAGCCATGTTGAATTTCCGATCTACACCAAAAACACAAATCTGGTAGAGGACCATCCAATGAACATCTATGTTAAGTTTGGTTGAAAAGCTAACGGACGGACGGACGACGGACGCTTACCCATGACAAAAGCTCACATGGCCTTTGGCCAGGTGAGCTAAAAATGCAACTAAACGGACATCATCTCATTGAAAATTTACTTGTTCTCGCCATGGTATAACTGAAAATTGCTGAGTTTGAGTTACAATTCTTGTAAATAACAATCACTCACTCTACTGTTTGTTTCTTTGGGTTTCAAGACGGTAGAGAAAGTCTTGAAAAATATGCAATCTGAATTAGTGAATATGAAGCTTAAGGAGATAGTGCCACTTTAGACAAAAATTATATAGAAAATAGGATTTTTTTTTAATGATAATATACTATAGATGAATTACAGTTATCATTTAACAAAAAATTCATGGCCTCCACCAGTCCACCTCCCTTGTAGCAATTCTTCAACTTCTTTAATACTGACAAATGACCAAAAACTCTAGTCTCCTATTGTTCTTTTTACAAAATTTGTAGTACATCTGGGTTGTGCGTAGGAAAATGTGCCTTGTATTGCATTTACAAGTTGGTCAGATGTCACAATTTCATTTCCTATGGTATCCTTATTTACATTTTCTGTTTTTTTCTTGACATTATCCCTTCTTTTGATGGCAAAATGAATGATTCATGAACGACAAGTCCTAGTGATGATGGAGTTGGACATATTTTCTTGACATCATCTTCTGTGTATAAAATACCATCTCCAATTTCACAAGATTTCCAAGCAATGATGTGTTTATCCCTACAAGACATTAAAAGATGTTTTGAGTTTTAATAAACATTAACTTTTGCATTTTAAAAATGTTATAGGTTTTTCTGAGCATCCATCCTTTTTCTATGTAAAGTTTTGTACAGACTCATGAAGAATGACTATCTAGCTGTTAATGTAACTGTTGTATCACAGTATGTCC
>MJUT01010855.1:149096-173959 GCA_002080005.1 Gigantidas platifrons | reverse complement strand
AAGAACAGACAACACAATGGCCAAAAGAAGAAGAACAGACAACACAATGGCCAAAAGAAAAAAGGACAAACAACGATA
This sequence comes from Gigantidas platifrons, assembly GCA_002080005.1. Lineage (NCBI taxonomy): Eukaryota > Metazoa > Mollusca > Bivalvia > Mytilida > Modiolidae > Gigantidas > Gigantidas platifrons. The sequence continues at coordinate 173,881 of MJUT01010855.1, read as the reverse complement.
TCCAAAACATACACATAAAATTAAAGATCGAGTAAAACGAACCCCACAAAAAACTGGGGGTGAACTTATGTGTTCCGGAAGGGTTAACAATTCTAAGTAAAAAGTAACCCCTCTAAAAATTTACCCCATCAAAATTTACGGTATTAAGCAAGTATGTGAACTTCTAATGAATTCCATTGTAAACATTGAACACCTTTGCGACGAACAGGTGTATGGACAGATGAACACACATCACGAACACAATATCTCCCCAGAAACATATATCGATACGACAACTTGGTCACACAATTTTTGAAGAAGTTATTTCCATTTTTGCCTCAACACGTTTGCGTGTGCATCTCTTACTGTACATTTTAAGTGAGACGTCGTTGCAGCATTTTTGTTATGTCATTTATGAAAAAGTTATCGCCCCTTATTGACTTATTATATTACATATGAAAAAAAAAATTGCAAATTCTGTTGCATTTTAAATGGAAAATCCTCAAAACTTAGCATGCTTGCTGATTACCATATGGAAGTATGCATGATGTACTTACAGGTTAAAAGCATTAGTTTAAGGAGTTATTAGGCTCCTGGAATATGCCATGAAAAAACAGAGTCTGCCTTTGTAAAGGAAACTTAAAATCAGTGTTTTATCATATCAGTTTGATAGATAATCGTACATTTGTCAACTTATATTGCTCATAGCTTCCCCCTAGCCCCCCTAAAAAAATGAAAAAAGTTACACATTTATGGGGAATTTTTATATGATCGAAGGGCCCGGGCGGCTCAATGGGTTAGGTAGTTGGATTACCTAACACCTCGCAAGCCTATCACCAATACGGCGTGGGTTCGCGCTCGGCTTTGTAAATTACAAAAAGGGTGCACTCGACTAGCAGACACAAGCGATAAAGCTTACCAGTTGCTTGCCCATTGTTGGTGGTTCTCTCCGGCTTCTTCCACCACTTATGGACTTCCGGTTCCGGTATGAACACGTGTTCTGAAATTTGAGAAAGGTAAATTGTGTTTTCCACGGAAATTAACCTGGTTAAATTAGTTTTCAAGTATTCACGTGTTGAGAAAAGCTTTGATACAATGTCTATAAACTTTAAAAATCCAGAAATACAGTCCATTTAACAAAATAACGCAATCGAACAACACTACTCGTTAGACTCATCCAATTACGAGTCGGAAGATAGAATGGTTGCATTCCGTACCCTTCATGAAAGAATCGTACCATGGATCAAGACATTAAATCTTTAATATTATGACTTAATGGGCAAATAGAACGATAAAATGGTATCTTGGGTGGACAGTCCCCAAACAATATCACCAGGACAAAAACTATAATCCATAACTATTGACGTGAAAAATGCCACTGGCGAAAGACAGTACAGATTACAGGGTAACCTTTACCATGAATTTGCAATCAAAGATTTCCCTGCCCTGCTGTCAACTATGCATCATTTGTCAGGCCCCTGCCTGTCAGAGGGTCACATCCTACAACAGTTAGCCTCAGTCCAGAGGTAAATCGGAAACATGTGTTGAAGATCAAACTTCTGTTGAATCGGAGCAAACTTGCCTAACATTTACACCAAATAAAGAACATAATTCTACCTTAGACTCTACTCAGGTTAATGTACAGAAAGTGAACCCACAAGATAATACGCATGCAAAGAAAATTTCTGACAAAATATCTGATGAAGTGCAATGTGACATGAACACTAATCTAGTCAATCGGTCAGACATTGACAGGCTGGAAGATGCGTTCGTAAATGCGCTTTTCAAGCTGGAACAGGCAACCACTACCAATAAAAATGAAATCATAGATCACATAAAGTCCTTGTCCAAACTTAACGACAGCTCAACTGAAAAGATGAAAACATCCGACACCATATCATCTGTTGAAACTAAACTGCGCAACATGAAGGACGAGAACAAATCTTTGGAACAACAGCTTCACACAGTTAAAGCTAATTTACTGCTTCGTGAAGACGTCTGTAACCTAAGATACAGTGGTACATTGGTAACGTATATATCACGAATTTAGCCGTACCACAGCCTGACGTCTGTAACCTATGGTACATTGGTAACGTAGATATCAATAATTTATCCGTACCACAACCTGACGTCAGTAACCTAAGATACAGTGGTACATTGGTAACGTAGATTTCACTAATTTAGCCGTACCACAACCTGATATCTGTAACACTTACTGTAGCGATGATAAAATGATATCCTCCAGCGTGCTGAATTATACAGGAAATTCGCAGGATGATAGCAACACTATATATTGTACTGTTGTAAATATCGATGGTCAAGAAGAGACAAGATCAAAGACAAAAACAATAAATATAAAAGGTATGTATACTTTATGCCAAGACTACCAAATTATACTAGCAATTGAGGCCGTCGTGGTCGTGATCGTATGGTAGTTGGATTTACAACTACCTGTGAAATCTGTACCTGTCACCACTAAAGTTGTGACTTCGAAGCTCGTTCATGGTGAATTATATTTGATAGAACTGTATGTGATAAAGTTGGCAGTGCCTTGCGACAGGTCGGTGGTTTTCTCCACCAATAAAACTGACCGTCACGATAAGACTGATATATTGTTGAAAATGGCATTAAAGATCATAAACCATATTAAACCTCAGCTAGCAATTAAATCAGTACATTTTGATTTCATTCGAGAAATAATATATTACTATTTTATATTTGATTTCAACAAACAAAACTGACCGCCTCGATATAACTGGAATATTGTTGAAAGTGGCGTTGAACAAAATATTCATTTCATATATTATCATCACCATCATCATGTAGCCTGTTCTCGCCATGATATAGCCGTAACATTGCTTATTTGGCGTAAAAAAAACAATCACTCACCCAACAAATCAATCACTTAAATTTATGTTGATTTCCAAAGAAGTTCAGACCATCAATGTATTCAGACGTCTATTGTTAATTGATATTGAATCCATTAGAATGATCACACATTTGTATTAAGCATATGCAATTTTACGATACCAAAAGCCGGAAATCGAGCCCGCAGCATATACGATACTAGTAACAAAATAAAAACAAGACGGAAAGACGAACGATGGTCGACAATGTGCTACACTTTGTTTTGAGAGGTACAAAGGAGAGCACATATATATCTAATTAGAGGCTTAATGCTTAAGTCAATATTGGTCTGGTTATCGTTTGGCATGTTACCCCCAGCCTCCTACTCTCACTAGATGCACCACATGGGTTTCTGCTTTGAATGTATGTAGCTGACAATTGTCTATGTCATGATATCTTATTCTCCTCTGGCGCATGATGTGATGAACAACATTGAAATAACGTGCTGTACAGTATCATATCAATTTTTTTTTAAATGTTAAGAATCCAGTTACAACACAGATTATTGATAAAAAATCTAATTACATTTGAAATGTCAATTATTCCAAAGATATTTCACTTCGAAAGTATTACAGTCGCCACCATGACTTGATTGATAGTTATGGAATATCTGTGTCGCAAATGACCACGGATATGTTCCACCTGTCGTAAGCATTTTCAGGGCTTTTCCTCATTCATGACTCATCACCGGGTTTGTAACTAGATTAACACGACATGTACCACTAGTGAAGCAGGAACTGCTTACCCTTCCGGAGAACCCGGGTTCACCCACGGTATTTAGTGGGGTTCGTGTTACTCGATCTTTAGTTTATATGTATGTTTTTGAGATCGTTGTTTGTCCTTTTGTTCATGCAGTTGTCTGTTCTTCTTCGATTTAATTGATGGAATAAAACGGATCTCTTGAAGAATTTGCAATTTGGCTTTAAAGCAGTTCTGAACAAATTGATCTACCAAGATATGTTTTATATTACCTTTGATCCAGTTTACATTGACATGCATCTGATTTCTAAAGATATAACTTAAACTAATGCTGTCAAAACAAAATTCAGCATGTCTTACAAATAACAATTCGTGATGTTCTGTATATTTTTTTATGATAACTTTTCAGTAGATATTAATCCACTCCAAAAACAAAGCATTCTAATTTTAATGCTTATGTCTAACGGATATCTTCCCAATTCTCCGTACACGAAAAACAAAATGGAGTTGTAGCCCTAACATTTAGGATTCACAAATTGAAGGTGTACTCTCAATGTTGTCATTTTTCCAATAAATTTACATCCACATAGCAACATCGGTGCTATCAATGAGTCGAAAATCTTTAATTGAAGGTCATTTGGTAGTCGTAGGTTTCTAATTTTGTAATAGACAGCAAATAGCCCTTTTGGGATTGTTCAAACTAATTTATTCTTTGCAATATCAATACTACCCGTATAATGAAATAAAACTCGTTAATATCAATAATCATCTGTATAATCTAACTCAATTCTGTCTAATTTAAGCTTTACCTCTGGTCTGTATTTGCGCTTCGAAAAAAAGACAACTTAAGTTTTACTTGTATTCACCCCCAGTTTCCAACTTTTACAATAGTTACTATGATGTTTATGATGCAGTGCCGTCTTAACAGCATTATAGGTCCCTGGGCAAAGCAGTACACTGGGGTCCATATCCGCACAACCAGTCACAGGAATAAAACTAAATGTAGTTAAAATTAAACATATATTTATTGTATTGTTATTTATAACAAAATCATTAAAACATTAAAGAAAACATACCGTACACAACATACATAGATTAGCATGGGCCCCGGGGGTAAGTGCCCAACATGCCCATTCGATAAGACGGCACTGTTATGGTGTCATGGACGGATTAATCTAGGCACTTATCTAGTAAACTTCGAAATTATTATGATCTCTAATTTGCTTATTACATAAAAACACATGAAAATCCACTAAGAGGGAAGATTTGGTCACTGGTACAACCCTGCCACTTTTTATTGAAGTGTCTGTATCAAGCCTGGAACGTGAGCGAACATGTACAAGTGTGTTAGGGGTGTATCTTTTGCCTCTTTCAACATTTTTTGTGTGTGTATGTGGTAGCTGTTTTGACAGTGTTGTATCTTTTCTTTTTATTTATATTAGCGTAGACGTACAGTTTATGGAAAATCGATCACGTGATAGGCCTGTTTCCAAAAACTGATAAACTACAATTTTAGGTTAAACATTGGAACAAGTGGGTGTCATTATACAATAATGTCAAATGGCCTCGTAAGGTAATCGACAAAAATTTAAAATGCTTTGATCCTATATAAATAATTGAAGGCTTTATATAATAATAATAATAATAATAATAATAATAATAACACTTTCATCAACAAGAATATGTTTTATTTACTATTGAGATACTGAAGAATAATAGGTTCTTACACGAGTCCCTATTGAAGATCTGGGATTTCTTCCACGAGTGTGAGAAATTCCGTCTTTTCACGAGTAGAGCGTAGAGGAAAGAGTGGAAATACGCTGAATTTCTCTCACGAGTGGAAGAAATCTCAGATCTTCAATAAGGACGAATGCAAGTACTTGTTTCTTCCGTTTCAACTTCAACACAAAGCATGTCGATTTCATTCATTCATTCGCATGTCAATGTCATGTTTACTACACAAAATATTACAACGCCACTTACAATGCAGTAAATACACACTTATTTAAAACCGCATTAAATCTATTAGGGGAAATCAGTTAAAATTCAGGTAAAATTGATATTTGAATCTTTATTAGATCTACTAAGACGACAATTTATATTACTACAGCAGTCGTAGAATTGCTTATTGATTATACTCGGCCGATTTGATTGGCTGACAATGCCATATAAGACAAGGTCACGCGCAGCTGTCTCTATGGCATATCTTACATAGAAAACCCAACAAAACGGAAGAACATCATTTCCGAGTGGTAAAGTGTTTTCCCTGATACACAAACAAAGGCAATACTATTTTGATAATTGAAAAAGTGAATGTCATATAGTAATAATCATTACAATGAAGGGAATGGGCTATTTATACGTCTGGATTATTCTGATAGCATTACCGTTATATTCAGGTAATTATTTTTTGTTTGATGGTATTTAACGCCACTTTTTAACAATATTTCATTGATGTCGCGGCGGTAAGTCTTGGAGGAAACCGGAGAACCCGGAGAAAACCACCGACATGTCGCAAGTCACTAACAAGCTTTATCACATAATGTTGTACACTTCGCCCTGATCAAGATTTGAACTCACAACATCAGTGGTGATACGATCACGACCACGACGGTCCCCTTCAGGTAATTAATTGATGACTTAAGGAAAGTAATGATTTTATTTCAAGAGGGTAACACAGTTAGCAACAATAAGTTAATATTCCATGTGACCGTCAAAACAATAATAATCAAATACAGCAAATCCAATTTCAAACAATGCATACATCTTCCCAACAAAATATCGCAATCTGAGTACAACGAATATAATGTCATAATCATTCTTTATTTTTTTTTTTTACATTAAATAATCTGTATGAAGAAGAGTTTGAAGATACCAAAGGGGCAATCATAAACCGTACATCGAAGAAGAACAGACAACACCATGGCCAAAAGAAAAATACAAAAGGACAAACAACGATCGACAAAACATAATGTTGTACACCTCGCCCTGCTCAAGATTCGAACTCACAACATCAGTGGCGATACGATCACGACCACGATGGTCCCCTTCAGGTAATTAATTAATAACTATAGTAATAATAATATGTCTTATGTGACCTTACAAAGGAACATAAAATAGCATCACATAAAACAGGTGTCTATTCAAAATAGAATAGAATATACTAAAATGTCTTAATGTATAAATGATTCTGCCCTTGATTATTTGGGTACATGACATTCACTTATTCTATTATTAAAATAGTATTTCCTTTGTATATTAAGGAACGCACTTGACCACATGAAATAATGTATAATATTTCTTTTTTAATAGCTCTATATTTTGAATTAATTTTAAGTTAGTAGGTAAAGAATCCATAAAACAGTTCTTTTCATAAAATTAGAACTTGGTCTTGAAACGAACAAATTCCCCTTTGTAGATGATCTTAATGAATAAACATTATAATCTGTATTCAATTCAAATAAATTACCCAAATAATCAGGGGCAGAATTATTTAAACATTAAAACACTTTTATGATATTCTATTCTATTTTGACATATGCAGTCAGTTCATATCACCGCTGATGTTGTGAGTTCGAATCTCGATTAGGGCAAGGTGTACAACATTGTGATAAAATTTGTCCGTGACTTTGCGGTAGGTCGATGGTTTTCTCCGGTTACTCCGATTTCCTCCACCAATAAAACTGATCTCCACGATATAGTTGAAATATTGTTACAAGTGGCGTAAAACACCATAAACCTAAACAAATGAAGATGTGACTGTGCACCCTATGGTAGACCAGGAAGATGGCGATAGCTCCGGAAGTACTTAGTTTAAAACGCATAACAGGAAGATTGATAATATAATACCACTATAGTTGTTTTATTTCAATAGATATAATTACAAATATTTATTTTGTATCTACTAAACATTTTCCTTCTACAGTTTAACACTAAACTATATCGATACATTAATTACCTGTTATCAAAAGACAGTTTAAACATTGATGGTCATTTAATTGATTTAAGCATAGCTTATTATCAAACATATACAATAGGACTTGATTAAATTAATTAAATGACAATCATTGTTTAAATTGTTGGTCATCATGTGCACTAATATCAACAACATGAACAATCACCTCTCGTCTTAACTGAACCCACTAAACAACAAAAACAATCACCTCTCATCTTAACTGAACCCACTGAACAACACAAACAATCACCTCTCATCTTAACTGAACCCACTAAACAACAAAAACAATCACCTCTCATCTTAACTGAACCCACTAAACAACAAAAACAATCACCTCTCATCTTAANAAAATACCCAAATAATCAGGGGCAGAATTAGTTATACATTTATACATTAAAACAATTTTATGATATTCTATTCTATTTTGACATATTTACAACTACCTATGCAATCAGTTCATATCACCGCTGATGTTGTGAGTTCGAATCTTGATTAGGGCAAGGTGTACAACATTGTGATAAAATTTGTCCGTGACTTTGCGGCAAGTCGATGGTTTTCTCCGGTTACTCCGATTTCCTCCACCAATAAAACTGATCTCCACGATATAATTGAAATATTGTTACCAGTGGCGTAAAACACCATAAACCTAAACAAATTCAGACCTGACTGTGCACCCTATGATAGACCAGGATGATGGCGATAGCTCCGGAAGTACTTAGTTTAAAACGCATAACAGGAAGATTGATAATATAATACCACTATAGTTGTTTTATTTCAATAGATATAATTACAAATATTTATTTTGTATCTACTAAACAGTTTCCTTCTACAGTTTAACACTAAACTCTATCGATACATTCATTACCTGTTATCAAAAGACAGTTTAAACATTAATGGTCATTTAATTGATTTAAGCATAGCAAACATATACAATAGGATTTGATTAAATTAATTAAATGACAATCATTGTTTAAATTGTTGGTCATCATGTGCACTAATATCAACAACATGAACAATCACCTCTCATCTTAACTGAACCCACTGAACAACACAAACAATCACGATATCTGACGTTGGATATCCATGTTCTGTCTTGGGACAGGCAAACAAAAGTGGCGAGGTTAAGCCGGTTAATGGGATCCCAACCTGCACTGATTCACTTACGATATATTATCACAAGAATGAATGAATGACAATATAAACATGGGCAGTGAATGCTCGTAGTTAACTGCAGACATAAAACAAATACAGGTTCGTGTTGCTCAATCTTTAGTTTTCTGTGTATAATTTTATAGATCATTGTTTATCCTTTTGTCCTTTTCTTTTGACACTTATAGTGTCTTTTCTTCTTCTATTTACGAATTCTGATTACCTCTTTGACATCTTCAAACATTTCTTACAGCTTAAGCGTGTATTTCGACAGATTCAGAATCCCAACAGGGACATCAAATTTGTCAGAGGTCAAATATGTCCTGTTGGTCATGATCGTATGGCAGTTGAATTTACAACGATTTATGCAATCAGTGACTATCGCCACTGAAGTTGTGAGTTCGAATCCCGCTCAGACGAAGTGTAATCGATACAACATTAGGTGATACAGTTTGTCAGTGACATGCGACAGGTCAGTGGTTTTCTCCTGGCACTCCGGTTTCCTCCACCAATAAAGCTGACCTACACAATATAACTGAAATATTGTTGAAAGTGGTGTTAAACACCATGACCCCCTCATTTAACTTATATAGTAGATATTACATTTTGATACATGACCTCAATAATGCTATCTATGTACTTTTCAAAGAAAGGATTTATTATATTTCTACACAGGGGTCCGGGTGGCTCAATGAGTTAGGTCGTTGGGTCTAACAGTTCATACAAGTCTATCCAATACGGCCTGGGTTCGCGCCCGCCGTTCTAAATTACAAAAAAGGGTGCACTCGACTCGCAGTTGCAAGTGATAAAGTTTACCAGTTGCTTGCTCAGGGTCGATGGTTCTCTCCGGGTACTCCGGCTTCCTCTACCACTAAAACTGGTCGCCATGATATATACCCATTACATACATAGTGTGTTGGTACAAGACTTTGTATCAGGTCGAGCCTGTTGTGTGAACCAGTATCACTACGAGTCGCGATAGCGACGAGTTGTGATGCGGTTAGTTCACGCAACAGGCAAGACCTGATACATAGTCTTGTACCAACACACTATGTATGTAATAAGTTTATCTAACATGTCAATAAAAACAAATTTTAAACAAATAACAAGGATCGAATTAATATTTACAATTTTGTTTACAATACTCTCAGGAAGACCACATTTTGTGCATGATGTCTCGTTATTTGTTGCCCTTCTTTCACCAATGTCGAATTACTGTTCGATCACTTTTAGTGTCACTGTACAATCCGACAACGTTTCTAAAAAAGAAATTTGGAACTTACAGTTGCCGGAATGAGAATTAATGTGTTTTCCCCTGCATTCCAACGATATGACGTCATGACAAAGGAGTTCGGTAGAAAACGTCTCGTGCATCGTCGCGCCATTCTTTTATCACCACAGTGTGGTGATACAACATCTTGTATCAGACACCTTGTATCACACAGGCTACTATCGTTAATTACAAAGGAAAACTTACATAGTGTTAGATAAAGCTAAAATATTGCTGAAAGTGGCGTTAAATACCAAAATTCAAATTCTGAGTAAATACGTATAGTTCAATGATGCTATCTATGCACATTTCAAAGCAAAGAAGAATAATAACAAAATTACCGAACACCGATCAATCTTCCAAAAGGAAAGGCAAAACTCATAAGTCAACAGACAGACAAAATCAGTCAACAACCTGAAAACTGGGAAAACCGCAATGACCCTGACTTGGTATGGTTTGAATAAGATTTTACCGCGCCAAACCTCCCGCTTCCATTACGGTTAAAAGGTTCCGGTTGTCACTATAACAACATTTTCATTAATACTAGGACAAAATATGCATAATAGTAGCCAACGCAGTATTTTATGAAAATCCATCGTTTATTATCGTCTCTGCAGAACGATTTAACTAAACGGTCATCTTTTTACACAATTTGATTTAAAATGAGATGTTGAATGACGTCATGTCTAAACCACAATTACTTAATCCTTATCTTTATACATTTTCCATATTTACTTTATGAAAATCCATCGTTTATTATCGTCTCTGTAGAGACAGAATATTTGTCGACAAGATCTTGGTATCAGAATATAATCTTTTTAAGAGATCGAAAAAGGCGAATCGTTTTATAGCCTTGGTCAAGTAGCCTGTTTCTCAGATAAAGATGACGTTTCAAAAAATCAGAATACTTGCTACTGGCCCTTGCATAATGAATCAATTGTGAGATGTAAATACCATATGCAAGAAAAGCTGATATATTGCTGCACACATTTGGAAAATTTATGATTTTAAAATTGAAGTCATCCCGTTTATCATAAATTTTAGTACTGAGTTGACCACTGTCGTCAAAGTCGAGGTATAAGTCCACAAATGATGCGGAAGAAGCTGTATCTGTGGTCTCTTTAATTTCCAGCTCTGGAGGATATATCAGTGGAAGAAATTCTGCAAATCTAGGATCATTGATAGATAAAACGTCACCAATATACCTGTATGTGAAATTAAAGTCTCTAGCTTCATGAATCATCTTATCTTTTACAAAATTTTGAAGAGACTCCGACTCATATGAGTATAAAAAAAAATCGACTAGAAGAGGGGAACAATTTGTACCCATTGGTATGCCGACGACCTGCTGAAACAGTACCTCTCCAAAGGAGACAAATATGTTATTGATGAGGAACTCCAACATACTGATCACTTGTACCTCGGAGTAGCATGTTTTACATTTTTGAATTTTGTTTGGAAAATATGTGGAATTGTAGCCTAACACAACAAATGTTGAGCCATCTTCTCAATGACTATAGGCTTTGTGAATGGTTTCTCTTAAGCGGGTTTATATTTTGACATGCGGTAGGGTGGTATACAGAGTTGAAAAATGAAAAGTTTTGATGGAGGATACCTGAGAGAAAGATCTTGATTTCAGGTTATCCAAAAGGATATGTTGTATTTCTACGTAATGAATTATCCTTAGCTAAATGATTAGATTGAGTGATTGTTGTTTAACACCAACTCAGCAATTTATCAGCTATAGCATGGTGAGAACATGTTAATTTTCAATGAAATGATGATGAGGTCCGCTTTGTACTAGACCTCCACGCTGAAGTGGATTGTTGTTATAGTGCTAGCTCACTGAAACAAATATCCGCGGATAGACATGTCGCACTACTCGGGCACGTTATCCTGATTCCGAGCCAGCCAGTCTGTGCTCTTTCCCCTTAATGATGAGTGCTTAGCAGCGAAGCAACAAATAACAATTTTATTATATTCGTTTGACCCGATCGGGGCTCGAACCCACGATCTATCGCATCCGAGGCGAACACGCTAACCATTACACTACCGATATAGTTTTAAATGATTAGAAAGGATAGTTTGATCTGAATAATTTTAATGATATAATTATTGAGTGATATTTAATATGGGTCATAGGTTATAAATGGACATTACTTATACACATTCAAGAGTAACGGTAGATAGCACATCTACATAATTAATTAGTCTTATTCAACCAAGAGGTAAAACAGTCAAACCTCAATGAAGAGGACACCATTGGGACAAAGATAAAGCGGTCTTTTAAGACAGTTGAACTCTTACTTAAAAGAGGTCTAATTCAATGACAAGACAGGAAAAATTTGAATTTTTAATACCGGTGACTACTTAATAGAGGTGATCGCTCAATAGAGGTGACCATCTGAGCAGGTTTGTCTTTCGTATTATACCTTATTTCATTCATGATATTTTATTTAATTGCAGAATCGATCCAATTAAGAACGGCATCAGTCAATGCCACTTTAGGTGAAGCATTCACATTTATGATTGAAGAGGTTGTCAATAAGAAAATTATTAAGATAGTGATAAAATATAGTGCACACTCCTGTTATTTGAGGCTGAATTCTAACAGATGCATGGTTGACGGTTATCTCTTAGATGTGTTTTGTCCTTTTATTACTGGTTACGAGATAGAGTGTAAATATGCTAATCATACTATTACACTTACCATCCCAGGTCAACATATGCTAGAACACTTTCATAAAACACAATGGAGTATTTCAAATAGAAGAACAGGAAGACTTGCAATGAAAATACTATATATCAATGGTATGTAGATCTATCTATCTATCCATATAAAATTTGACAGCTCAAAGATTTAATTCTAACACTGTTTGGTTTAATTTTCAGACGTATATATAATATTTAGTGTTAACCTAGTATCGCAAGTAACTTTGAGATCCAGTAGGACAGATATATTGTATGGTTTTCACTTAGATGTTCGTATAATATACTTTATTTCCTGTGACTGTATAATGAATTCTTCATTTGTATCCTATACAATATATTAAAAATTGCTGAGTTAGATTGCTGTCAAATTATAATATTAAGTATATTATGTACCATCTACACTCGCTTAGACACATGACTTATGTCTATCTCTAGATTTTCCTTACGAGACAAGGCAACACTTCGACTATTGAAGCTACATTTTTATGGAGCGGATGTGGTCGAGTGGTCTAGGGCGCTGGACATAAAGCTAAGCGACTGGTGCTGCAGTGTAACAATGGTGTGAGTTCAAATCCCGCCGAGGGAAGAACAAAAATTTGACAGCTCAAACATATATTTCTAACACTGTTTGGTTTAATTTGCAGACGTATATAAATATATACAGTGCGACAAAAGTTAAGCACCACCTGACTTGTTTCAATCATATCTTTTCTAATAATGAACTTATTTCAAATCAGTTTGCTGTTTTCGTTACCTGTACACACATACCTACTTACTTACCTGTGATACTGGTTATTGATCGATTTGTATTTATGTGTATATGACAAGGTGTGTATAGTGCCACGTGTACTTTTCAACATTTGTGTTTGAGAACGAAAGCTGATTTTTAAGAAAAGTTTGAAGATAACAAAAGAGTAACAATGTGAATTAAAAGTCGTAATTCGAAGCAATGAAAATGCAATGGCCAAACTAAAAGAGGCAAATTGGGCAAAGAATAAATCAATGCNTGGCAAGCTGTTGGCATGCATAACGGTGGTTTTAGCCATAGAAGGGTGGCAGACCACTTCAGGGTTAACCATTCCATCATTGTACGACTGATGCAGCATTTTCGTCAAACGGGGAAGGTTACTGACCGTCCACGTGCAGGTAGACCTCGCACAACGACGCCGAGAGAGGACTGGCTCATATCCAGACAGGCGCGGCAACGGCCGTTCAGTACAGCTGGTGCACTTCGTGGTAATTTAGCATTTGGAGGCCACATTAGCACACGCACTGTAATCAGACGCCTCCACCATCAGGGAATGCGAGCGCGACGACCCATAAAGCGTTCACAGTTGACATTACGTCAACGCCATGCTCTATTTGACTGGTCACATGATCATTTGGGATGGACTATTCGCACATGGAGACGGGTCCACTGGTCTGATGAAAGTGGTTTTTTTGTTACGCCCTACCGACGGTCGTGCAAGGGTTTGGCGCCAACGAAACACTTCATTTCAGGACAACCACATTTTGGGCACAACTGATTTTGGGGGTGGGGGTGTAACTGTCTGGGGTTCTTTTTCCTGTGACTGTAAGTTGGACTTGTACGTTCTTGATGGTAATCTGACAGGCCAAAAATACCGTGACAATGTGCTCGCTCCACGCGAAGTCCCTCATTTCGACAATCATGCGTTGGCTGACAGGCCAATGTTCATGGACGACAACGCTAGGCCACATAGAGCCCGAATTGTACAACATTCTTTACAGCAAGAGGCTGTTCAGACAATTCCATGGCCTGCGATGTCGCCAGACATGAACCCTATAGAGCATGTATGGGACTTTATTGGCCGAAAAATTAACCAACGCAATCCAAAATGTCAAAATATTTACGAATGAAGAACTGCTATATCTTACAGGAGTGGCAACAGTTCCCCCAAGAACGGCTTAGGCGTCTTGTGCGAAGCATGACGAGGCGTGTTACAGAACTTCACAATAAACGCGGTGGATATACTCGTTATTGATTTGTATGCCTTACACATACGCACAATAGATACATTTAAAAGTTCTTAAAATCTGAAGACTCTGCATTTTAGTGCAATGTTAAAAACTTCCATCAAAGACAAACTAGTTTTACGTTTTTCCAGCGCCTGTTTTGAACCCCATTTTTGCCACTTCATAGTCACGCCTTTCAGGATGATAAATACTTCGTAGAATGGTAATTTTAGAGCCCTTGGTGTAGTCTTTTAAGAAGTGTAAGAAAAATGGTGATATCTATTTGATTGATTTAACAGTATTGATGTAAAACAATATATCGATAAAAATATAGGGTGGTGCTTAACTTTTGTCGGAGTGTCTATATAGCATACATAATAGCTGCATTCTTATCTCTTAGGAAAAGTTTGAAGATAACAAAAGGGTAACAATGTGAATTAAAAGTCGTAATTCGAAGCAATGAAAATGCAATGGCCAAACTAAAAGAGGCAAATTGGGCAAAGAATAAATCAATGCTCCAGAAAACACAACACACAAACTTAAAGATTGATCAACACGAACCTCATTAAATCCCGGCGGTGAACTCACCTGCCGTCGATAGGAAGGAAAAGTAGTTCCTTATCTACTACTGGCAGACGTCTTATTACTTATGTTCACAATACGGTGATAAGTCACTTTCGGTAATATGCTACAACGGATGATAAGCTAGAAAGCAGGACAGGACATGCGCGTTATCACGACAAGCGGAACATACCCATGGTCAACTGTGACAGAAATGTTCCTTAACTGCTTACAAAGTCATGATGGCGACGGTAAAATTTTCGAAGTGATGTATTGAATTTATCAATTGAAACACTATGGTATATGGCTTATCGTTAACATTATACATGTATGTATAACATATAGTTGAGAGGGTGATATATCAGATTGTTACCCTGAGAAAAACATTGTCAACTGAGGCGAAGCCGAGGTTAACAATGTCTTTTACGAAGGTATATATTTGTGTTTTTAACTTCCGGTCAAGATTGTAATTCCGGAATGCAAAAATGGATACATTTCGGATTTTAACCTTGATCAAAGAAAAACCCCGAGGATACCCGATTTTGAATAGCCAATGAGAATCGAAGAAAAAAACCCGCGAAATATGATTACAGTACTGTTCCCCCCGGTCATCAGTAAACAAATTGATGACCGGTGAAATAGAGAAAACAAGGAATTAAGGATTTATTAGTTAAAATATTACACTTGATTTTCTATTGAAAAAAGATACTGAAGTATAATAAAGCAGAATGTTACCCTCGTCTTATCCAATAAAATTATAGCTTACATACATGAAGCATAATAATATAAGTTATCTACGTGTCTACCAGTGGGCATTGAGATTGTGCCACCCTGAAGCACTTCTGTATAGCCTGAGGCGAAGCCAAAGGTTGTACAGTGGTGTTGAAGGGTGGTACAATCTTAATGTCCACGGGTAGACATGTAGATTACGATTTTATCCTCGGTTTGAAAACAAAAACTGATTTTTAATGGATTTTCTCGTTCTTTTTGTAACGTAATCGTAACGTTTTTGTACTTGCGGACTAAAATGACATAACTCAGGTGAAAATTTGGGAGCATTATGACAAATTGTAGGGAGATACCTTTGGTATCACTCTACAGTTAACTAATGTTTAACGTTTTTCAGTCCTGATTCGTTGTAATTTAATTTCTTGTATTTGGCGCGTATTGTCACGTGGATAGCGTTACAGTATTCATGACGTCACTACTATGTGTCGTACATATTTTGGATGGTATTATTATTGTACGATAACACAAATGAAGAATTGACGTGAAAACAATAATAAGAAATGATTTAAAAATTATTGTATTTAAACAATTGAACATTTCTATAAAGACACAAAATGACAACAAAATCAAAGTTTCATGTAGCGCGAATCAATAAAATGTTACACTACATGTTAAACATGACCATCAATACCGTAGGAACTTTAAATCTCTCAACATAATTTAGTGCATTGTTTGTTTTTTTTCTGCATTTATTGAGACGCTTGATTTTTTCTCTCAAGAAATATGTCCTCCGTTCTCCATCTTGAATGCAAAGCGCTTTACGTTTTATACCATCTTTACATCATGTATAGCAACGTAAAGATCCCCAGTGACGTTACGTAACTACCAGCCGGTAGCATGGGTTTTGCACCAACGGGTCATCGACCAAGCAAAAGCCGACATTTTTATCAAGCCGTCTATAATATTTGATACATTATTTCTAAGCATTCATCATCAAATATGGGGGGTATACAAATATTATTTAAATACGTGTAGCATAATCATACAAACACTGTCATTATTATACATAATACATGTAATTAATAGTAAGACAACAATAAATACAATAACAAAAACATGACCTATCGGACTTGCTGCGATACTAGTGATGTTGTATTGTAACGAATAGGGTGTAAGGCACAGGAGATAATATTGTTTGTATGTATGTATATATGACACTTTTATTTATTCTTGGTACTCTGGCATATTTTCACTTTGTTCTTGTTGTTGTTGATACCGTGCCGTATTCCGGTGCCTTGAGTAATTGTCGTGACTGTGATATGATTGAATGAACAATATTCTTGTTTCAGGTATCGTGATCGCGAATATTTATTGTATGTAAATTGTTGTTATTTTATATGGGAAATATGTAGCTAAGACAGAATT
The DNA here is from genome assembly GCA_002080005.1 of Gigantidas platifrons. Classification (NCBI taxonomy): domain Eukaryota; kingdom Metazoa; phylum Mollusca; class Bivalvia; order Mytilida; family Modiolidae; genus Gigantidas; species Gigantidas platifrons. The sequence continues at coordinate 156,521 of MJUT01010855.1, read as the reverse complement.
CGTTCTCATTGTTTGACCGAAAGGGGGCCTACGACAACTTCCCAATGTTTTGTTCTCCTTATTAACCTTGTGTCACATTCTCTTACCTATTTCATTCATTCATGTTAGGTTTATATATTGTACTTGTGCTTGGTTTCTATAAGAGTAAGCTTTATTAAGCCCGCTTTTCCCTTTCATCTTGACATGACAAACTATGTTTATACTTTCCGCCATGTATCCTTGTGTGTAATTCATAGTGCGCATGTGTACCACCTCACACTTTGTGTGGCCCGGTTTGCGACCCTGTTGACGGTTATAATTACAGTGGAAACTTCCGTAAGAACGGACCAATCAACGACGACGATTCACGCCACAACCGAAAGTGTGGAGTCTGCGTATATATAAAAGGGCGTCGTCTGCACACCACAGGAGGGAACATACCATAGACGGGGGCGAACCTATCAGACAGAAGCGAACATATCCCACGGCAGCGAACCTATCCCACAGAAAACTATCATTTTATACCAAAAGAAACGTTAAATCCAGATATCTGTACATTACCAGTACGTTTTCATTTTATTTACACATACTTGACCTAGATGTTTTACTACGTTTTACTATGACTTTACTACGACCGACAATTCCATAGGGGGGACCTCATATTTATTATTATCGCTCACGGGGAGGATGTTTTATTGTTGTACTTGAATATTTTATAATTTACACTTGAACATAATAAATTGCTTTGACTAAAAACCTATATATAATTTTTGTTATAATAAACTTTTATCCTTTGGATAAAACCAGTGCCTTTAGACCAGCCATGCTACCAATGGTGTAAAACTGCTACCAAGTTATATAAATTGAGTTTGTTAACCAAAACTCACAACCGTACACAGAGCCCCCTAGGTTCAACAGTATGTCTCGACCTTAACAACTTCCGTTTGTCTATATGTTTAGGAGAATCGATTTTCTTTTTTTGTGAAATTGCAACATAACATTCAAATCGAGTTCTGAAAACATGTTAACATGACACCCTAATAAAAGTTATTACAGAACCCTTATGATATGGTATTTTTATTGTTATGACAACATAAATTAATAGCCGTGTATTTTGTCTTATCAGTGCCAGTTACTAATGTAACATTACTAGCAGTCCCAACAGATACAAATCCTGTAGACATTAATCAAGGTTCTACTAGATTATTTTCCTGTACAACAAATGCTGGACGACCTCCATCTAAGATACAGTGGTACATTGGTAACGTATATATCACTGATTTAGCCATACCACAACCCGACGTCTGTAACACTAACTGTAGCGATGATATAGTGATATCCTCCAGTGAGCTGAATTATACAGGAAGATCTAAAGATGATAGCAAGACTATATATTGTACTGTTGTAAATATCGATGGTCAAGAAACGACAAGATCAAAGACAAAAACAATAAATATAAAAGGTATGTATACTTTATGCCAAGACTACCAGATTCTACTAGCAATTGAGGCCGTCGTGGTCGTGTGGGTATGGTAGTTGGATTTACTACTACCTTTGAAATCAGTACCTATGAACACTAAAGTTGTGACTTCGAACCTCGCTCATGACGAATTGTACTTGATACAACTTTATATGATAAAGTTGACAGTGACTGGCGACAGAGCGGTGGTTTTCTCTGGGGACTCCGCTTTTCTCCACCTTTAAAACTGACCGCCACGATATGACTGAAATATTGTTGAAAGTACCATTAAGAATCATAAACCTAAACCTCAACTAGCAATTAAATCATTACATTTTGATTTCATTCCTTATTATATTACTATTTCATATGTTATATTTGATTTCAACAAACAACACTGACCGCCACGATATAACTGGAATATTGTTGAAAGTGGCGGCGTTAGACAAAATATTCATTTCATATCATCATCATCATGTCGCTTGTTCTCGCCATGAAATCGAGCCCGAAGCACAGACAATACTAGTAGGAACATAAAAACAAGACACAAAAAAACGAACAATGGTCGACAACGTACTACACTTTATTTTGAAAGGTACAAAGGAGTGCACATAGCTATCTATTTGGAGGTTTAATGTTTACATCAATATTGGTATGGCCTGTCACCCTCTCCCCACATCCACACTGGAGGCACACAGCGGGTTTCTGTTTCGAATGTATGTGGCAGACAATTGTCGATGTCCTGATATCTTATTCACCTCTGTGGTATAATGTGATGAACAAAGGCGAAATACCTTTGTTTTGTACAGTATCATATCAAATTTGTTTTAATTTTAAGAATCCAGTAACAACACAGATTATTGATAAAAATTAAAATTACATTTGGGATGTCAGTTATTCCAGGGGCCGTTGTGGCCATGATCGAATGGAATTTCGATTTACAATTACCTATGCAATCAATGTCTATCACCACTGACGTTGTGAGTTCGAATCTCGATCAGGGCGAGGTGTACAACATTATGTGATAACATTTGTCAGTGACTTGTGACAGGTCGGTGTTTTTCTCCGGGTCGTTCGGTTTCCTCCACCAATGAAACTGACCGCCACGATATGACTAAACTATTGTTAAAAGTTGCGTTAAACACCATCAAACAAACGATCAATTATTCCAAATATATTTTAATTGTATAAGCTATTACACCAGACCATGTCCGTGTCATTTCTTTAAGAGGAGAGGTTTGTGTCCATTAAACTGTTAGATTTCGGGTTTATTTTTGGATTTATTGTGTTTGGCGCCACTTTCAACAGTATTTCATTGATATCGTGGCGGTCAGTCGTATTGGTGGAGGAAACCGGGGAACCCAGATAAAACCACCTACGTGCAGCAAATCACTGGCAAACTTTACCACATAATGTTGTCTCGAATACCCATCGTTATGAGTGGTATTCGAACTACAATCACGACCAGAAGAATTTTAGAATTTGGAACTATTCCGACTATATGGTATATTTCGTATTTCATTTTATCAATGCTTTAACTAAAAGGTTCAAATACGGGTGTACTTATTATCTTGCAGTAATAGCGACTGGTGGGAATCAGCACAGTTCCTTCAACGTTAGTATTGGAGCTGGTATTGGGTCTACAGTAGTCGTTATAGCGTTACTGATTGTTGGTCTTTATATTGTCAGACGATACAGACTTAGAAATGAAGGTAAGCAGTCTATGGCATACCATATTTATTGAGTTGTATAAACTCCGAATGCAGGTGCTGCTGGCATCTTGAGTATTACACATGAATAAGAATATTAGAGTTAGAAAGTTGAAGTCATCTCGGTTGTACATTTTGGATCTAACAAGGACATAATAGGGTGAAGATATAAAGATTATGGTGCACATTATTTACAAGTTTATTTGGGATATAAACGGAAGGCACAGAAAAACAAGATATCTCATCTATGTATTGGACCCTGAAAATAAAGGTTTGACTTAATTTCTACTCTTTTGTTTGTAAAACTTCTGTTGAAAATTTGCTTCATACAAATACAGAGATGTGACAACTATACGGAGAGCACAATTAGTACCCATTGGAATACCAAATGTTTGTTGTCGATTGAGAAGCTAGGCATTTTGAAAATGTCATTTCAAAGAATTATTTGCTAAAATCAAGAATAGACTTGTCTTTACCTAAATAAGATATTAATATATGTTTTGGAAAGTTTAGAGAAACACCATTGAGCCAATTTCTTTAACCATGTTGATTTGAGACAGTGCATTAAATTACCACTTGTTGTATATTGAAATGCTAAGATATTATTTTTTACCCATGCAAAATCAGCATTTACTTACATAAACCAGTCAAATTTTACTGATGATCATATTTATACTACAACATCCCCTGAATTGTATCTACTCAGTGAGAGGCTATGATAGATGTGTGGTGTTTGACGTCACCTCCAACAATATTTCAAATAAACCACGACGCTTTGCAAAATTCATTGACATGCCACAAGTCACTGGCAATTATTTACATTTAATTTTATATTAAGTACGCCTCGCCAATGGGATGGAATTAAGCTCACAACTTATATATTGATAGGCAATGATTAGGTTAATCTTACGGTGGGTGGAAAGAATGTCAATGGTCACGGATCACTGATCGCAGGTTGTCAGTGGTCATAGGTCACAGTTTACTGGACACTGGAGGTTACTTTGTACTGAAAGAAAGAAGGACAGTTTGAGATGAGAATATGGTTAATACTATTACATTATTGGTTGTGGCAAATTATAAGTACAATAATTAATTATGCTATTTTAATGATTTCAGGGAAACATAGTGTGAATATAATTAGGTTTTGTCCAATAAAAGTAGCTGAACCCCGTGACTTTATTATTATTGAAGTATCAGTACCAAGCCAGGAATGTGAGCGGTGTCATGTACGTTTATGTGTGTTATGCCTCTACTTCCACTATTTTACGATTGGATGGTGTGTGGTATTGTTTTGTTTTTCCTTTTATTAGCTGATTTAACCCCGTCCAATTTTGTGTATATCCCAAAGCAGGACCATTCACTTACTACTGTTCTAGTTGTTTCTGAATTTGACCTGAAGTGAGGGTAGCCAGTGCAATAAGGTCAGAGAGCAATATAATTGAGATTAGCACTTCCAAACGGTCACAGAAGAATGTCATGTTTTCAACGTATTAAAATATCATATTAAATACTTACTTTATATTTACAGCGGAATATGATACAACGGACAATATAAGGTAAGTTCTTGAAATATAGAACAAACATAATGAAAAATATATAAAAGTACATAAACAGTATACATGCAGTTAACTCTTTCTTTTATAAGTTCGGAGCAACATAAACCTAATATTCAACAACATTTCAGTTATATTGTGAAGGTCTAACACGACGGATGCCTTTAGTGTTGATCAGTTTTATTAGTGAAGAAAACATGAGTGACCGAATTAGCCACCTACCTGCCGCAAGTCACTGATAAACTTTATCACATAATGTTGTATCGAGTATACCTCGCCATAACCGGTAGTAGAACTCAAAATTTTAGTGATGATGGACACTGAATGCACAGGTATTGTAGTTATTACTCCAATTACCATACGACGGCCCCAGAAACGTAATATAAAACGTAAAACTGAGAGTGACAAGAGTATTCAAGGATTGGCTATAAACAGTGGGAGAACACCCGAGTAGCTATTTTGGAGTCAAGGAGATACGCACGCACCTGGCAAGATCTTTTTTCAGCGCGCACGACATTCAAACAGGATAACGAACTCGATTCATTGAAATGTATCCAAGCTTCCATTAGTAGATATCTTAGTGATGGCGAATGTTGATATTTACGCCATCGTATCGACCATTGAGAACTATGAAAATAGAACAGTTACTCCAATTTTCGTCAGTAATAACTCTGCCCAGTCAACGGTTACTAATAATAACGCTATGTTAATATAAAGCAACCCGTTATCGATTTGGCTCCCATTTTGCCCGACTCCAGAATAACACTATTCCCATACTCAAATATCCAAGGAAATGTGACAATATTTTCCTATGGCACATATGATAAGAATTGGAACTCTGATTTATTGAAAAGTTATGTTTAATAGCTGTGATAAAAACGGTGAATTTTACACGTTATCACGTTATTTATTTTGTTGTTTTTTGATGAATAAGCATAAATTCATTTATGCATTTACAATTTATGTATTACAGTCATGGTTAAAGATGTAATAAACATATTATAACATAGCCTTTTCCATATAGGTCCTGGTATCATCCCGAGATTCCCATATCAGCCCAGGGCGATATGGAAATTGCCATGTTATAATCTATATATATAGTTTATTTGATAATCGGAAAAAAAGAATTAGTAACACAACAATTTTATTAAATGTGCTTCTTGTCTTTTAGACGCAGTGACACAGATCAACATGTATATAGTGAGCTCCAACGTAATGAAGGTATGTATTGTCATTGCCTACTGGAGGTTTGTATCGTTATATTGAGCTCAGAAACTACGTAATGGCGGTTTGTATTGTTATAGTGACCTCCTACGTAATGGAGGTTTGTAGTGTTATAGTGAGCTCAGGAACTACGTAATGGAGGTTTGTAGTGTTATAGTGAGCTCAGAAACTACGTAATGGAGGTTTGTATTGTTATAGTGAGCTCAGGAACTACGTAATGGAAGTTTGTAGTGTTATAGTGACCTCCTACGTAATGGAGGTTTGCAGTATTATAGTGACCTCGTACATAATGGAGGTTTGTAGCATTATAGTGACCTCGTACGTAATGGAAGTTTGTAGTATTATAGTGACCTCCTACGTAAAAGAGGTTTGCATTGTTATAGTAGGCTCCTACGTAATGGCGGTGTACATTGTTATAGAGTGTTCCTACGCAATGGAGGTGTGTATTACTAAAGAGAGCTCCTACGTAATGGAGTTTTGTATTGCTATAGTGAACTCCTACGTAATGGGGGTGTGCATTGTTATAGAGTGTACCTACGTAATGGAGGTGTGTATTGTTATAGAGTGTACCTACGTAATGGAGGTGTGCATTGTTATAGAGTGTACCTACGTAATGGAGGTGTGTATTGTTATAGAGAGCTCCTACGTAATGGAAGTGTGTATTGTTATAGAGTGTACCTAGGTAATGGAGGTGTGTATTGTTATAGAGAGCTCCTACGTAATGGAGGTGTGTATTGTTATAGTGAGCTCCTATGTAATGGAGGTTTGCATTGTTATAATGAGCTCCAACGTAATGGAGGTTTGCATTGTTATAATGAGCTCCTACGTAATGGAGGTGTGTATTGTTATAGAGAGCTCCTACGTAATGGAGGTTTGTATTGCTATAGTGAACTCCTACGTAATGGAGGTTTGTATTGTTATAATGAGCTCCTATGTAATGGAGGTTTGTATTGTTATAGTGAGCTCCTACGTAATGGAGGTGTGTATTGTTATAAGGAGCTCCTACGTAATGGAGGTGCGTATTGTTATAGTAGGCTCCTACGTAATGGAGGTGTGTATTGTTATAATGAGCTCCTATGTAATGGAGGTTTGTATTGTTATAGTGAGCTCCTATGTACTGTAGGTGTGTATTGTTATAGTGAGCTCCTACGTAATGGAGGTTTGCATTGTTATAGTGAGCTCCTATGTAATGGAGGTGTGTATTATCATAGGGAGCTCCTACGTAATGAAGGCTTGTATTGTTATAGTGAGCTCCTATGTAATGGAGGTGTGTATTGTTTAGGGAGCTCCTACGTAATGGGGGGGGTGCGTATTGATACAGTGAGCTCCTACGTAATGGAGGTTTGTATTGTTATAATGAGCTCCAACGTAATGGAGGTTTGTATTGTTATAGTGAGCTCCTACGTAATGGAGGTTTGTAATGTTATAGTGAGCTCCTTCGTAATGGAGGTTTGTATTGTTATAGTGAACTCCTACGTAATGGAGGTTTGTATTGTTATAG
>MJUT01010855.1:107125-128447 GCA_002080005.1 Gigantidas platifrons | reverse complement strand
TTTTTTTTTTGCTACTTCACAGAATCATTAGAATGAAACATAATATTTAACATTGATGTCATTTTCTGTTGATTCTTGTAAATTTAGCTACTTACGATGTGATATTGTATTTGAACATAAAGGTCAGAGGTCACTTTATAGTACATTACATACAATATATCATTACTGGTATATCGACAAAATGGTCGAAAGTTTATATTGTGATGATCCAAATGTACAGTTAGTGGGTAAAATAGCTTGTGGCACTGTTGTGACAATTAGCACCCACCCCACCCCCTTTTTTCACCATCTCAGTCTTTAAATCTACAATTATAAACGGCTTGAAAAGTACTCAGACTATGATTCTGATAAATTTTTTTTTAAATTATTTCTATCATCACTGGATTTCAACAATTACTTATAGACTGACATTTTAGCAGACGGTACCACCAAACCAAAGCACCGATCACGACTCGTCACTTATTTGAAGATAAATAGCGTTTTTTTTTAACAGTTCCTACGTCGCGTCTATTCTCATCGCTTAAACTGCTGGCTTTAATTTTGGTTACGTTTTAATTTATACTCTTGATTTTTGTTTTGATGAATATTTTAAATATTAATTTCGTTCAATTAAATTGTAATAACTTTGCCTATTTTAGAAGCAAAGAAGATATTGTAGGATTAAATGTTGTCCTCTGTTACAATTGTTTTCTATAATAAAGTCCGAGGACGGAATAAAGCGCAGAGGTGACTTCTTTTGGTCTGTTAGGGATTTTTCATTTGTAAAAGATACAATCGGACACATTTTCACAGGACAATATTATGGCTTACACTATGTATCGAGTATGAAAATTACAGGCCCCTACTCACTGTCTAGCAATATGTCAGCTATATCTTGGCTGCCACCAATAGTGGAGGGAACAGAAGTACCCTTAATAGCCACCGCCCTGCTGAAAGTCACTGACAGTCTTAAAATTATTTTGTGTCTAGTACAGCTCGCTACGTGTGTAATCAACCATTGTAAGAAACGATGTGACCTGAAATGACCTGTAATGTCAATGCAGGTATTATTCAAGGTCAGTGAACTATTTTTAAATCACTGGTTGACTGACATGAAGTCAAGTGGGAAAGAAATTTGCGTAAAATCGTGATTTTTCACACGAAATACCCCAAATATTTTCACGCCTCGTTCCGCTGGGCGCGATTATTTTAAGTTCGCACAACCTAACTTGAAATCCTGGAGTCGCGCCTGTACATCCCCCCTCCCCCCCCCCGCCAAAGTAATTAATTAATAAAACATAGGTAAAATCAAAAAAATAATATATATAAATATAAATAAATAAAAAAACTTGAAAAATTGAACAGTACTCACTAAACTATATAAACTAACATTTTACATGTTCGTTTCATATTGCAGGAAACTGTAGCATAAACAAGTACAAATTAAAAAGAAAAAAAAAAGAAAACGTAGAACACCAGTTGTGTATTAGGATAGTGACAGCAGTTGATGAATAAAACGTAGAACACCAGTTGTGTATTAGGATAGTGGAAGCAGTTGATGAATAAAACGTAGAACACCAGTTGTGTATTAGGATAGTGACATCAGTTGATGAATAAAACGTAGAACACCAGTTGTGTATTAGGATAGTGACAGCAGTTGAGGAGTAAAACTGTGTGGTGTGACGTAGCACTATATGTGATGCATAGACCTATTTTGAATTTCAGAATGTTATTTCTTTTAAAAAAATGTAAATACATGTACTACTATTACTAATTCATTAATGAAATCTAAGAGTATTTTCATCTTTTGTCTTCTGAAAATGTTAGGTATACGCATTATGTGTTATTTTTTTTAACAGAAAGGTTAGAGTTCATATAAGGCCTGTTTTTGTTCATTCTCAGACTTGTTTATGGTTCAAAACAACCTGAACGTTTAAATCATGAACCATAAACATGCTTAAGATAGATAAAAAAAACCAGTCCGCGGGTCGTTCTCCTGGGACACACTATCCTGATACTTAGCAACAGTCCGCGGGTAGACAGGTCGTCCTCCTGGGACACACTATCCTGATACCTAGCAACAGTCCGGGGGTAGACAGGTCGTCCTCCTGGGACACACTATCCTGCTACCTAGCAACAGTCCGGGGGTAGACAGGTCATCCTCCTGGGACACACTATCCTGATGCCTAGCAACAGTCCGGGGGTAGACAGGTCGTCCTCCTGGGACACACTATCCTAATACCTAGCAACAGTCCACGGGTAGACAGGTCGTCCTCCTGGGACACACTATCCTGATACCTAGCAACAGTCCGCGGGTAGACAGGTCGTCCTCCTGGGACACACTATCCTGATACCTAGCAACAGTCCGCGGGTAGACAGGTCGTCCTCCTGGGACACACTATCCTGATATCTAGCAACATATGTCATTGCTAAAACTCCGTAATATTGCGTGCTCAGTGGAGAGACAGCAAGTAACAATTGAAGTCTTTGACATGATACGACCGGTTCTCGAACACACGACATGATACGACCGGCTCTCGAACACACGACATGATATGACCGGCTCTCGAACACACGACATGATACGACCGGTTCTCGAACACACGATCTACCACACTCAAGTTTTACATCATAGATCTTTTTAATGTTACTTTCAAAATTCTCAATTGATGCAATAACCATGACTTATAGTAATACTTATAAACCAGCAAAGACATAATTTCACCCTCAATAAGGGGTACAAACCTGGAATGAAAAGATATAAAAGTCCGTGACATGAAATGTTAAATCTTCTTATATTTTATATATCAATTCTTTTAATGCAATTTCAAAGTGGTTTTTTTTTTACAGTAAAACCTTATATACTAAAAACTCAGAATAATGCCTGGTTGGAAACCAGTAAAACAATCAATTTATGGATAATTAGTGGGGTAAATCTAGAACGGTATTAGTCAAATACCTAAAAATCAAACTTGACCCTTATTCTGTCAATCTTAACGTAACTGTAAGCTGTAGGTTTTAGTCCGCTAATAGAAACATACGACAGTACTCAGACACCAACTAAAACATCATTATATTAGGATGCCAAATAATTTTCAATGTTTTGGAAGCAAGAAACCAAAGGTCCTAAACAGGAGAGCCAAAATTAGCTAATGTCACCTAATGCCCGAGGAAGGAGAACATTAGCTTTAATAATAATTACATCATTTAGAAACTGTAAATTTACAAAGGTCCAGTGGATCTCGAGAAGAAGATAAAAAAGTGGAAAATTAATGGATGATGGAAGACAGACAACGAACACCAAGTGATGGGAAATAATCACTTGCGCCATTGCCTCTGGTGACCCAATAAAGATACGACGAAGAATTTTGCATTTGAAATTATTTACAACACAATATGCTTTGAAGATCAACTTGTATTTTACATTGTAACTTTTGTGAACTGAAACATTGTGTGTATTGAATCATGTATATATAAATATGTTCCTAGAAAAATAAACAAATAACAAAAAAGTATATTTCGCATCAAAACAAATTTGATTTACACCTCCAACTCATTGAGTACTGGTCAACAGGTCACTTTGGTGTACAGGAAGTTTGCTTCCTCCTTCATTAACCTCAATGCTAGTAGTTTGGGTTAGGGTTAGTGTTATGATGTTTAATGCCACTTTTAACAAAATTTCAGCTATATCGTGGTCAGTTTTATTAGTGGAGGAAACCGTAGGTACCAAGAAAAAAACCACAGATGACCTGTCGTAAGTCACAAACAAACCACCGACCTGTCGTAAGTCACAAACAAACCACCGACCTGTCGTAAGTCACAAACAAACCACCGACCTGTCGACCTGTCGTAAGTCACAAACAAACCACCGACCTGTCGTAAGTCATAAAAAAACCACCGACCTGTCGCAAGTCACAAAAAAACCACCGACCTGTCGTAAGTCACAAAAAAACTTTATCATATAATGTTGTATCTAGTACATGTCGCCTGAGCGGGGTCAGAACCCTACACAACGTTAGTGGTGATACACAATGATTGCATAGGTAGTAATAAATCCAACTACCATAGGATCACGCCCCCTAGTACAAAATAAAATGTAGTTTTGGTGTTACATTATATTTGAAATATTTCAATATATTAGCATAGGACCATGTCACTCATTAGTGAACTATATACTCTGGCAATCTTGAGAGATAAACAACACATGTATGTATTATTTCTTTATTTTGCATGATGAATTAAATGAATGAATATGGTTAATATTATAATACAACATGTATGTAGTCACATCTGAGGTGTGTTAGTATTCATGGACAGTGACGGACTGGCCCATCGGTGGGCCCCAAAGTGATGGTCCATCACTTTGATTCCTGTAACTACGTTTTGGGATTAAGTGGGTCCTTTTGACTGGGTCCTTTTACAAGTCTTCCCGGTAGAAATTTTCGACCCAGTCCGTTACTGCTCATGGACAAAAATGTCTTCCGATTGTTTGTCGTCTTGTTATATTTACTCGTCCGTATCCATGGGAACAATGAGGCTGTTCTTTACAGACAGCGATGTGATATATAGAGATGTCCTTTAAGACATGTTTGACTGAACAAAAGTACTGGAATTTGTTAAAAAGGGAGGTAACTGCAACTGCATAACAGTTAAAATTAATGAACAAAATATCAAGTGAAAAAAAATACACGTTAACATCGCTATCCGTGCTTATTTAATGTGGCAAGATATACATGTATATTTCATATACATAATAATGACATTCAGACTAAAGACCAATCAAGGCATATACTTTGAAATATTAAAAATTTGAATCTTGTTCTCATAAAAAAATTGGAAAAATACTTGGGAATATAAAATCTGCTCCCGTTCGGTCAAACGTTGTTCTGAATGATAAACAGAACACAAAAACCCCACGAAACTACCCGGTATTAACTGAGCAGGAACACAACACGCAACCTGTACTGAAACACTCATGAGAAATTAATTTGATCCTAATTCCTGTATTCAAACGGATAATATAACAATATGTGTATGCAATTATTCAAACCCAATTCATTTCAACAACAAACATTTTTGCTGATTGCTATAGATTTATACGTGTCCTTTATATGGGTAACAGTAGATACTATTTAGTAGCCTCCTGTGTTCCTCCTTTTGTGATACATTGGTCCCAGTCTGGCCAAAACATCTCTTTCATTCTCTCACAATAATCACAAAGATTTGTGTAATCTGAAATATATAACATTTCATTTCAAACAGAAAAATAAATGGTTTGGGTTATGGTGCTTAACGCCACTTTCAACAATATTTCAGTTATATCATGGCGGTCACGTGTATCGGTGGAGGAAACATGTGTACCCAGAGAAAACCAGCGCCGTAGACTCCAATTGAACTCTCAACTTTAGTAATGATAGACACTGATTTCACTTGCAGATATTAAATAGATCTACAATTCTCAAATGAACAAATATGGTATGGATACAGTCCGAGTCATATCAAGCCAAAAATATATTATTTGGAATAAATTCGACAAAACGGTGCACGATTGTTTGCATATTCACACACGCATAAATGAAGCATCACACACACACACACACACATACACACAGACAGCGACAATTTATTTCCAAGATATAACCACAACGAGCGACTCTTTCAGCACATTTCACCCATCCATTATATCACTTTGGTTTTGAGTGTACCGGTTGAAGAACAAATATAAGATACCAAAGGAGTATGCTAGATCCAGCATCAAAAGGAAATATTGTCAGAATGATTAGACAAATGACAACAGCTGTTTGAATATTATCGATGTAAATATTATCATACCAGTCCGTAGGGTACTTTGGTCTGGTTTTTATCATACAGATTTGTTGTTAAAATAGTATAAAAATGAGTTTCATTTTGTGAGATGGTTGGACGATTTCCGCCATTATATAGTTTTCGAAAAAAAATATACCCGGATGTCCATTGTACGTTGTCCATCCTGATTCAGAAACCGTAAATCGAGAAAGGACATACAACATAATGGCCTAAAGAAAAAGGTTATAACAGAAAAGAATCGTACACGTTAAATTTGATATAGTTTTATCAACTTAATTTGAAATACTCACTTTTTATATAGGTCTCTCCTCTCATTCCAAATCCATGCCAATACAATACACCCAGCAATCCAAAAATAGCACAGTCTTCTTGGCATGGGGTATCTCCCAATAAGAACTTATTTTTACCTGAAGTATAAAAATAGTCACATAGTTTCTCATCAATCCAAAAATAGCACACTCTTCTTGGCATGGCTCCTCTCCCAATAAGAACTTATTTTTATAAAAATAGTAACACAGTGTCTTAGCAATCCAATCTTCTTGGCAAGACACATCTCTCAGTAATTTAACACCAAAAACCCTAACCCTAGAATACTGGGACAATATATTAGCTGGTGAAAAAAGTACGACTGAACTACCTTCGTTATTGAACAGTGAATAGTGAATGCACATCAGACATGTTTGGTTGATTGATTGATTGATTTTTGGTGTTTCAACGCCACTTTCAACAATATTTCAGCTATATCATGGCGACCAGTTTTAGTGGTGGAGGAAGCTGGAGTACCATGGGCAAGTAACTGGTAAACTTTATCACTTGCGGATGCGAGTCGAGTGCACCGTTTTGTTTGTAATTTACAAAGCCGGACGCGAACCCACGCCGTATTAGTGATAGGCTTGTATGAGTTGTTAAATCCAGCGACCTAACTCATTGAGCCACCCGGGCCCCCAGACATATTTGAAGATATGAAGATATGAAATAGAATAACTCATTTTACAAATGATATTTATCATTGGTCTGGGTTTTACACTAAACATATATATCTAGCTGTGTAGAGTATAGTAGGAATTGAATGTCCGGATGTAGTCTTAAAATGTAACACATGTGTTTGTTTAATACCACTTTCAACAATATTTCAGTTATATGGTGAAGTTCTGTTTTATTAGTGGAGGAAACTGGAGTACCAGGAGAAAACTACCGACCTGTCACAAGTCATTGACAAACTTTATCACATAATGTTGTATCGAGTATACCTTGCCAGTGCGGGGTTCAAACGCACAACTTTAGTGGTGATCGGCACTTGTTGCATAGGTAGTTGTAAATCCAACTACTATACGACCACAACGACCCACTGTAAGTATTTTTAATACAAGATATTTATTGGAAATAATTAGCTATCTGAATGTATTGCCCTTACATTATCAAGGAAAAAAACCACCCCGGCATACAGTTAAACCTGGCATACAGTTAAACCTGGCATACAGTTAAACCTGCCATACAGTTAAACCTGGCATACAGTTAAACCTGGCATACAGTTAAACCCGGCATACAGTTAAACCCGGCATACAGTTAAACCCGGCATACAGTTAAACCTGGCATACAGTTAAACCTGACATACAGTTAAACCTGCCATACAGTTAAACCCGGCATACAGTTAAACCCGGCATACAGTTAAACCTGGCATACAGTTAAACCTGGCATACAGTTAAACCTGCCATACAGTTAAACCTGGCATACAGTTAAACCTGCCATACAGTTAAGCCTGCCATACAGTTAAACCCGGCATACAGTTAAACCCCGCATACAGTTAAACCCGCCATACAGTTAAACCCGGCATACAGTTAAACCCGGCATACAGTTAAACCTGCCATACAGTTAAACCTGCCATACAGTTAAACCTGGCATACAGTTAAACCTGGCATACAGTTAAACCTGGCATACAGTTAAACCTGCCATACAGTTAAACCTGGCATACAGTTAAACCCGGCATACAGTTAATCCCGGCATACAGTTAAACCTGGCATACAGTTAAACCTGCCATACAGTTAAACCTGGCATACAGTTAAACCTGGCATACAGTTAAACCTGCCATACAGTTAAACCTGGCATACAGTTAAACCTGCCATACAGTTAAACCTGGCATACAGTTAAACCTGCCCATGCGGTCACCTCTATTAAGCAGTCACCTCTATTAAAAGGTTACCTATTTCTTGTCCTGTCATAGAACATTTCATATAAATTGAACCTCTTTTAAGAGTTCACCTGTCTGATAAGGCCATTTTTCTTTCTCTTAAAGGTGACATCTTAATACAGGTTTGAATACACATATATATTTTTACTACCTATATAATCAGATACTGCTTTTAAATCACTGTCCATGATGTGGTACACCTCCTCTGGACTGTGGCGTCCCATTCCATGTGATTCAGTATTCTTCTTTAGCTGTCTTCTCATCAACATACCAACAAAGAATGGTACTTTTAGTATCTTATAAAAGGTGTGACTTTCATCGTAAATCCATCTTTCCAATAAGCCTGCCCTAAAATAATATTGAGATGCTTAAGTTTCTCTGGGTATAAAATGATGACCCTATACATACTCTTGGATAATAAGAGTACATACAGGGTCGACACACATAAGTCAGGTAGTTAACATAAAACTGTATGAATATGGACACGAACATGTTAAAATAAGGCAAACAGATGAAATAATCAAGAAATTTTTATTGAAAATAAATATGTAAACATAAAGTTAAAAACGGAGGGATTTTCGTAGTTTCTGAGGAAGAGCTTTAATTCATCTAAAGAGACTTTTTAACTGTGACTGTATTGTGATATTTGAATAATTATATTTTAGACGCACTGCAGGTACCCCGCCTGAAAGTGGCTGCGATGTAAACGGGTAGTTATTCTAAATAAGCAAATATATATATAATCTTCCCATAGGGTTCTTTGTCAAAAACTAATCAATGTGGCGGCGGTCATCTTGAATATTCGATCCCTATAAAATAAAAAAAAAATAAAAAACTGTGTTAAGAATAAGGGATCAAACATTGACCATTCATGAACAGTTTGGGTTTAATCATTTTTGTAGTTCATAAGAAAAAGCGTTTATTCATTTTTCTATCATGACTTAATCGATCCTTTTGTTAAAACCGAAGTTCTGTCTTGGCTGCCATCTTGGATTTTCAATACACATAAACAATGATTGTAAGGTTAATTTGGTTTATGGTGTTTAACGACACTTTCAACAATAGTTTAGTTATATTGTGGTGATCAGTTTTATTGGTGGAGGAAACTGGAATACCCGGAGGAGAAAATCACCGACCTATCCCAAGTCACTGACAAACTTTATCACATAATGTTGTATCGAGTACACCTCACCATGAACGGGGTTTGAACTCACAACTTTAGCTGTAATAGGAACTGATTGCAAAAGTAGTTAACTCCAACTACTATAAGATCACGACCACGTATTTGTAAGAGATCATTCAATACCAATTCATGTACAATGTTGGTTCAAACATGTTTTTCTAATAAATAAAATAATATACGTGTATTTATCTATTGTGTATTTAATATGTGTATTTATCTATATTTATTTACCAGTAGGTGTTTTCTTCTATCATCTTCTGAAAAGCCCTTGCTGCTCCTCTGTCACGTGGTGTAAAGTCCTTGTCTAAATCTATTCCAAGTTTTTTGTTTAGATACTCAATACAGAACTCACTGTCGGCTACGTCTTCACCATTGTACTCTATCCATGTCAATTTCCCCTTTTTACTCATTTTACTGTCATGGACATTCTAGCAAGTAAAATTGTACCTATTTATCCAAGACAGACCATTGTTCTTGTTTGACATTGTATGTCTTATTACAGAAAAACAAAATCATAAAACACATTGGATAAAACTTAATGACATATAAAAATTTGTTGGATAAAATAAAATAAAAACAATAAGAAGGTAGATATCTAATGAAGTGTACACGTCGCGTTTCTGTGACCCGGGTGGCTCAATGAGTTGGGTCGTTGTAGGGCCCGGGTGGCTCAATGAGTTTAGTCGTTGTAGGTCCTGGGTGGCTCAATGAGTTAGGTCGTTGGATCTAACAACTCATACAAGCCAATCACCAATACGGCGTGGGTTCGCACCCGGCTTTGTAAATTACAAAAGTTTACCAGTTGCTTACCCATGGTCGGTGGTTCTCCCCGGGTACTCCGGCTTCCTCCACTACTAAAACTGGTCGCCATGATATAGCTGAAATATTGCTGAAACTGGCGTTAAAACCCCAAAAATCAAATCAAATGAAAGCGTTTCTGGAATGACCTTCATCAGGTACACTGAAAGCCAAGATATTTGAACGTGTTTGGGAGCAGGAAAAGCCATAGAGCTGTACGGTGCATCCCTAAATGTGAGGGGTATGGATGTCCTAGGCCTCTCGATGAGGGTCGTGAGGTTAATCACGGGCAGCTTAAACATGGACCACGTGATAACGTGTTTGGAGTGTTATGCCTACTGAAAACTTCTATTGGTGATTTCGTGAAAGAGTAGATCTACGCATTGTACCAATTGTTCGTCCCCACCCAACACTCCACACTTTCCCAGGGGCAATCAATAGTCGTTCTCCCGGATATGACATGGACCCATTATTTCTGTATTTCATTTCTTTTTATATAATTGTGGAGCCTGTTTCCTTCCAGAAAATGTATATGAATTATTTTCCGCCATTAAAGAACAAACAATAAATCAACCAATCGTTTTAAACTTACTTACCAAATAAGGAATTTTTGCCATTCGCAAATATGTTTCTAATTTAATAGCAAACGGTGTCATACTTGGCGCGTGTGGTCCTCTACCTATTTGATGGTGGATGACTGTATCCTTGGGATATTCATTTCTACAATGATAATAACATAAAGCTACACGCGTATATTATAATCGATTCAACATTGTGTGATAAAGTTTGATCGGTGGCTTTCTCCGAGTATTCCGGTTTCCTCCAACAATAAAACTGACTTCCACGATATAACTGAAATATTGTTGAAAGTGGCGTTAAACACCATGACCACTAACCCATAGTATTTTAAAAACTGAAGAGACGATTGCTTCATGTTTAGAAAAGACAATGCTCCATCCACTCCCATGGATTTACCCCTGCTCAATAACATTTAACTATCAATTGAAAGACCACCTATCAGTATCATAGCGTGCGGTAGATGGTGGGTTCGAGCCCCGGTCGGTTCAAACTAAAGACTATGGAATTGGTATTTGTTGCTTCTCCGCTAAGCATGCAACATTAAAGGGAAAGAGCAAATATTGGTTGGTCCGGAATCAGGATATTGTGTACGAGTAGGGCGACATGTCCACCCGCAGCCTGTTGTTTCAGCGAGTCGGCACAATAAAATTCCAACTCAGTGTGTTGGTCTAGTACACAGCTGACCTCACCATCATCTCACTGAAAATGAACTTGCTCTCGCCATGATATAGCTGACAATTTTCTGGGTTGACCGATATCAAGTTGCTGTGTTCCCTGACAACAATCACTTGTTACAGTTCTTATTGAGAAATGGTTCGTTTGTTAGGTGTGGTCGTTTAGGACAGGGGTAAATGACAGCTTGCAGAAACCAATAAAAAGCTATGTTTTGTCGGAGTGTTAAGTTATAGGAATGCAGTAAGACACCATCTATTTGTAAATATCCTCTCTTTCCTCTGGCATTCTACATTTCGACGCATATGCCACCCTTATTACCTACAAGAAGAGTTTGAAAATACCAAAGGGGTAATCAAATTCCGTACATCGTCGGACAGACAACACAAAATTTACACAATGGTCAAAAGAACAAACAACGATCTACAAAACATAAACAAAAACTAAATATCGCGTATAACACGAACCCCACTAAAAACCCGGGGTGAACTCAGGTGTACTGGAATGGTAAGTAGTTCTTGCTCTACTAGTGGTACCTGTTTCTTACTTCAAGGTAAACGTCTGCCCTATTCCCCTTCCCCACTTCGATTCAATATTTTTCGCTTACTTGTGATCCTTTCGCTGACCCAATTATATCGTTACACTCCCGAGATATTTCTCTTTTCGACTGCCACATTTAAATATACATACCGGGCCCCCTCAGACGAATTGGACAAGAATGTTCAGCGAACGTGGCTTCGTTTATTTTTCAGTCATTGAAACAGATACAGTCACTTCCGGTTTGCGCTGGATTTTTCATATGCATTCGGAATTCTCTAGACGGCCATGTGTAACAATGCCATCATGATCATCTCCTCTCAAATGTAAAGCAAGTCTTTAAAATACAAATAATTGTTCCAATGCAGATTATAAAAATATGTTCAACTCCAAATTACTGACATTTGATTTTTAAAGCACCTTTTTTTTTTTTTTTTCTAAATCAATTTAAACCGGACCGGAAGTGGCTGTATCTGTTTCAATGACTGAAAAATAAACGAAGCCACGTTCGCTGAGTATTCTTGTCCAATTCGTCTGAGGGGGCCCGGTAGGTATATTTAAATGTGGCAGTCGAAAGGAGAAATATCTCGGGAGTGTAACGATATAATTGGGTCAGCGAAAGGATCACAAGTAAGCGAAAAATATTGAGGCGAGGTGGAGAAGGGGAAAAGGGCAGATGTTTACCTTGAAGTAAGGAAGAGGAGGGCATATATTTTTTTTTAATGAAACAAGTGCCTGTGGATATTGTTTATAAACTTGTTCTCGTCAAGGAAATAGCTAAAATACTGCTGAGTTAACTTATAAAGGTCTTAAATACCAAAACAAGTCATTTTCATATGATTGATTAATTGATTGATTTTTGGTTTTTATCGCCACTTTCAGCTATATCATGGCGACCAGTATTAGTGGTGGAAGAAGCCGGAGTACCTTGAGAGAACCACCGACCATGGACAAGCAACTGGTAAACTTTATCACTTGCGGCTGCGAGTCGAGTGCAACTTTTTGTAATTTACAAAGCCGGGCGCGAACCCACGCATTATTGGTGATAGGTTTGTATGAGTAGTTAGGTAATGCAACTACCTAACTCATTGAGCCACCTGGGCCCTCATTTTCAAATGAGTTTACTCGTGATTGTAACCAAAAAGTAGTTTAAGACGGTCTTGGGATATGCGGGTCCCAGTTGTTCTCTGGCCCAATGTGTTGTTGTGTGTACTTGAATAGTCGAGAATAGTAAACACCAGCCAGGTCCTAATTTTGAGCAATTGGTCTAATTGCCTTAAGGCCTGCCCAGATTGTAACACAGTCTTTAATATCAGCATTACACCTAAAATTAATGTTCCGAAATCATTGGTCAGGCCACCACTTCTCTTTAATATTTTTACGGAATTGAATGTCCGTGACTTTTGAAACCCTACATATTCACATATCTGGAATGCACATATGTTCTACCAATTCATTTAATTTTAATTGACGAAATCCCAACCTAAATTGTATATTCCTGTAATAGTGTATGTTTAGGCAGTATAATCCTTTCAACAAGTGTGGATAATCAGGAGAAATGGACAAGACGAGATTGAAGATACCAAAGGGGCAGTGTCTACTTTTGGAGGTGCTCGGCCTAATTGTTCTCTGTAAAACCTAGTGTGCTATGTGTAATTTAACATACGAGAGTATATACCTGCAGCGCGGAGCCCGATTGGAGCAATTGGCTTGAGGCCGGTCCTGAGGGGAGTTGTTACTATAATATTGTATGGATATATGAACACGAACACGTTGAATAAAGGAAAACGAGCGTCAGTGACATTTAAATTCTGTACAATTAAAAGTCAGTGAAGCAAGCATTTAAAATTCTTATCATATAAATAGTAAATATGTACATAGAGTTAAACCTGTATTCAGAGGTCATCTTTGGGAAAAGGAAAAAGTGGCCTTGTAAGACAGGTGACCTCTTAAAAGAGGTTCAATTCATATGAAATTTTCTATGACAGGACAAGAAATAAGTAACCTATTAATACAGGTGACTGCTTAATAGAGGTGACCGCATGGGCAGGTTAAACTGTATATTGTGAAATATAATAAATATTTAGATGACCCTTAGAAAGATATCTAGTGAAGGAACAATCTGACGCAATATACTTATTTATTTTTAACCTTCAATCGTAAATACTGTGACTATTATACTATATGTGTATTGATACATCTCATTAAACAGACAGACAATTGGTTTGTTTACTAACCTCTCTGATTTTCTACAACGACTCCATGTTACATAACCAACCACAGACACTATAACAGTACCACCAACTACTTTTAATAACAATTGCATATTTTCATCTCCCAAATCCATTTTACCGGTTTAAGTTAAATGTAACCTGAGTGCACTTTAAAGTTTAAAAAATGTTTTTGTCGATGTATGTTCATTTATAAAGTACCTCGTTTTGATATGTGGTGATTGAAACAACCAGTCGGAAATCTAATTTACTCTCATAGTGAGTCACACAAGAGAATGGAAATCTGCTTTTTAGTTTCCGATTTGGTTTGGTTTCATGGTGTTTGACGCCACTTTCAATGATATTTCAGTTATATCGTGGCGGATTTTCCGGGATGTATAACATATAATTTGGCATTATTAATGCTTGTTATTATGAGTTCTAAAAGGTCATTGAATATATTATTTTTTATGTTTACGTCATTAAACATTATATATTTTTTTAATGCTACCGTAAAATTCGCTTTCTAATTTGTTTTAATCGTGTCATGAAGATCATTTGATACATGTAATCGATTATGATTATCATTATAGTGTTTAACACCACATTCAACAATATTTCAGCTATATATATCGTGAAGATCAGTTTTAATGGTGGAGGAATCCGGAATACCCGGTGAAAACCGACCGACATGTCGCGACTCATTGACAAACTTTATCATATAATGATGTGTCGAGTACCCCTCGACTGAGCGGGATTCGAACTCACAACGTTAGCGGTGATATAGGCACTGATTGCATAGGTAGTTCTAAATCCACCTACCATGCGATCACGGCCACGACGGCCCCTGCATTCCAACGAATAATTGAATAAATTCCGAACATATTGTTAATTTCTCCTCTTTTCTTTTGAGTTATTAATTTGGTTCGATACAGGCTTATAAATGTTTTCCTTTGGTGGTTGATTTACGAGATATTGCCCGGTGTACCTGGATTAAGTAATCCGATCACGAAACGCACCCATGGTGTAATGGTTAGCGTTCTCGCCTCGAGTGGGGTAGATCGTGATTTCAAGGACCGGTCGGGCAAAAAGCAAAGTATGAAATTCTTATTTGTTGCTTTTCCGCTAGGCACGCAGCATTGTAGAGAAAGATAAGATTGATTGCTCGGGATCAGGATAATGCGATCGAGTAAAGCGACATGTCTACCCACGAACACATGTACTCGGGGTTATTTTGGGATGGTATATACCAGATTCACGTATTATTAAACAGTACTGAAAATTAAAACTGACGGATTCGATACATTTATTTCCAATCTGATTAAAATCATATTCTCATCTTGCTCCCGTTTTCTGATATGTCGCTGCGTTGACGCATCAGAAAACGGGAGCAAGATGAGAATATGATTTTAATCAGATTGATGTATTTCGTAGTTTTGAAAAAAGGGGGATTATCTTGTCGCCTGTGTCCGCGTGTTTAAGAGAGTTTGCACTATAAAAATTCAATTAGGTGTGTCAGTTTAGTACAAATGTAGTACAAAGTGAACATCATTATCGTTTTACTAATGTAGCTTGTTCTCTCCGTGATATAACTGAAAAAAATACTCATTTAGCGTTAAATAACAATCACTCACTCACGTGTGCTATAAATGTTAGTTTCGTTCTTGTGACTTGTACGATAGAGAAATTTTCAAAATTTACCAATGCTTGTATATTAAGGCGTTCTTCTGGGAACGATGTCCTTTCGCCATGTCATCAATTTTAATCTTGTGAAACTTGCTATCGCTTTCCCATAAGTTACGACACTCATAATAAAGGTAAACCTGATCATAAAAAAAATGTTGCACGAAACGTGCTTTAGGAAGGGTTCATTCGACTTGAGCGTGTTTGAGAGTAACACGCTTGTCAAGTGCAAAAGAGATCGAAGTTAATTAGACTTGTTTTTGTTATATTGCCTTGTATGTTATGTGCAGAAGAGATCGAAGTTAATTAGACTTTTTTTTGTTATATTGCCTTGTATGTTATGTGCAGAAGAGATCGAAGTTAATTAGACTTGTTTTTGTTATATTGCCTTGTATGTTATGTACAAAAGAGATCGAAGTTAATTAGACTTGTTTTTGTTATATTGCCTTGTATGTTATGTGCAGAAGAGATCGAAGTTAATTAGACTTTTTTTTTGTTATATTGCCTTGTATGTTATGTGCAGAAGAGATCGAAGTTAATTAGACTTGTTTTTGTTATATTGCCTTGTATGTTATGTGCAGAAGAGATCGAAGTTAATTAGACTTTTTTTTTTTATATTGCCTTGTATGTTATGTGCAGAAGAGATCGAAGTTAATTAGACTTGTATTTGTTATATTGCCTTGTATGTTATGTGCAGAAGAGATCGAAGTTAATTAGACTTGTTTTTGTTATATTGCTGCAGAAGAGATCGAAGTTAATTAGACTTGTTTTTGTTATATTGCCTTGTATGTTATGTGCAGAAGAGATCGAAGTTAATTATACTTTTTTTGTTATATTGCCTTGTATGTTATGTGCAGAAGAGATCGAAGTTAATTAGACTTGTTTTTGTTATATTGCCTTGTATGTTATGTGCAGAAGNACAATGGGGTGTGACGCTGCGATCACAAGTGATTGAAACTGCAAGTTATGTCCCGTAAATTACCGCATTTTGTCCCGTATGTTACAAAATATAATTAAATGAATAAAATGTTATACAGATAAAAAAAAAAGACTACACTATTGATTCCATCAGAGCACAATGCACATGTATATACATTGTAGCTTATTGTCCAGAAACAAATTGAAATCATCATTTACAAATAAAGACTTGTGCACATGTGGAAGAAGACGAAAATGACATGTTTCTAGTATTACCGTTTGAAATATTTGTTATATATTTCCTGTTCAGTTATATTGCATATGATTTTAAAAATCAAATTTTCACGGAACACGTTTAAGTAGTGATGCAAATAGTGCAATGAATATGAACAATAAGCAAAGACTGGCATTTCAGTTTGTTGTCCCGTAAATTACGTTCGTCCCGTAAATTACATTACTCTTTTTCAAAAGCTGCATCTCCCCACTCTCACCACTCATACTTTGTCTGTTTTAACCAATCAAATTGATAAAGAATGTTTAATTAATGAATTTAAAAAGATTTTAAAGTTATATCAGGCATTTACTGTATTTTTTTCGGCTCAGTAATTTACAAGTCAAAAATATGTAATTTACGAGACATAGATTTTAAAATGTGCCAAGAAGTGTCATTTATTCCCAATGAAATTAACTTTCATAGTATCAAATCATTAGCCATAGTACATGTCTATAATGGTGAAGAATTTTACAGATAATCACAATTAAATTTTAAAATGATTTTGGAAGAAAACAGTTGCTCAAAGAAAACTTTACAAATTGTTTCACGTTCCAATTGTTTATTATATTTTGTTTCTGTAACCAAAATTGTTCAATGAATGAATTTTAGTTGTTGTTTTTGAGATTGTTCTGTTTATTAAATTGTCTACTGACGCCACACAAGGTGTTTTACTTCATCAATATATGCAAACAGGACAGGCCACCCTAGCCTCGTAGATTACACTTGAATTTTCAAACATGTTTTGGTTGGAACCTAAAAGATTGTTATTTCTAACTTGATGCTGCAGAAAATTTGGGGAAATGTTCCCCTGATAAATATTTTTCCAATGAAAGATAAACCATATTAAAAATCTTTCAAAAGATTTTGCTCAATTTTATCTGTGAAATATCACGCTTATAAGAAAATGAGTGTCCTATAAGTTACGACACTCATAATAAAGGTAAACCTGATCATAAAAAACTGTTGCACGAAACGTGCTTTAGGAAGGGTTCATTCGACTTGAACGTGTTTGAGAGTAACACGCTTGTCAAGTGCAAAAGAGATCGAAGTTAATTAGACTTGTTTTTGTTATATTGCCTTGTATGTTATATATGTACAGAAGGAGAAAAGGGGATACTTTATAGTTATAGTTTGGTCAAATCGAAAATCGTGCGTCCATCATTGTCGCTGTAGGAAAAACGAATTACACTTCGTGTGACCTCGATATAACTTAATGCATTAAGGTTTATCAGTGACTTGTGGTATATATGTTTCTTGGGCTTCTCTAGTTTGTTCTGGTAAAGTCAAAACTTCTGTACTACCACCACGTTTTATGACTGAAACATTTTGTTTAAAGTGGCGTTAAACACAAAAAGATCTGTCTAGTAAATCAAATTTAATCTCAGTGTCTCTTCACGGTGTCTTCCCATTTATCCAACTTTTAAAAATCAGGTATTCCCATTTATCCAACTTTTATTTTCTTACCTGTAGGATTGTTTATTTAACATTAATTAGGTGTTTACTTGACCAAAATACCTGATAACGTGTTCTAGTACATATGTATATGTATAAGGCTTGAATAAATGAAAAGGAGGAAAAAGCTATAATTTGTATGTAGATAAATCTCAAGTTTTGAAAACTTTCTATTTATGCACAAAAATAATTTCAATTTTACATACACATTGTAATAATTATCATTATAAAAGAAAAGGGGGAAAGTTATAATTTGTATGAAAATAAATGTCAAGTTTTGAAAACTATCTATTTCTCAAAGTGAGTTTTAGGATAAATGTAAAGTGCAATGTTCATAATATTTTTAATTTCAATTTTACATTCACATTGTAATAATTAGCTTATATAATATATTGTTAAACCTTATTTATTGATGAAAAGATTGCTAATCAGGCAACAAACATGGTGACCATCAATAAAATCTCACAATCCTGCCTCTGTTATTTCTCAATGATTAAATTAAACAGTGATCAATTAAATTCTGAAAATGAACTCCAACCTTATCTCTTTTTTAAGTCGTCTTTTTAAGGATTTACCCCATTTATTGTCATGGTCAGAAGAGAACAATGATGCATGTAATTAATTCCTCTCCTAAGTTGCACACTTGACTTACAGAGAAAACAATTCAGTTGAGAATCTTTTAACTTTGCACACTTTTTTTTATCATTTCAAGTGAATGCTATTAATTGTAAACGACAGGAGGAAAATGATAACATCCTGTTAACAAAGGTACATTATATACAATTTCAATATGAATTTTCATAAAGTTATTCTAGAAAAAGATGTGATTGAAAAATAAAGAAATATGATATCCAATTAAATTTTAATTTCAGTCAAGAATAATAATAAGTTATAATTCTATTCTTACTAGAATTTATCAATAACTCGTAATCTGATTGGATATCGTCACTTATTCTACGTCATTCGAAAGGAATTTATAAATCAATATTTCCGTTTACTGTGACTACTTTTTTTGTAGCGTTACGGCGTAGGAATATGAAAAAAATAATCCACCAAGAATTATTAGTATTTAACATCGAAAACAGCACGATGTCCAAGAATAAGAATTATAAGGATTAAACACTGTGTTTTTATGAAATTATATATGTATAAACTCCGACAGCTCACTCACAAACTTTATATAAAGTCCTTCGGACTTTATTCCAGTTTGCGAGTGAGTTGCCGGAGTTTATACATAGATAATTTCCTAAAAAACAGTGTTTAATCCTATAGTATTTTTTTTAATTTTAAATGAAATATATGGAAATAAACATTAACTCTTGTACATAGACATGCAGTATATATTGTCCTGGTCCAAATTGTTGTCCACTTATTTTCTTCCAACACTTTGTTCGTCCGAAAATACATCTGTTCTTGTTCTACACAAATGATAACAAACTAGGTAATAGGGTTGAGTTGCTCGCTACGATTCGATACGTACAACGATAAAAGTAAGCAAGTGAGTTCAAATGGAAAGACAACATTTATCTGTGAAAAAAAAAAAAGACCCAAACAAATCAAATACTTAAATTTCGAGACACAAATAACCGGTTATATAGACTGTTCTCTATATAATCATCTTTGGATTTATCAGAGGGACTTTATGTACCGGGACACCAAAATTGCGAATTAAAATTTTCAACTTTCTTATTTTCTTGGTTAGCAAATCTATCAAAAGTTTGCGGCCCCCACCGACTCTCAAAGAAAGTAAATATATATTTGTTGACTGACCAATCATCGAAGTCGAACACTTTAATAAAGTGATCTGCTGTGAAGTTTAAAGCTTAAGGTACCCATGCGACTTCTAAAGCGACATTTGCCGTGATACAAATTTGGAAAATTGAAATAGCTAATTTCAGTAAATCATGTACTGTACTACTCACGCTTATAATGCGAACAACATGCTGATTGTCGGTATAAAGTTTCACGAATTTACCATGTAGTTGAATCGAGAAACTTTTCAAAGAAAACTCTACAGCTCTAGGCTCTGTGAAAGTTGAACTTTTTTGCATATCGGTTTCATTAAACATAAAATGAGATACCTTGTTCTGAGATTCAAATAAAACCGCTGCACCTGCAAAACTACTAGCATTTGTAAAAAAAATTCTCTCTGGCACTCTAAAGACGGGTGCCAAAGATCTAAAAGGTAATGTATCTAAATTTTTAGACCAAAACAACAATTCGTCAAATACGAGTTTGTCTAAAATAACAGGCAAGTCCCAAGACACTCTGTTTTGAACAGGTACATGTAAATTTCTAGTCATGATTTGACAAATGTTTCCTAAAGCAAATGACATTGAAATAATACGACCAACAGTGCGAGCAAAATTTCTAGCTGAAACTACCTCTTTTCCGTAAAGTAAAGACGAAATGTTATCTTTCTTAGCAACAAATTTCTTTTCATGTATTTCTACGCTCCCTTTGCCTAAATCCCAAATAAAACCGAGCCAAATGCTTTTGTCGTTGTTCACAACGAATCCGGCGTTTTTCAAATCTTCTTGAACCCTTTTGCTCAAAAGACGACAAGTGTACCCATCGTGTGACTCCCAACCGTCGTCTAGATACATAATAATTTGATAGCCGACAGAACGCCAACGTTTTACTAAAGGGCGCAAGACTTTCGTGAAAACAGCTCCAGCAACGCTCAAACCAAAAGATAATACCGCAAAAACATAAAACTTTGTACACCCGTTGGAATTCCAAGAAAAACCTAGATACTTTTGAAAGTCTTCGTGGATTTCGAAATGAAAATATCCAGATTTTAGATCACATTTTATCATCTTGTTACATTTATGTGCGTAATTCAAAGCCTGTTTACACCCTTCAAATTTATTTGTTTGTTTCTCGACAAAACTGTTTACATGTCTCAAATCCACAATAAGTCGACCTTAACCCGAACTGTTTACATGTCTCATATCCACAATAAGTCGACCTTTACCCGAACTGTTTACATGTCTCAAATCCACAATAAGTCGACCTTTACC
>MJUT01010855.1:92966-103295 GCA_002080005.1 Gigantidas platifrons | reverse complement strand
TCTCAAATCCACAATAAGTCGACCTTTACCCGAACTGTTTACATGTCTCAAATGCACAATAAGTCGACCTTACCTGAACTGTTTACATGTCTCAAATCCACAATAAGTCGACCTTTACCCGAACTGTTTACATATCTCTAATCCACAATAAGTCGACCTTTACCTGAACTGTTTACATGTCTCAAATCCACAATAAGTCGACCTTTACCCGAACTGTTTACATGTCTCAAATCCACAATAAGTCGACCTTTACCTGAACTGTTTACATGTCTCAAATCCACAATAAGTCGACCTTTACCCGAACTGTTTACATGTCTCAAATCCACAATAAGTCGACCTTTACCTGAACTGTTTACATGTCTCAAATCCACAATAAGTCGACCTTTACCCGAACTGTTTACCGAAACTGTAAGTGGATTCACACAATGTGGACGTGCATAGCTTTCTTTAATACAACCGGCTTCTAACAATTCACGGATAGCATTTTCAACGAAATTTGAATGATTTCTAGCTGATAAATTGTTTCTACAAAAGATTTGACTAGGAACTTTTATAAAAGGTATTTTAAAACCGAATTCAATAATTTCAGTGATATATTGGGTTACACACAAAATATTTTTCCAAAATTGTAAGTGTTTTTTTAAATTGCCCTTGACCACATAAGAACCTCGCTTAAACAGATAATCTGAACAGTTAAAATACTCAACTTCATTTGTGACTACATTATTGCTGGGGGGGGGGGCTTGACATGCGTTAGATGAACTGGTGGCTGTGGTTGCTGTCGTTGGGGGCCTTGTTGCGAACTATCGGCTGTTGTATGGGCAATGCTGTGCAAAGTGTCCCGTCAGGTGGCAGAGAAAACAGGAACCTGGTGCAAATATTGTGGCTGAATTGTCTTTTGGCTGGACTTTTGCACGAAAAAGAGAGTTTTGACGACCGGCGAATCCACCATATCCTTGGTTAGGTTGAGTTGGAAGTTTCCTGTCGTATGGCTTGGAAACATTCCTCTTACGAGATGCTCTTACGCTGGCTGTGCACAACTTAGTGGCGTCCTCATTGTCGTCAGCCACAGGATGTAAAGTATACTCCCGTACCGTATCCCATCCGTGACAGTCGGCAATCTTGATAAGTTTGTTACCTTGCCGAATTTCGCTGATCTCCGACTTAACAACATATTCTGCGTCTTCATTATGACCAGACTGAATCAAACGTGGGACTTCAGAAAGCTTAGCTGAGCGTTGGGAATTAAACTTGTGCTGTATTCTACATTTTATTCCCTTCTTGGCGAAAATCAAACTCCTCGACAGTAGCAAGTACTGGCCTGGTCACTGTGTCTAATTTTGAATCTATATGATCAACGAGGATTTGCCTTTGACGCTCAAAAGCTCTGTCAATTACACATCCAAAATCAGTTAAGTTGAGCCAAAAGCGATCAGAAAACGGCAGCAAACTTTTTGACACAGAATATCTGATAAAGGTTATATTTTGAAAATGTAACATTTGGACAATAAGAAAACACATATATCAGTTCTTGATTCGTGCTTTTCTTTTGAATATTCGTTGTGTAAATACATTAAGGTAATTGTTCATGTGAATTACGTTATTGCTTGATGTGTTCTTTATACATGCAAAGTTAAAATTTTGGTCGAAAATAAGTTAATATAATGTTCTAAATTTGGAAAAATGAATTGTATATTTACTTACTAAAAATGTAAAGCATAAAAATGTATAAAATGTTCTATTAACAAGAAATTTACTTGAATGAAAAGGCGTTAATCAATTTGTTGGTAATAAAATTTATTTATTTTTGTTTACATCCTTTTTATACTTAACATTTTTGAACTCAAAGCGATAGAAAATGAGGACTAAATGCACTTATTTCATTTTATAGCATTTTATATACTCTATATCCATTTTTGGCTATATAGATCAACAGACAATGTTTTCTTTTACCTTGGGTTGAAATAAATCGTCTCTTTGTAACGTAATTCACTTTTCCATACAAAAATGTATGACAGGTTTTATTTTCCTTTTACTTGTTTGTAATTGAAAAGAAGCAACCAACAACAATAAATGCAATAACTTTGGATGATGACACCGAAATAAGATCAACGTTTTGTCGTAAAGACAAACTTCTACCTTTCTTTGACGAGCTTTAACATAAAAAACAGAACAATTATCGCAACAAATCTCAACAACACAATATGTTTGCTTGAATATACAGATTTTCAGCCCCAAAGCTGGTCAAATACAAGTTACAACTGTTCATTTTAATTTCTTTTTCTTCTAAATCATGTAAATTGTCTATTTAAAACAACTACTTGCACTTGCATTTGCACAACCTAATTCACAGTTATAGTAACCAAACTACATAAAAGACATATTTAATTACCTGTATTTCGATTTTTAAAAATCAGATCTCGACAAACATATCTTGAACCTTTTCTAAGTCCTTCGCCGAAAATTTAAACGTATTACGCGTCTTTCTATGCTTAACGGAATTGTCCAATAAACACAGAATACCTCCTTCCGTGATCCTTTTCGGGCCATCTGAATGATTCCTTGAACCATCCATGAAGAAAATATGGTATCCTCGATTTTCATCATCAAATTCTATAATTTTCCCCACATACCATCGCCCGTCATATATTGCTGCAACACGTGTATTTGCAGAATATTGCCCTATAAGTTGTCACTTACATTTAAATTTATTTCTTGTTGACTAATTCTTTCTCTAACGGTGTCTTCAGGAGCAGTATCAGATTCCTTACCTTGACCTTCAACTTGAAATCGACAACAGAGGAAGATTAATAACAAAACTCTACGACAAAAATGATGACTACACTTTTCCAATAGTCGACTTCCCTTGCATCATTAGCAATATTCCAGCATAACCAGTGTATGGATTTCACATTTCACAACTCATAGGTTACCGTATTTTAGAGCTTCTGCCCAGTACAGTGATTTTCTGGACAGAGGGTTAGGGTAATGGCGTTTAACGCCAATTTCAACGATATTTCAGTTATATCGTGGCGGTCAGTTTTTTGGTGGAGGAAACCGGAATATCCTGACCCAGCTGCTCACACAAGAGTTACCGAAACAAGGTCACGCTGCTCCTAGGTTGAAGTCATCAGTACAAACATTCTGCTATTGTCATCGCAATCTGGTTGACAGTTACGAAGTATCAAAATCTCAAATGACAATGGATATTTTAAGTTTTACGTACATATTGTCTTTCCTCTATCACTGCCAACACTTTTATCAGACTTGACTGTATATATGAGTAACACGGCGGGTGTCTTATAAGAAGCCTTCACGAGTGCTTGAGTTCACCCCTAATGTTTTTTGTGGGGTCCGTATTGCCCATCTTTTTAGTTTTTTGTGTTTTCATATGATGTGTCTACGTGCTGAGGTCCGTGATGTGATGCCCGTTGCGATTTCCACATAAAATCGATGCTGGGTTCGTCTTTACCTCCAGTTGTTTGTATGGGGTTCATGTCTTTTCTTACGTTATGTCTGTGTGTTTGTGCATAGTGGTGTCCATTACATATTGTATTGTGTTTTATTGGTTTTGGTTGGCTTGCGTTTTGTGTATCCTTTGTTGACAGTTTATCTGGACTATTCATTGCTTATTGCTCCTTCTGTATTCTCTGACGTTTCATTGACTGTGCCGTGAATTTCCCACCCCTCACAAACTGGTTACACTTTACAATTTGAGAAACATGCATGGCAGAAACAAGTCTTGTCCTTAACAACTATTCCCCCGACGCTAAGTCTAATAACTGCGTGTACCTGAAAAGTCCCTATTCCCTGTCTACTTGCGATCCTTGCACGTTCTTTTTGGACATTCGGACACTGTGATAATGTAACAAAGACATATTTCAAAGTACTATTTTCCTGCATTTTACCCAATTGAAAAAGAAACATCTGTGTGTGAATTACGTTACGTTGTTGTGAGCTACGTTACAGTAGGAAATTGCACATGTACAAGCTGTAAGCACAATGACATTGGAGGGTAATGATGGACATTTATTCATACACTAATTATCAATGAATTGCACAAGAAAGCTTACTGAAAACGTTTAATATATACCAAAAATCATATAATAAGCAGAAGACATACCTCATGTGCAATGATTAACATTGAAATTCTTGCTTTTTGAACATTTATCTCGAGTAAACTTAGCATATAAGATAGCCGGTATGTATATCGCTGCATAATTAAGCT
Organism: Gigantidas platifrons; assembly: GCA_002080005.1. Lineage (NCBI taxonomy): Eukaryota > Metazoa > Mollusca > Bivalvia > Mytilida > Modiolidae > Gigantidas > Gigantidas platifrons. Next base: position 99,067 of record MJUT01010855.1, on the reverse strand, counting down.
TAGCCTGAATAATTTTGCTATAGAAATAATTCTACAGCTGTTTAAAAGGAAAACTGCATAACGTAATTCACTGTAACGTAATTCACGAAAATGCATTATATTGTCTGTAGAAAAATAATTTCAGAAGATAATCAAAATAGTTAAATGATGATCACATGGAACATCAACATGTATCATAGTCATACATTGAGAAATCCATTGAAAGTAAGTATATTAGCGAACAAACGCGTAACGTAATTCACAATTAAATGCAAAATTTAAAATAACAAATCTATGATGTTTTCTTTCGAACAAAGGTTTTCTATTGAAGCATTTTGGACTATTTTCATATTCCTTGTCTATTGGACCACCATTTAAAGATATTCTAATGGGATTCTCTTCTATCAGGATCTTAAGCTAGAGTTTATAAATTCGTAACGTAATTCACTATAGATTCTGTGACACCTAAAATTCAGTTCATGTCAATTTTTGGTAGGCGAAATTTTGCTTACACATGCCTTTAAATGTTTATATGGCGTTTTTACTTTCCAGTAAACACAAAGTCTTAAACTGTTTAATGATTTCATATCTTGTACGGGCGCCTTAGGGAACTGACCTATAGTTTGTGACATGCATTTTTGTGAACATTATCCATATATAACATCTATTTTCTTTTATTACGTTCACAAATAGGCGTTTTATTACTATGTAGGAAGAAGTTACTGTATTATTTGATAAAATACACCAGATATTTTTTCCAAACTCAGTTTCATGTTTTTAAAAATATGCTGTGACACGAAAAATCAACATTGGCTAACTTTAACTGATTTTGGACCTACAGTGTTCATCAAGCTCATTTGATCAGAATTACTCAATTTGTCACGGTTTCCTTGATGTTCAGGTTCACCTTCCATAAGAATATTGTCTGAAGACGCCATTAAATCCCAACAATAAACGAATACGTGCAGACTGTTACAGTAGCGAGACTCGATAAATTAAATACCCGCCAATCCTTTGTATATATGTATATATATACACCACCTACGATCAGTCCATGTGTCTACTCGACTGGTAAAACAAGCTAACGGATCTAACAATTGAGAAAAGAAATGAATTGATTCTCCTTGTCACACAACCCAAAGCTTTAATTAAGTCTCCTTTGTTCTTGATTACCTTTGATCTCATTTATCCCACTTTTATTTTTTACCTGTACTATCTATTTTTCAAAAAGTTGGATAAATGGGAATGAACCCTCTTCACTATTGAATATATAAATGTGAATTAGCTTCATTTAGATAATAGGAAAAAAACAATGGATTTATTATCCATTGTAACATAAATACGCATTTTTCCTTTGATGTTTTTATGCAGTAATCAGCTTAAAAATAGTGAAATTTTACAAACCATGGTCTAACATGAAGATCTTGATGTTATTCCATGATTTTGACGTCACATGAGAATTATAGTTAAGTTTCTATGGAAGTGGGAGGAGCGAGCTTAAGTCATGGTTTAATATAAAGATCTACATGTTATTCCATGGTTAACGTGGACGTCGGAGAGAACACCCTTTTGTCAATCATGTAATTTCTGTTACACACCATATATACCATGGATCTTACTCATGAACTTATTTAAACCAACTCATCCTTCGGATCCATGGTATATATAATACTTATTTAAACATACAATGTACATGTTAAGATGCAAATGAGATGTACACCACTAATATAACCTACAGTGATATTACCACACACACACACACACACGCGCGCGCATGTTCCCATTACTTCTAACCACGTGTACATGAAGTGATTTGAAGTATGTGACCTGTTTACTTCTGTGTAATAGTACTATATGTTAACAATAATTGTAGGACTTTTATTACTGGTTGTGGGCAATTGTGGTCGTGATTGTTTAGTAATTAGATTTACAACTACCTATGTAATCAGTGCGTATCACCATTAAAATTGTGAGTTCCAATCTCGCTCATGCTATGAGTACTCGATACAACACTGTGATAACGTTTGTCAGTGACTTGCGACTTGTATGTGGTTTTCTCTGAATACTCCGGTTTCCTCCACGTATAAAACTGATCGCCACGTTACACCCCAGGTCTATTGTTACACTCCAGGTCTATTGTTACACCCCAGGTCTATTGTTAAACCATACACTTTCTATCTCTGAAACTGCAGACTATGAATTACTTCATTGTTATTAGAACAATAGCCTGTGTTCACAGGGTGTGACTACAGGGGTTTCTGGAAACCCTTGTCTTCACACCCTATGAGCACGGCCTATTGTGCCTACAACAATGAAGTAATGAATTACCATTCAGCTGAAGATAACACGAAAACTGGATCTTGAAAAACTGAAAAAGAAAACATGAAGATTTTATTAATGAAGCATAGTAAAAATCTTGTTAATGAATTATAGTCTAAAACATCCAAGCAATTGTTGAAAAGGAAAAACTAAATTATAATAAATAATTGAAAAAAAAAACTTGGCCGGGAACGCATTGTAAAAAGAAAACACATTAAATGTCGGCACTCTTTCAAAAGTTTATTCCATTGGTGGATCCGGTGGTGAGGTTTCGGAGAGGGGGAGCTCCCCATTTTTCTCGAAAAATTTGTTAAAATTATATCAAAATTGTGAAAAATTAGACTGTAATCACATTTTTTTTTAAATCTGAAATCCCTTTTTCAATTGTCTGAATCCAAGTCTATTTTCCGTGGTAAAAAAAAACCATTGACATGTTAAATGCGCACTTAAAAACTTAAAAGTTTATGGGTCGAAAAATACTTTGTAATATTCAATATATATTCTTACTTACTTTATTTTGCTGTTCTGAGTAATATTTGTGACAATATGGTTTTTTGGTTAATATCCATTTTCTACAAAAAGTTCAGTTCAATATAACACGTCTTTCATTCCTAAAGATCATGTTGTAAAAGAATACAGGTACATATTGAATAACTAGTATTCAGCATTATCTTTCATTATTAACCAATCAATCTGTTTAATCCTTAAATACAACTCAGACCTTCAATCTATCTATAAAGAAGGGTACCCAATGGGGAAACCACAAAAATGTATCGTTTTATGGAATTAAATGTTTCTGTATTTATTTTGTTTTTGTTTTCTATGACACTCTGTAATGAATAGTTCGTGTATTTAGAATAACCTGTGGAGTAAGTTAGTTATACACTTCGGTATACGGTGTTTCTGGATTAGAAACCACTCGGGCCTCCAGCCCTGATGGTTTCTAATCCAGAAACACCTATACCTCAGTGTATAACTATTACATATAACTGATATATTGGTGGTAGTGGTGTTAAACACTACAACCCTAACCTCATATTTGTATAGAGAAATTTTAAATATTATTAAAAGTATGACACAAAACAGAAAATAAAGATGTTTGGGTGGTGTTTGTTACTGTTTACAACAATGTTCTAGATTTTAATGTTCAACATTATTTTGTAGCAATCTGTGGTCCTCCTTTAGTAATACAATCGTCCCAATCTGGCCAAAATCGTTCTTTCATCCTAACACAATAGTCTGAGAGATTTTTATATTCTGAGAATAAGATAAAACAAAATTACTGCTGTTTTTAATGTACTGTTAATGGCATCAAATGAAGTTTTGTCAACACATTAGATATATATTGTTCACTGAGTGAGTGAGCGATTGTTGTTTGACATCTATTAGACAATATTAAGCTACATCCTACATTATTTGTTGTATATCACGACGAGAGCAAAATATGTTTTGATGAGATGATGAAAATGTTTGTCATGTAGAGATCCATCGTCGGTAACCCACGGTTGATTCCGATACGTTCCTCTCTCTCTCCATCACCCGTGTGTAAACATTCGTACTCATGAATAATTCATAAGTCTTCGCATTACATACTTCTAACGCGATTCAACCAATCAAATCATTCCTTTCATAATGAGTTTGGTTAAACGTTAAAAATGTCGGACCTGTTGCAAAAATTTGGAGTGAAAGAATTGAGGGATTTTTTATACTGCACTACACTTCATCCACACATTTTCGTGGGCGCATCCATTACTGACAGAACGATTTTTTAAACTCCGATACCAAAGAGTTTCACTTTTATAAGTAAGTAGTAAGTAAACTTTATTTAAGTAAACTTTATTTAAAGTCGGCATAGTATGTACAAATTAACAAATAAAGAGCTCTTGAACCGACTATCATAATAAAAATATATAAACATGCACATCAAAATGCAAAACATACTCTGATCTCTCACAGTCAGTGAGCAGGTGGCAATGCCTCGCTGAGCACTGAACAATGAGGGACCAGAAACAAAATAAATAATAAGCAGGCATAGCATAATAAAATAAGCATGACAAATAAAAATAACATATAGCAGGACAACAAACCAAAAAACAAAATTGAAGAGCTAAATAAATTAAAAAGTGGACAGACAGCAGAGCAATATAACAACAGGATTTAGGTCTTTCAGGCAGGAGGCAGACCCCCATGAAACTTGCAAGAACTACAAAAACATTTTTGTCCCCCACACCAACTGTTGACATAATTTTTAAACTGGTCGAAGGATGTTATCTGTCTGGCCTCATTCGGAAGTGAGTTCCATATTCTGGCTGCCTCATTTCTGAAAGACCTTTTACCATATGAAGTAGTTCTGGGTTGGGGTACCACTGCTGTATTAACATACCTGAAATTATATGAGTTATTTTTTATTTCAATCAAGTCTTGTATAAAACAAGGACTTATTTTATTAATTATCTTGAAGGTCTCCAAGGCAATTGTGCGCATCCTTCGTGTTTTTAGAGATGGTAATTTAGATTTTTCCAAAAGCGAATCATATGTACTGTCGAAATCATCATAAATAAATCGGAGCGCACGTTCTTGAATTTTTTCAATTTTTGAAGAATTTGTTTCGCTACAAAAGTGCCAGGTCAAAGGGCAGTAGCTAAAATTAGACATAATGAATGAGTAGTAAATAGTAAGTTTCCCAAGCCTTGTTAGAGTTTGACCAATACGCTTGAGAACATTTAATTGCCTTGCAGCCTTCTTACATATGTTTGATATATGGGTATTAAAATTTAGTTTAAAATCCAAAGTGACACCAAGTAATTTCACTTCTTGTGATTTTGATTGGTTAATTCGAAACTTTGAATATTCATGAGCACGAATGTTTACCAGCGATTTGACCCACGGGTGATGGAGAGAGAGGAACGTATCGGAATCAATCGTGGGTTACCGACGATGATAGAGATTCAAAAATCAAGTATTAACACAAGATATATTATGTTCGTGTCATTTAACAGTAACACGACGGAAGTCACATGTGGAACAGGGACTACTAACCCTTCCAGAGCAGATGAGTTCAACCTCTGTTTTAAGTGAAGTTCCTGTTGCTCGATCTGTAGTTTTCCGTGGAATGTTTTGTAGATCGTTGTTTGTCTTCTTTTTTTTGCCGTTACATTGTCTGAACTTCTTCTGAAGATTTGACGTTGCCAGAAAACTCAATTTGTGACCATCAAATCAAATATTGGTGTCGGCAAATCTTTAAATACAATACAATTATTTACGAAATATTATGTCGTAATCTATGCTGAGTAGTTCCGAGTGAAATGCATGCTTAATTTCGACAATTGAAATGTGTAATTTATCGTTATATTTATTAAACAAAACGTTAGAGAAAACAGAAGGGGCAATCATGAATGGACAATCCAGAGAAACTGGAAATAAAAAAACGTTAGAGAAAACCGAAGGGGCAATCATGAATGGACAATCCAGAGAAACTGGTAACATTAGGTACACAAGACACAAGACGAAGACAAACCAAACAAAACACAACACAATATCTGTTGGACACCATTATACAAAAACAAACACAAATAACGTAAATAAGACATGAACCCTCCTACAACCAACTGGAGGTAAAGACGAACCAAACAAACACAAATAATGTAAATAAGACATGAACCCTCCTACAAACAACTGGAGGTAAAGACGCACCAAACAAACACAAATAACGTAAATAAGACATGAACCCTCCTACAAACAACTGGAGGTAAAGACGAACCAAACAAACACAAATAACGTAAATAAGACATGAACCCTCCTAC
>MJUT01010855.1:74394-87475 GCA_002080005.1 Gigantidas platifrons | reverse complement strand
GTGTTTAGTAAGCGTAACCTCGGTGTTTAGTAAGCGTAACCTCGGTGTTTAGTAAGCGTAACCTCGGTGTATAGTAAGCGTAACCTCGGTGTTTAGTAAGCGTAACCTCGGTGTTTAGTAAGCGTAACCTCGGTGTTTAGTAAGCGTAACCTCTGTGTTTAGTAAGCGTAACCTCGGTGTTTAGTAAGCGTAACCTCGGTGTTTAGTAAGCGTAACCTCGGAGTTTAATAAGCGTAACCTCGGAGTTTAATAAGCGTAACCTCGGTGTTTAGTAAGCCTAACCTCGGTGTTTTTCTTTTTTTTCTTTTAGCAGGAAGATTTCCCCCTTGAACAACGTGGTCATGTGCTTAAGCACACCAAACCACAATGGTAAATCGTTGTGAAATTCAAAACACCCGTCGATAGCCCATCTTATCAGCATATCTTACCTAAGTGATTACTTATTTTTGATGGCGTTCAACGTCACAATATTTTATTTATATCGTGGAGGTCAGTTGTACTGGTGGAGGAAGTCGGAATTCCTGGAGAAAACCGTTATCACATAATGCTGTATCGAGTGCATCTCGCCATGGGCGGGATTCGAACTCAAGACACTGATTGCATAGGTAGTTGCATTGTCCATTTAGCCAACAAATAGAATAGAATAATGTAAACTACATGTTTACTTTTCAGGTATGTGTAACCTTCATTTCCAAGCGAATGCCCATATATCTGTGATAGTTGTCCAAACACGCCAGCATCGGCTTGACAAGGCTCATCACCAAGTAAATATTGTTTTGTTCTAATAAAGGGTGAATAAATGAAGAATGATGTCACCATATCCTTGATTCTATTATACCGGTATTTCGAATTTATAAATTTAATATACAGTGGAACTTGTGCAATCCAACATCTTAGGATTCCGACATCCTGTGACACAAGATCACAGAAAGGTGCATCGAGTACACCATAACACAGGCGTGAATTGAACTAAGAAATTTAATTATCATATATGTTCTGAATTGCATAGATAAATATTACTCAGTACAATACTCTCGGTATTTTTCATTAGACCTTCTCATCTGTAAAACTTCCGCTCATTCAATATGATGATATATAAGAAATGTCATATGCACATATCTATAAAGTTCGCGAGAGATTCGAAGGTCACTGTCCAGTATGTGTAACACATCCTCTTGACTATGTCTCCCAATACCATGGTAATATGTGGAACGGTTTACAAGTCGTTGGAAAAAATAATTTTTTATTCCTGATACTTTAAGAAGTCGTAGTCCTCGGTATACTTTATCATAGCACCATCTATCCAGAGTAACTGCCCTATAATATTTGACAAGGAAGTTATATTCATGAGTTAAGCAAATGCAAGTGAATAAGATTTGGGTTATGATGTCTAACACCACTTTAAACAATATTTCAGTAATTCGTGGCGGTCAGTTTTATTAGTGGAAGAAACCGGACTACCCGAAGAAAAATACTGACTTGTCGCAAGTCACTGACAAACTCACAAAATCACATGAACGGAATTTGAACTCACACCTTTTAGTGGTGATAAGCATTGATCATTGCATAGATAGTTGTATATCCAACTACCAGGTTAGTATTAACAAATAAACGTTGACCTAAATACATAAAAACGTGGAGTCTTTTGTTAGTTGAATGGTTTACTTATTACATGTATGTCTTCAAAGGAATCTTGGCGTATGTATGGTCTAATTCCTCTTATGCATAGCCCGAGCACTCCAAATGGAGTTCATTGATTACTGTATTATATAGTTCTGACTTAATTGTTGTGTTTCTATATTTTATTGTGTGTTTAAATTCTTTATCCATCATTATTTTTCTTTAATTTATTACATATACCAGTAAGTCCAACATTAAGGCCAATGATTATATTCAATCTATAAGCAGGTTACGCATATTTGATATTTAGGGTTATGGATATGGTAACTAACCCCAACTTTCAATAGTACATTTTGTATGTCAGTAATATCGTGAATGTCAGTTTTATTGGGAAAGGAAACCGGAGCACCTGGAGAAAACCACCGACATGCAGCAAATCACTGACAAATTTGATCACATAATTCTGTATCGAGTACACCTCGCCATGAGCAGCACGGCTTGCATAGGCAGTTGAAAATCCAACTACTATACGATCACGACACGACGGTCCCTATTTACTATTTAAAGTTGCCTAGTGTCTGTCTTAGGTTTAATTACATAAATTATCTTATTGTCGGTGGTTTATGGTGTTTAACACCACTTTTAACATTATTGTCGTTTGAACTAATTAAAACACTTTTCTAATTTAATTCAATCAATATCCGTCATAAATCAAATATTGTTCATTAGGCTTTTATAAAATTAGAGGACAAGAAATGTCCATTAAAAAAAAATAGTTTATTCACAAGATATACTTATAGAGGACGTTTAGTCCTCATTACTGTAGACCACCCCGGTAGACTCCCCCAAGTACTGATGCTCTATTTCTCGCGTCGGTCTCGCGTCTATACTAATCACGAGACTTAATGATGTTGGGGCGCCATTTAAACCCGGATGTGTTAATATTGTATCCCGCTAGGTGGCGTTACTATCTCGTGACTTCGTATCCAAATGGTTTCGTAACTTCATAACTTCGTACCCATTTCGTAACTTTTCGTAACTTCGAGCTTTTTCATTTATCTATCGATATATGGAATTTTCAAACTTCTCAGTGACGTCATAAGCAAGCTGGATGACACCAATCGACCTTCCTCTTTGGCTAGCGACCTTCCTCATTGCCTAGCGACCTTCCTCTTTGATAGTATAGAATTAATTGTAACTAAGAATATACTCTCACCCATGGCATGACCAGTTTTAGTACGAACTCTCGCGCCATTGGCGCTCGCATAACTTCGTAGTGGACTCTAACTCCTGTTTGCCTAGCGATCTCCGCTCCTATATTAAATAATAACTAACAGAGTGTAAAGGGTACTCTAGATTCCACATGACAGTGTTTAATGATAAACATATTAGGCATATAAAGGTATTTTTAGTATTAGGTATATAAAGGTATTTTTAGTATCACTTAATTTCAAATACTAACGTCCTCTCTATAGGCCATACCTACTCATATTATAAAACTAGAGGACAAGGAATGTCCATTAAACAAAAAAATAAATAGTTTATTCACAAGATAGGCTTATATAAAACTGATCAAAACTAGAGGACAAGAAATGTCCATCATTTAAAAAAAAAATAGTCAAGTTATTCACAAACAATTATTTGAGATACTGAAATATAGGTACTTAAGCTATGCTATTTTACTGTAACACTAAAATATATGCCTTTAATTTTGTGTATCGATCTTTATTTATGCTATAAACTAAATATATTTGGTTCTTGACGCTTCTTGTCGGTCCTCGTGGTGAGCAGTTCTCAGTCTTCTCACTTCTCGGGGGGAAAAACACTTAAATTTCATATTATATATATATTTTATTTATATGCTTATGTACATACATGTATAATTATTTACCAACTTTGTCTAGAAATTTGGTTTACTAGTGACCATAGACATAATACTAAGTAGGTTTACTACTATGTATATGTTGCACATAGCGGGGTCTGAAAAGCTGATAGTGGTATTGTAATCACTAGTTCAGTTTGATATGAGGCAGGTACTACCCGTAAACTACCTGCATGCACTACCTGTACAAGCGTAAGCAAAATCAGAAAGGATTAATAATAATATTGGACCAAGCAACAATACAAAGGTAAAACACTAATTAAAATGTACACGCTTCAAAATACTTACCATTAAGTGTCTAAACTTTGGAGATGCAACTCTGGTCTCTATATACTGTGACTGTATTTTTCAAAGAAAATGGTTCGTTCGGTAAATGGGTTGGTCCTGAAGTAGACAAAGTGTTCATCAGTGGCTTTTACATTGTTGAAACATTTTAAACTAATACTTTCATTGTAACTTTTGGTCCAGTTTCTGAAACTTATGCTAAGGTTATATATTTCAAATGTAAAGAAGACCAGATTTCATTTGATTGATAAGAACTCTCAAATCTATACCAGAATGAGCAGCACGGATAAATTGTAGTGTAAACTGAAAAATAACATGCTACCAGATAGAACGGCCAAATAATTTTTTTTTTTGCAGATTTAAACTGCATTCAGTTGCAGTATGGACATTTAAGATACAGATTAAAAGTAGAAGGTAAAAGGAAAAGCTGTATCTGGCTGTTTGGAAATCATGATCATTAGTTGTGACAATTTCCTAGATCATATAAGATTTGGATTGAATTCTCTGCAAATCTAAATGTGGTATACTAACATTTTCAAAATCTTTTTCTTCACACAACTCCGTTGTATAAATAAACTGACATTGCATTTCACTTTCCTGTTTGGTTTGTCTATTTCCTTCTTCTAAATGTGGTGTAATTTTGGTTGACAGTTCTCTTTTTTATTTTGCTGTCCTTGTCTTTTAAACTGGTTTTTCAGTATTTCAAAAGAATTGTCTGTATTGGGAGGGACCCGTTTTAATGGTGAGAAATGATTTTGCGAAATAAGTATGTCAATGCAAGTAGGAGAACTAACATTGAATGAACTTAAAGTACAATGTGAAGACTGTTGTAGCCAAATATTTATATTTAAACCAAATAAATTATCAATTATGAACATTTGTCTAAATTGTATAACCTGGCTATCTATGTAGTCACGCCCACTTTTGCCGGGACTACTTTTTCATATATGCGTTGTGTACTTGTTTACTTTGTGTATTATAATAACGATGCTCCGGAGTTTTTTGTCAATAAATTTAATCAAAACAATATTTTTGTTTGTTTTTTTAATTAATCCCAGCAAAATAGCATGAATAATTATCAATAAATATTTTTTATAAAAAAAATACTTGTCTAAAGAACGTTACCATCGTCTGCTGGGGTGTTAGACTATTTCAAGGTGATCTACCATACAAAAGATCTATCCCACTTTTTTCAACCTATCATATAAATTGAAACAAACCAAGATCAGCATTTGAACCTGAATCTCTCATGCGAACATGAGTGCTTTCTATTAAGCTATCTCAGTCTTTAAATACTGATAGGCTGACAAAAAGCAAACATTAAATTATTTCCCTACATTTTATTTCTCTGAAAATATTACGTTTTAATTTATAATTAATAACAAAAAAGGGATTGGGCAATTTTCAGCTATATAACACAGGCACTCGTGGCACGGATTTACCACCCCCCTTTTCCTAACTTTCTGTTTACAAATTTATTTTTCAATAAAATATCTTTATTTCTTTATTATTTCATCTCTTTTTCCTTATTTTAACTTGTTCGTGTCAATATTCATACAATCTTATGGTTTTACAAGATTTTTGTAAAATTTATAAACAGTAAAAAAAAATGTTCTTAAAATTGACAGAGATGTTGTGTAGTGTAGCAGGAACAACAACTCTAGATAGAGAATGATATTAATTGAGACGGCACATTTTTTATATCAGCTAATAACAACTGTTGAACACAATTTTGATCAGTAGTTGTTTCAATTGGACGAGTTTGGCTGACATGTTTATCGTTAGTTTTGTCAGTATCCAAAACTACTGAAGGGATTGTTGGTATTTTGATTGTTTTATTAACTGAATTAAAATCACCCGAGAAATGAAACCGTACAGCTTCTTTACATGAAACAATTAATTTATTTAAAAAATGGACAATCGTTAGACCTTCTTGTTTCGCCCTTAAAGCTGTCGTCACACGATTTCGTTGATCAAAAGGAGTATAAAGATGATTTTTTAGAAACAATATTGATTCAGTTGCCAACCAGTTTAAATACATTTTTGTACACATGAGACAGAAAAAAAACATTCAAAGTCTTGTCGTTTGTGTGATGCAAAAATATCGTCTGCTATGATCGAGCTTTACAAGGCTTTAAATCAGTGAAAGTGTTAAAACGTAAATTGCTATATCTTAACAGCATATCTATGATTTTCTCTTTAATTCTAAATCTACCTATCAAGTGCCCTTCCGTGCAAAAAACGTTCCATTTTTCTGCGATACGCCTACAAATCGACAATACATTGTATGTGGCCATTTATGGAGTGCTACAAACGGCTTAAGTTAACATATATTTTATAGGCAGTAAACGAGTAGAACATGGACAAAAATTATAAGAGCGATTACCAGCCTTTTCATTTTGTTTTACCAAAAAAGAACATATTTCGGACAAAACATGACTTCAAAGTTTGAAATATATTAGCAGGGGCTCTCAAATGCCCCTGAAATCTGGTATGTGCCACTGATATTCCTAATAATACAGGAGTTAATAAATGAGTGGGCTACCAAACCTACTGTAACGTTAAATATCGCTGCAGAACCGTAGCTCTTTATCATGGTCCTTTGTTTTGTCCACAAAAGTAAAACAAGAAATATCCAAAGACTTATAGGAGCTACGGACCCTCAGCTACGTTAAATCTAGCTGCAGAACCATAGCTCTTTATGTCCTTTTTGTTTTTTTCGGGGTCCGCCCTATCAGTAAATTTCACAAGGACCTAAAGAGCTATGGTTCCGCAGCTACATTAAATCCTGGAGTTATGAATTTATTTTTGCGTGAAAAGGGTGATGTTTCTTTATGAAAACTATTATTTGTCTTCTTATATCATTGACTTTTCGGTGGACCCACATTTTTACAAATAATCATGCCAAAATTTAATGTTTTGAACTTTCATCATTTATTTTACAAAACATGTACATAAACACATACGAGATCTATGTGTAAATTACGTCTTTCAGCCCATAAGTTAAATACATGTATATAAGTTGCGCGTTATAATAAGACTTCTAGATAAGAGTGTTTCTGCAAAAAATGTAATACCGGTGAAATAGAAGATGAAATGCATTTGTACTTTTATGCAATCATTTTGAAACTGATTGGAAAAATATATTAGATTTAGTGGCGGGTGAAGTAAAAAATTGCCATACACTCAGTTGTGAGAACAAATTAATTTTTTTTAATGAATCTGAAAATATCTCAATACTTAATAGGGGCCCGGGTGGCTCAATGAGTTAGGTCGCTGGATCTAACAACTCATACATTGGCGTGGGTTCGCGCCCGGATTTGTAAATTACAAAAAAGGTGCACTCGACTCGCAGCCGCAAGTGATAAAGTTTACCGGTTGCTTGCCCATGGTCGGTGGTTCTCTCTGGGTACTCCGGCTTCCTCCACCACTAAAACTGGTTGCCATGATATAGCTGAAATATTGTTGAAAGTGGCATTAAACACCAAAAATCAATCAATCAATACGTAATACAGTGGGCAAATTTATCAAAGATAATTTGTATTAATGACAGCAATCTAGCATCAAATACAACATGGTTACTGTTTATTACTTTTAATGTGTTGTGATAAATATGTCATTGTAGGTGTACTCTATATAATTATGATTCTTTCTTTGTATGTTTATACTTTTAATGCCCTTATGGGGCCCATGATTTGGAAATAAAACATATTGTATTATACGAGCAACACGACCCCGGATGAAAAGGATACTTTGTTTTAGATGATAGACGTTTGACCCATCACAGTCTCTTGCAGTTTCAAAAATAAAAATAAAAATAAGAAAAAGAATGTTTTTCTTATTTTTTTTTCATATTTGGAACTTCAAGTGAATGTGGGCTCATAATCATAGACTAGTAAAATACATGTACATGTCTATGCGTAGATGCGATGCTCGCCTGTAGGCTGTGCCTAATCCATATTATCTACTATATAAATCCTTGAATATATGCCTTTGATTTTATATATATATCTTTATTTATGCCATAAACTAAATATATTTGGTTCTTGGCGCTTTTTGTCGGTTCTTGACGCTTCTTGTTTCTATTTAGAGAGACCGGTAGTTGCTAGACTTTTTAATTCCTTCTCCACTTCTGTATAATGTGAGTGGATTCCCACATAAACATTTTATACATTCTAAACATTTTTTTATACATTTTAAACATTTTATACATTCGCACGTAGTCATATTCTTAGATGTAGATAACCTGCTTCGCATGAACCTTGTATATCGTTGAACTTTTAGTGCTGTATATATTTTATCAGTGGTGTGCATGGAGGCTAGACGACTCATTATATATATATTTTATCTTTTAAATGTATATATAAGAAGATATTTTATAGAGTTTAACCGCGATCGTCCTGTATACATCATTTTTATTTACAAGTTTTAACTTGGAAGGATTTACTGAAGAAAGAAGAAAAAGAAGAAGCATACCGAAACGAAACAAGCATATTGACACGTTGCATTCGGAAAAAAAATAGATATGTTTGAAGCCATGTCCTTTTTTCTTATTTTTTTTACTCCAGAATTTGCGCAGCTTGACCAACATGCATAAGATGGATAAATGTACAACGTCAAAGATATTTTTAGATTTTCAATTTGGAGGTAGAAATTTATATACTTCCGGTTGAAAAAAAAAAATGCCCTCATTTTTGAAAATCAAATGTAGGAGGCTGGGGACAGTTAGTATCCTCTATTTGTGCGTCACATATGTTTGATTGTCAATCATCCGTTGTTTGTTGACATCCACCATCATGTCCGACAATCGGCCTTGAAACGAGATTAGGTTTGTGCATTTAAACAGTTGAAGTATTTTGTAGAAACTAGCTACATGTATATATAGTTTATCGGATGCGGTGGATTTATTTACCACAGTCCCCTCCTCTCTCATATGGATTAGGCACAGCCTACAGGCGAGCATCGCATCTACGCATAGACATGTACATGTATTGTACTAGTCTATGATTATGAGTCAAATGTCTATCATCATTTCAAAAAGTATCCTTTTCATCTGGGGGTCGTGTTGCTATTGTGTGTACATATTTTGTGCTGTCAGTTGCTGTTCGTTCTTTGTTTCCCTGATTTGTGTATATAATGTCCTTGGATGCTTGATTTTTTTACTGCCCCTTTGGCATGTTTGGTATTTCTGCAGTGCATGAAATTTCCCTTTTCCCGGGGAAGGTAATGCAAATTAGGCATATTTTGATAAAAGATCACATTTAAATCTTCTCCTCTGAATCTGCTGAACCAAATTACACCAAACCTGGCAGCGATGGTCCTTGGTTGGGTCCCTTTCAAAATTGTGTCCGACAGCCCCGCCCTCCATTCAAGATAGCTGCTGTTACTAAAAATAGAAATTTCTTCAATTGTCCATTGCTGCTTTAGCATAAACCAAAATTAGCTTAAATTTTAACTGCAGCTACATGGCAAGGAGTAGTTTTCCATTTATTCTGGGTTTTTCTGTGAAATTTTTCTTTCAGCGGATTTATACCAATTATGCAAATTAGGCATATTTTAATAAAATATCACATTTAAATCTTCTCCTCTGAAACCGCTGAACCAAATTAAACCAAATTTGGCTGGGATAATCTTTGAGCATCTTCGCTAGCCAAGGGTTATGATTTGGGTCCCCCTTCTCTTTACCCCTGGCGGATCTAGAATACATTTTGAAATTCGCCCGCAATCCCTCCTGGTGGTTTATCGAAGTTGCGCCCCTTAGATAGTCGTCATCGCCAGCCAATCAGAATCGTTTTGTTATACGTATGTTGGCGAGTTGAAAATGGCAGCGCCCAGTGAAGAAAAACTTATTTGCGATAAATTTAATTTGGAAGCACATACTGTCAACCAAATGAAAAGTTTCAAAGCTTTGGCAGACGGGAAAGATGTTTTCATTGGAACCAAAGCGGGAAATTTACATTTTGTCTATTACATGTGCTCCGTGTAAAACGTCTTCTGATTGGATACGTGTACTGGTAGCCGTAATCAATGAAATATTTAAGCGCGAATCCTCAAAATGTATTCTAGATCCGCCAAGGGTGAAGAGAAGGGGGACCGAATCATAACCCTTGGCTAGTGAGGATGGTCTTTGGGTAGTACCATTTCAAAATTCTGTCCGACAGCTCTGCCCTCCATTCAAGATGGCTGCTGTTACTAAAAATTAGAAATTTCTTCCATTGTCCATTGCTGCTTTATTATAAATAAAAATGAGCTCCAATTTTAACTGCAGCTACATCACAATGAGTAGATTAACATATATTCTGAGTTTTTCTGTGAAATTTTTCTTTCAACTGATTTATAATGATTATACAAATTAGACATATTTTGATAAAAGATCACATTTAAATTTAAATCTTCTCTGGAACCGCTGAACCAAATTAAAGCAAATTTGGGTGGGATGGTCCTTGGGTGGTCCCCTTTCAATATTGTGTCCGACAGCCCCACCCTTCATTCAAGATCGCCTTTCTATATTTAGTAACAGCAACCTGTCTAAGACAGGTTGCTGTTACTAAATATAGAAATTTTTTTAGTTGTCAATTTCTGCTTTTTTACAAATCAAAATGAACTCAAATTTTAACTGCAGCTACATGGCAATGAGTAGTTTAACATATATTCTGAGTTTTTCTGTGAGATTTGTTCAACCAGTTTATTCTGTTTAGGTATATTATGAGATAAAAATCACATCAAAATCTTTTGCTCAGAAATGAGTTGAAATGATCTTTGGATGCCAGGCCCACTTTCAAAATTATGTGTAACACCCCCATTGTCTATCAACTTAAGATGTCAAATTGAAAACCAGGTGAGCGATTACAGGCTCCTGGGAGCCTCTAGTTTAAATAAATTAATCGTTTTATGCAAAGAAGCTGTACGGTTTTCTTTCTAATTGTTTTTTGTTATTTTTTAACTGGATAGTTATTTTTTATTCAAATTAAAAGGCTACTTCCACTTGTACTTCACTCCGTATGTCCATTCTATGCCGAAACTTAGAATCCATTTCCGTTTGGTATTGATCATATATTGATTCATCTCCTTACACACATGTTGCTGTTTAGCTCGCATCTTACAATGCTTGCTATAACATATACAATTATTGAAGTCTTAAAATGTCAAGGCTCATGATTATAAGACATGTATACAATCATGATAATATGTGTTACCTAACTTGGGACGATGTCCAATCATTATTTTTAGACAATATTAACTCAGATACAATGTATATGAAACAGGTACGGTTATGAATGCTCACGAATCTGAAAATTATCTGCCAATTTCACGCTCATCCATTGCATCAAAATATTGCCAACATTTTTTGGGCCGAAATATATATCGGGGACAACTTTTTTATGCCCCCGCGACGAAGAGTCGCTGGGGCATATTAATTTACCCCTGTCTGTCCGTCCCGATATAGATACATGGTTTGTCCAGCTATCTCCTCCTACAATTTTGGAGCTTTAATATTTTGTATGATGTACATGTTTATACACATAATGGAGGTGTGCATGTCCAGAGGATTTTGATTTTCATCAAATATTTGATAATGACAGGTAGTTTTTATGCCCCTGCGACTACTGTAAGCTGATTCTAGATAGAATTATACCCATTTCACTGCAGGGAATACATTGTTTGTACCTTTATATTTACATATCAGGAATGAAAAATGAAAGGTATTATCTGTATACAAGTTGAGTATCACTATGATAGAACATCATACATAGTGTTAAAGAACTTTTGACTTGTTTATAATTTCTTATGGTCAGGCGGGGGCATCATTACAGACACACTTCATGTTAAAAAAAAATCACTCCTAACGAAGCAACTTTGCCCATAATTATCAAGTGCGGGGGCATACTTCTTTTCTAGTTTATTGCAGAATCTAGTCCACAAGTACCATATTACTGTGCATCCTTACGAAGTCGACGTAATATCGCTGCCACCATGTTGTATGTGTCTCCAAGGATACAGGAAGTAGTTCTTGGGAACGAAACTTTTTTAGGCCATCAGTATATATTTTTTTCTCGATATTCCTTTGCAAATTTGAACTAGAAAATAATGTCTATTTATGAAATCTTACCTGCACTTGGTCTGACACAATCCGTCCATGCCAAAATATCCATCAAATTTTATTAATTTTTGAATTTCCAGAAAACCTTTGATAGGCCTTGAAACGAGATTAGGATGAAGATACAGACAAAAATTTTTTATTCGAAATCCTGATGATCTCAACGAGATTAGCACAGACCCAGTCACTTCACCACTTTTACACTTGGGCTGGCACTTGGACAATCATGTGGCAAAAATGCTGAAATCAACTCCGACAGTTTGTTTGAATTGATAATTATATTTTCTTCCGATTCCTCAGATATTTCAAAGTCATTTTCATTTTCATCTTCTATTTTGACAGGTCTCAGCTTTGTTGGAAGTACCTCTACATCACACTTACTTGTAGATTGTGCATACAAAGCATCAGAAAATTCCTCTGAACTGGGCCTTTGTAGAACAGACACAGAAGAACTACTGGAATTTTCAGTGTAAGACTCTTTGAGTGTTCATTTAAATTGATGTCCCTTTTTATACGCCCGTCTCGAGACGGGCCGTATTATGTGATTGGGTATGGCGGGCGGGCTGGCGTGCGTCCAGGGTCGTTTCTGCATGATAATTTTAGTTCTGTGTATAGGATTTTTACCAAACTTGGCCACACGATTCCCCTGTGGAAGGGGAAGAACCCTATTTATTTTGGGGTCATAAGGTCAAAGGTCAAGGTCACCGTTACTATAAATATAATTTTTGACAACAGGGCCGTTTCCGCACGATAACTTTAGTTCTGTATATTGGATCTTTACCAATCTTGGCCACATGATTTCCCTGTGGAAGGGGAAAAACGCTATTTATTTTGGGGTCATTAGCAGGGTTTCAGCCAGGATTTTGAGACCATTAGTCACTTTTGCGGAGAAGAATTTTTTTTTCTAAATATGAATAGACAAGAATATAATGAGCTTAATCTTATAATAATTTACTTTTGATCTAATACCACACAAGTTGTAATAGCCCCCCCTTTTTTTTTTTGAAATCTTACTGTGCTTTGTCTAATACTACCACACAAATTGTAATAACCCCCTCCCCCACACTTTTTGAAATGTTACTGTGCTTTGGTCAAATACCACAATTGTAATACTCATATTTGTGGTCTTCAGCAGAAAAAATATGCCTCTACCAATTTGCCCAATGGTCCAACTAGTAATAAAATATATAGAACAA
>MJUT01010855.1:45361-55604 GCA_002080005.1 Gigantidas platifrons | reverse complement strand
CCGTGCCGACGGTCTTTTATTAGCTTAATAACGGTAGGAAAGTAAAAACACACACAAGCCAAGGTATTGAAAAAAAAAAAAACCAAACATACATAATTTTTATTGGTTTGAAATCCATATACAAAGGATTGTTACAAAAACAACACATTAAATACAAAACAAAGTAACTAATCCAATCAAGCATACATGTTGAAACGCATGCCTCGCTGACGACATTGTGAAAAACAAATGTACAAAGCCAACAAAAGAATGTTTAGAAGTCTAAGCTTTGATAGCAATGGCTTGATGTGACCTTGTAGCTTAATATTTAGTGAATACTGCATTTAAAAAAATATATGTTGTCACGTAAATTATATAGGTCCTGTAAATTATAATTCTTATATTTTGGGTTAACTTTTTAGGTGAATTTGAAGTTATTTAAATTTTACTAAATATTTTATGGGTTAAAAAGTACACCTTTGGACCTCTTGTGTGTTATTTTGCATCCTATGTAACAATGCAATAGTACTTTAGACTTTAATAAGCATGTAACTAAAAGTCCCGTTGATTATAAATGTATCGACATTTCGTTCCCCCCTTTTACACACACGTGTCTAATTTCTATTCACGTAGTCATTTCTGGTCTCTAGGAAGTTGGTATTCGTGAGAAAACTGTTATTCCATGTAGAAAAAAAAGAAGTAATTAACGGAGTAAACTAGTTGGTACTAGAGATGTCCTTTATTATCGGCGACAGCAATTGTCGCGGTTCTGTGAGAATGAGTCTATATTTTATTGTCGCAAAAAATAAAGACAAATGAATAAGACACAAGTATAGTAAACTTATGAAGTTTTCTGCAAAAATTGAAGATAACCATAACAGGACAAAACATATATTGCCTAGAATACAGGTCATTTTATATACACAATTACCAGAGCGTATACATGTATATACATGCAAGTGCGTTGTCGCCTGATGCAAGATATTAAGCATGTATATACAATATATAAATTTACTGTACAAATCTTGAATTACAAGACATCACACATGATACATGTACATGTATTTTCGTTTGAGTAGAAACAAATATATTAAATGTGCCGTTTGGCAATAAAAAAGTGGCAAGAAAGGTGCTCGTCAACTGTTGGAGCTCTTATCGGGATCAATGTCCCGTCAACAGCCCCGAGAACCAGGGGAAATTCCTTAATGTCATAAAAGTCGTATTTCATTCTTTGCTGCTCTTCTGCTGACATAGGAAACTGCGCATAATTTGACAAGTTGTGCGAAGATTAACACAGCGCGAAACAGTCATGTTGCTTATCCCATGAGCGTCCCTAATAACACCCATGAAACTGCCGCTAGCGTAGTACCTTAACGCTATCATAACTTGAAGAAAAACGGGTATTGAATGCGATCGGGTAGTAAATCTTAAAAGGTCTTGTTCCAGATCCTGACAAATGCTATATATACTTTCTCTGTCGAGTCTGTAGTTTTTCATAATAGATTCGTCACTGAGGTAGTCCAATTGGTTATTTCTGTCACGAAATAAACGCCTCGGAATATCATCTACTCGATTTCTCTGCCTGAGAATGTGAAGCATCAGTGCCATTTTGAAGAGATGGTTAGCAATAAGTGTGGTCTGACCCACACTTAAAGTTACAATTATCTTTGGATACTAAGATGTTGTCTTGTTACACTCGTAAATGGTCAAGATCAAAGGGTGTCTTAAAATTTACGAAGGCTTCCAGTTACAGAAACAGTTTAAGACTAAACAAAGAGATGCATTAAGATTAAATCGTTGACATTTCGTAGACATGCCTGTTTAAGGGCTGTCAATCATAGTAAGATTGTTTCTTGTTACACTGTTATATGCTAAGAATACCTTTAGATCATCTTAAGGCTTAAGATAGCTTCTTGTTACCGGCCCCCAGGATTAAATTAAAGCTTAATACTTTATTAATAGGCCGTGTCTATTTGTCCGAACCCGGAAAAATAGCTTGTGGACTACTCGTCCGGACCAGGACAAATAGCTTGCATTCTATTCGTCCGGACCCGGACAAATAGCCTGTACCTCTTACATTGGCTATTTGTTCGGACTTGATAAGTGAATTTGTTATGTTCCTAGCTATGAAATGTTATGATTTGTGTGAAAAATGTGGGATTTTGTTTAATACAAGTAATTTCTTTGGTGGCATAAATTAATGGATACATGCAAAATCCATAATATACTAACTCTAAAAGCTATTATTGAATATATAAGTAAAAGTGAGGAAAGAAAACACGCCCTTTTACCCGCCAAAAGTAATCGTCGCTTCAAGATTTTCCAGTGTTATTTATAACTCTGCTTGTGATTTTTTGTTAATATTGTTTGTAATTAGTGATTAAAATGAAATATGCTTTACAAATTATAACGGTATTTAGCCAAAGTATCAAGTCTTTTAAAACTCAAGAATGTCGTGCCATTTGTTTACGCTTGCGTATGATTTTTTCAACAGTTTGTCAGTTATCGATTTCCTATTCACTGAATCAATCAACTGACCGAGTTATAGGCGTCACAGTGAAATGACATACATTTCTAAAAACTGTTTGTGTTGATTTGTTCGTTTAAAAACAAACGTCTTTATTATTGTTATATTTATTGTGATATGAAAGTGTAATTTTAAATATTATAACAATTTGAAGCGTTCGTGATTTGGTGTTTCTTTCACATTGCGTATTATTTTATTGATGGTTGTGATGCGGTCGTCTTCGAATATACACACTAGAAAAATAATCAAACACCGATGACAGGCCAAGATCGAGAAATCTCGTACACCCTCGGGTAAGATTTCAATCGTTCTCTGACTCGGACAAGCCTCGTCATAGAACGATTGAAATCTTACCCATGGTTGTCTGAGATTTCTCGATCTTGACTTGTCACCGATGTTAGATTCTATTAGTCTCTATGAAGTTCTAGTTTGTTAATACAATAATTAAAATTTCTTCATCTGGCAATATTTCAAACTGCGGTTCAGTCCAACATGAGCATTAAGACTAGGAATCAAAGGGATCACCCGGGTCGGTGGCAAACTGTAGGGATCACTCGGGTCGGTGGAAAACTAGGGATCACTCCGGTCGGTGGCAAACTAGGGATCACTCGGGTCGGTGGCAAATTGTAGGGATCACCCGGGTCGGTGGCAAACTGTTGGGATCACCCGGGTCGGTGGCAAACTGTAGGGATCACCCGGGTCGGTGGCACCCTGTAGGGATCACTCGGATTGGTGGTAAACTGTAGGGTTCACCCGGGTCGGTGGGACCCTGTAGGGATCACTCGGGACGGTGGCAAACTGTAGGGATCACCCGGGTCGGTGGCAAACTGTAACCGAAATCAAAAGGTAAACAAACTCCATATACAGGCTTTTGACATAAAACAATCTACTTAAACAAGCCAATATATATTTATATACACCAAGTCACGTGTGGAGAAATAACGTTTCAGACCAGTCTAGATCCGATCTGTTTCTCCAAAATATCATCTGTAATTTCAGGAACTCTCCCGATCATTCACATCCTCGTATTCGACCATTATTTTATTTACAGATACACTTATATCTGCACGAAACATTCGTGCACATTTATCGAGAAACCAATACATGTAGTTCCTACGATTGTTATATAATTAAGCCGATATCCAATTATAATAAAAACTAAACGACGGATCATAAATAAACAGTTCACCCGCTTAAACATTGTACCACTCATCTTCATTCTAATCATTCACAAGTATCTATAACAACCAAAATACTATTAAAAAAATACCAGATCCCCCTTTTATTGATAAAACAGAAAAGACCATAATGCACTATTCATATCTTTAAGAGAAGTACATGTATCAGGTTGATGAATTTTACGTTCAGGTCGCTTCAATTTACAATAGATGGTCACGCTTAATTGTCTTTTACCTGGTCCTCTGTTACTGTGCATGTAGTGCATTAGACCATGTTATAGTCAGACGTGAACGTGACATAATTTAAATTTAAACTCGCATGTTTGGGTGTTTATAATGTGAGTATAAAGTTACAAGTAAGTCGTGTTACATTACCCATAATTCATAGTCTACGTACTGGTGTACCTGTTCAAACAGGAAGAAAGAAGAGGTTTGAGGTAAGCATATTTTAGCATTTAGATAATATGTAACAATTATTATGTGTTTTACATTTTCACATATTATCCCAGAACGTGTCGTTCAAGGATTTGCTTGATAGAGGGGTGCTGCTAAAAATGGAAGCTACTGAACCAAACGGTTCCGTAATGGAGAATACACTTCACTGTAGATTCTTAAAAATAATCACCGAGACCTGTAAGAATCTGCAAGATGGAATGTATTCTCTAATACATTTCCATTTGCAACAGTGTTTTCATGAAATGATATTTTAAGCTGTAATACCCACTAATTAGGGATAATAATACTTAGTAAATTATTAAATAACTTTATTTTTTATGCATCATGCTGCTACTAATTTTTATAGTACTACAAGAAATCTGCCTTAATTAAATTGTGGATTGAATGGGTCTCTGTGCTTGGTAAAACTAAAATACAACCATTACAACTATTTTTCTGACTAAATGTGATTTTAATTTTAATTTCGTTTGTATTGTCCTATCCAATGAAACAATTATTATATGAATCAATTGTATACTGTGATTTTTATTGATTATTCTGCTCAATGTGGGCGTCTTGCTTAATTGATTGACATTCAAGCATTTGTTGTTGTTGTTGTTGTTGTTGTTGTTGTTAAATGTTTACTCTATTTATGTTTAGAAAGCCAAATAAGACAGAACAAAAATAAAACGATTATTTGTTATCGGCATACGTACTTTCGATTCTCGTTTATATTTAGATATTTCAAGGTTTGTTAAGGTTCATAAATGTTCACTTATTGTCTGTTCAATTACATGCGGTTACTTCGTTAAGATCTCTAACAATTAAAAGATCATTAGAATGATATAAATTTGAGCATATCTCTGTACCATTGTTATACATTGGTTTTATGAGAATAAAGATAAATAATAATAATAATAACATAATTTTAAAAGCATACCCAATGTTAACTGGTTCTTTATTATGTACTGGATTCCCAGACATGTGTTTTACCGACTCTTGTGATAATCTCAAAAAACAACGTTACTGGTTGGATCAGAAAAGAAGGACATTAAGATCATGTGACCATTTTATAGCAACACATAATAACGCTTGATGAACAAGATGTGTCAAATAAATGTACAGTTATGTGCCATATATCTGTTCCCACTCAAATAAATGTACAGTTATGTGCCATATATCTGTTCCCACTCAAATAATTTACTATATATTTCATATAAAACCACATTTTTTCAAATCAATATCCTAAAGTCATTTCTGGTCCGATTTTGATGATATTTACACCAATAATCTCAGAATTTGTTGCTATTTTTTCTGATAATTTTGAAATAATTTTACGATTAATACTTTTGGAGAAATCACGAATTAAAGACACATTTAAGTTTTTGTGTTCAAAAATAACATAGGTATATAGGGAATAATGACGTTAAAAATTAATATTTGTGTTTAAATCATAATTTCTGAAAATAACTGAATCATAAATATATTTAAATATTACCAGAACAAACTGCAGGTATATCTGAGTTTAATAGTAAAAAATTTCATAAAATCGGACAAGAAATAAATTCAGGAATTTTTTTTTTAAAAATGTGTGTTTATATGAAATGTATAGTAAAACTTTTGAGTGGGAACAGATATATGGCATATAACTGTATAATATGCAGAGCCACGTGTATAGGATGTGATGGTAAATCTCTGAGAACATTACGTGTCAAATAAATGTATAATATACAGAGCCACGTGTATAAGATCTGATGGTAAATCTCTGAAAACAATATGTGTCCAATAAATGTAAAATATAGAGAACCACGTGTATAGGATGTGATGGCAAATCTCTGAAAACAATATGTGTCAAATAAATGTATAATATAGAGAACCACGTGTATAAGATCTGATGGTAAATCTCTGAAAAATATTTGTCAAATAAATGTATAATATAGAGAGCCATGTGTATAGGACCTGATGGTAAATCTCTGAAAACAATAGGTGTCAAATAAATGTATAATATAGAGAGCCACATGTATAGGATGTGATGGTAAATATCTGAGAACTCTATGTGTCAAATAAATGTAAAATATAGAGAACCACGTGTATAGGATCTGATGGTAAATCTCTGAAAACAATATGTGTCACATAAATGTATAATATAGAGAATCACGTGTATTGGATCTCATGGTAAATCTCTGAAAATAATATATGTCAAATAAATGTATAATATAGAGAGCCATGTGTATAGGACCTGATGGTAAATCTCTGAAAACAATACGTGTCAAATAAATTATAATATAGAGGGCCATGTGTATATGATCTGATGGTAAATCTTTTAAGCCGTGCAATGTGTGTCAAATAAATGTATAATATACAGATCCACGTGTATAGGATCTCATGGTAAATCTCTGAGAACAATATATGTCAAATACATGTATAATATAGAGAGTCAGCTGTATAGGATGTGATGGTAAATCTATGAAAACAATATGTGTCAAATAATTGTATAGTATAGAGAACCAGGTATATAGGATCTGATGGTAAATCTCTGAAAACAATATGTTTCAAATAAATGTATAATATAGAGAATCACGTGTATATGATCTGATGGTAAATCTCTGAAAACAATATGTGTCAAATAAATGTACAATATAGAGAACCACGTGTATAGGATCTGATGGTAAATCTCTGAGAATAATATTTGTCAAATAAATGTATAATATAGAGAGCCACGTGTATAGGAACTGATAGTAAATCTCTGAGAATAATGTGTGTCAAATAAATGTATAATATAGAGAGCCACGTGTATGGGATGAGATGGTAAATCTCTGAGAACACTATGTGTCAAATAAATGAATAATATAGAGAGACATCTGTATATGACCTGATAGTAAATCTCTGTGAATAATATGTATCAAATAAATGTATAATATAGATAGCCACGTGTATAGGATGAGATGGTAACTCTCTGAGAACACTATGTGTTAAATAAATGTATAATATAGAGAGCCATGTGTATAGGATTTGATGGTAAATCTCTGAGAACAATATGTGTTAAATAAATGTATATTATAGAGAGCCATGTGTATAGGATTTGATGGTAAATCTCTGAGAACAATATGTGTTAAATAAATGTATAATATAGAGAGCCATGTGTATAGGATTTGATGGTAACTCTCTGAGAACAATATGTGTTAAATAAATGTATATTATAGAGAGCCATGTGTATAGGATTTGATGGTAAATCTCTCAAAATAATATATGTCAAATAAATGTATAATATAGATATCCACGTATATAGGATCTGATGGTGAATCGTTTTAACGGTGCTCTGTAATAAAAATCCTTCAACCATTGAAAATCAATGCAATACTAATATATTATTCAATAATTAAACGATTCATAGGACAATATGACGTATGTTATCTTGTGGTAGGTAACTTAAATGTAAAATTGATTTTTCTGTACAGGTAAAATTTGCGTTTTTGATCTCTGTTTTCTGGAGCATTTGATATATAGGAAAAATAAAACAGTTGGCGTAATGCAGGGAAGCCAAATGGAAACCATCCACTAGCACTACAAAGTCAAGAGATTCTGAACAGACCAGTTTTTGTGCTAGATATTCTGAAAAGAGTCTGAAAATTCTGAAAATTACTAAA
This sequence comes from Gigantidas platifrons, assembly GCA_002080005.1. NCBI lineage: Eukaryota > Metazoa > Mollusca > Bivalvia > Mytilida > Modiolidae > Gigantidas > Gigantidas platifrons. The sequence goes on along the minus strand of MJUT01010855.1, from coordinate 47,838 downwards.
CATTCTGAACAGATTCTGAACATTACTGAAAATTCTGAACAAATTCTGAACATTGCTGAAAATTCGGAACAGATTCTGGACATTACTGAAAATTCTGAACAGATTCTGAACATTACTCAAAGTTCTGAACATTACTGAAAATTCTGAACATGGATTGAAGCAACAAATGCCAATTTTATAGTCTGTGGTTTGACCCCACCGGGCCTCGAACCCACGATCTTACGCCACCGATGCGATTCTGTAGTTGGATTTTCTGAACAAGAAAATAAAGCTATGAATAAGTTAATGAGGTTTTTATTCAGCAGATGAACAATAAATATCATATAAGGAAACACACAACATAGCAATGGCATAATATAAATTATATAAAGCAATATATATATATATGTTGTGTACATGTTATTATTTTGTACAAGTTATAACTTGTACAACATATTTATACAAGATATAACTTGTATAACACCATCATACAAGTTATAACTTGTCCATTTATTGCTATGCAAGTTATAACTTGTACAATTGTGATTGAAAATACATCATAACTTGTACAACTTTGTTGTGCATAGGCCTTTTTGCATTATTTGTGTTGGAAACATGACAGCTACATGTATGTCAACTGTATTGACAGTAGATATTCTTCATGTGATTTTACCAACATGTTGTTGTGAGTTGTCGTCTCATTGACATGTATCCAATATCTCATTTTATTTTTGTTTTTCTGTTTTGGGGTGGGTAATTACATATTTATTTGTATACCCAGTGTTGACGAAAGATCGGATCGCATTATAAATAGAAACTTTGAAATTTCTTGAGATTTAAATCAAATTTAATTAGACTAAATAAATTTGTCAAACATTTATTGTCAAGAAACACATATCTCATAGAGGCATTGAATGTCTCTTGAAATTCATTTGTTGGCACATGACAAAGATGCATGACATCTGGAATTACACAATATATTTTTCCGTTTACACTTGCATTTCCCATTTTTACAGCTGTTTTAAAGCATGACAAATAAAATAACTTGATATTTATTATAGACACAAAATGAAATTCACATGTTCAGATTCTGAAAACTGATTAATGATTATTTTGATAGATTGTCATTATATTAAAGTTTTTTCCCATTTTCAAATATTACCACCACACAACGTAACATTGTATTACGTCTACACAACGTAAAAATATTACCACCACACAACGTAACATTTTATCACGTTGTAGCGACGTACTATAAACGTCCTTATTTTTTTCGTTTTTGGTCGTGCGTCTAAGTCAATGTTTACATAAACTGAGAATGTGGATAGGGGTGAATGGTATATTTATGTAATAGAAAAAATATCCTGAAATTACAAGGCTAATTTGTTAAGAAACCGAAGCTTTGAATAATTTACACTATAAAATATCTTAAGTAATAAAAACTATTGTAAATAACTTATTATTTTTAATTCTCATGCAAAGTTTGAAATTACCGCCATATAATCTCTATTCGTACATTTCGGATTTTATCGGCAAACTAAGTAACAATCAGCGCATGCGTATTGATACCAACGCGCAGCATCCCGCATCTTTCAAAAAATTGTTCAGATACAACATATCAAATTCCGCTTTTAATTCTCGACTAAGAAAAAGAAAATTCAAAGAAAGAAGATACTATCGTTATTCATCATTAGTACAGTTAATGAGTTATCAGAAGATTACACTTAAGGTATGTAAACGTTTCTTTTTTTGACGCAAAATCAACATCAACGGGCAATATAAAAAAAGGGGGCATGCACAGCAGTAGACCGAATTATTCTGCAACAGCAAAATCGAAAAAGACAACAAAAAAACGTCCAAATAAAGAAAATAGAACATGGAAAAGCGAATATATGCACACAAGGGACAGAATAATTCGGTCTAGTACAGCAGTTCAAGTGGTTCGGTTTTTACACCGAATGACTGATGTGACTGTAAAAAGAGAACTTCGACTATTAATTAATAGAAATGACACTGTAAAACGTAAGACCGAGTTTTCACTCATTTATCACTTGAACTTTTTTTTAGATTTATTTGTCTTAGAAAATGGGGCATGCATGATAGTTGTGCACTGTCGTGTACACTTGCTTTTTAATGGAGAATGCCACCAACATTCTTTGTAACGGGTACGTGGAAACTAGGAAATTATGTGACAATATATTGTCACCATATATCCAATGATGATAGATGCAAAGTTTGTCACCAACACTGCATAATACGATGGATGAAAAGTTTGTCACCAACACTGCATAATACGATGGATGAAAAGTTTGTAATTGTGTCTGGTTGTAAATTAAAGTTAATTTCAGTTCAATAATTTTATTATCCGAAAAACAAATTTCATTATAAAAATGCAAAGAAATACACAATTTTACACAAGCCAAAGTTCCAAAAGAATGTCGATCTCACTTCTACAATTCCTTTCTCTCATCTCTCTCCGCCCAGATTTCACCCAATCC
>MJUT01010855.1:8410-45091 GCA_002080005.1 Gigantidas platifrons | reverse complement strand
TCTTACACTACAGGGGCATATATGTACATTGCATATCTGTCTGTCAATCTCATTTCATTTGAATGAGGGTTTCTATTGACTGTTTTCATCACATGTCATATGAGAATGCATTAATGTCATGGGTCATGATCTTAATAAAGCGGTATACATGTTTTCATCCATATATCAGTTGCCAAATATTATCCCACCTTGGGCAAAATCCTGAAGTATACAAAGTAGTCAAAGTACATATACTTTAATAAGGTTTGGCAATCATTTAATGACTCTAGGAGCTTAACTGTTTAACACAATATATGTCACATTGATTTAAATGAAAAAGATGGATCTAGAATGTTCATTGCTTTGTACACAATAAACCCATTCAACAGTCTTGGCGAAATTGATTTGGAACTTATCTATGATAATTAATCCAATCTGACATACATGTATACATGTGTTTCTTTCATATTTAGCCTTACTAATTAGTCTTTATTAATTGGTAAACATTAAAACTGAAGGCTTATCTCTTCTCAGCATGCATAATACATGATACATGTATGACACACATGTATTTGTATCTGAGAAAAATCCTTGTCTGTCACTGGTTTTCTGAACATATGGTCTATGTAAATAAAGTTTAGAATGGGAATTGCAGCCATTATACAAATCTACATGTATGTAAATTAAAATATTTACCTTAACATGTTTAATAAGAAAAAAAGCAATGTACAAAAATGTAAGTGATATTTATTTTTGTTACATTCACCTGATCTTTTCCTTTCCCTTTTACACTTTTGGTACAATTTACCATGCCAGCAAAAAATGTTAGGCCTCCGGGATCCATCTTAATGTATAATGTGCCTCAAAGTAGAAAACTTCACTTTATTTTAATTTATGTCTTTTTTTTTTAAATTATTTGTATTTAATCTTGATTTTTTTGTTATAATTATTCAAGCAAAAAAGTTGATGATTGTCAAGTAGCATTTAAATGTACATGTAGTTGTGTTTGAGTTTGTTCAAAACACTTTTTACAGTGGTGGAAATTAGGGTTTGGAATTTTCTTTTTGTAGATTGGCTACAACAAAAATCATCAAAATTTACAGGACTGAAGGATATGGGCTGTCCCATGCTAATTTCCATGAGTTAGGACATTTTTTAATTGTAAAAAATAGCCGAAAGCTTTTTATGGTGTAAAAAATGAATTGCTTACAATTGTCTACAGTAATTACATCATGCATTGATAAGTTTTCTGTAAACACTTACATATTTTTGCAAATTTCCTTACAAAGTGTGTAATAACTGCATGCTATTGGCTAGTTTCAGTATGGACAGCTTGTTTTATAAAATTTTATGAATTTATATTTGTTAGGTTACATTGTTGACCACGTTAGGAGGGACGAAACTGGGGGACAGTGTCAGAAAGATGCTGAGAGTGCTTGGCACCAACAACCATTGGTCAGGTTATAGCTTGAAAGGAAAAAGGACCAAAAAAGCATTTAACAGTCTGCCCATTTGTAGCTTAATTAAAAGTAAGTTTTTACATAATAAGTGTAGTATACCTTATAATTGCAATAATCAAGGCATTATGGAAATATGATCGGGCCAAAAATAAAAATAGGCTTCTTTGCTGTTGGCCGACCGACCCTCCAAAATTTGGGCAGACCCAAATTTTTTAATTGCAGTTGTGACAAAAACAAATTTCTTTCCGTTTTGCATTTGCGGTAAATCCAGATTTGTACTTTTCCGGTTTGATCCGTATTTTATTGTAACCGGAACTTGCTCTAGATTCTCGGAAGTACTCGTATATTATATGCATATTTTTTTCTAAAAAAAGCCTATCTACCTACCCTCCCCTTCTAAGTAAGGATAGGCCTAGCTGCGGAACCGTAGCCCTTATGGTCCTTGGGCAATTTTTCTGATATTTGCGGACCATAGGGCTATGGATTTCACCCGATTAAAAACTTTCGAAAATGCGCGGTGAACATTTTGCGCACCTTTTTTGCAAGTCATTGTTATGATATCGGGTCCGAAAACGATCAAACATATATGTATCGTTTCGTTAGATATTTATCTACATTCTTCTATACTTATTTACCTCACGTGATAAATAAAATAGGGTTATAATTGGAAAAATCAAGTGACCTCAGAACGAGACTACCGAAGTAGCAAAATGGCTGACGAAGTAGGCGGGACTTGTCACAAATGAGACATTTGTTATAACAAGGATTTATATAGTAGGAAGGATATGAATCTCGTATTTTCTCGCTTTATCTCGCGTGGCGAGGTTTTATGTAGTCCGAGATTAGGTTTTTGCTACAACAGAGCAAAACTTAATTCATTCATTTTTAAATGCCTTGAGAATTCGTAGGAGAATCAACCAATTACACCAAAGTTTGTGTTATACATCGTCTATGCACTACACTACACAAAACAATCCCTGGATTTGCCGATATAGGTTCAATAGGAAAGTTTAAAAAAAAAAAATCTGTATCACCCCTCGTACACGTAAAATTAAAAAAAATAGCACAGTAGAGTTTCATACCTCTAAAAACATATTAAAAATGATAAAACAAAGAAATCAATCACGCCGAGTTTTGTTCTATATATCGAATACACATTTGTACACTTTGGTATGTCGATTTCATGCAAACAAAGGAGTTTATTGATTTCTAAATAGGCCATCCCCCATTTCCGCCCAGAACGCCGCCATTTTGACAAATGATGTAAACAATCCTTAATAAATACAAATCGGGAGCACTGTTTTCAATAACACTCCTTCTATTCATTGAAAAATATTTATATTATCACAAAAATGACGGCTACGCTTCAATATTCGGTATGATGAGAGAAAAGAGGATTTTGAAATTTAAATTCGAGTCTTGACGCCCATAATAGGCGGGATTATGAAGGTCAAAAGGGAAAATCGATTAATGTTAATTATTGATGAAATATGGGTGATGAATCTACAAAAAGTCGATACTTTATCAATGATTGGTATTTAGAACAAATATTTTCACTTTATACCTGTAATTATGGTTTTATTTACTTACAAATACTGGTTTAAAATGTTGAAGCGATGAAAATTTCCACCCGATTAATCAAGGCACGCGCATCGTCAACGAATTGCACTATGGGTAATCTCGCCACTCAACATACTTACGTACAATCTATGTTAAATCTCCCGAAGTTTCATATCCTTCCTACTATATAAATCCTTGGTTATAATAATGAGCTGGAAGTGATTATTAATAGGTAAGTAAGTATAGAAGAATGTAGATAAACATCTAACGAAACGATATATATATGTTTGATCGTTCTCCGACCCGATATCATGACAATAATTTGAAAAAAAGGTGCGCAAAATTTTCACCGCACATTTTCGAAAGTTTTTAATAGGGTGGAATCCGTAGCCCTATGGTGCGCAAATATCAGAAAAACTGCACAAGGACCATAATGGCTACGGTTCCGCAGCTGGATAGGCTAACAGCAAGCAAAGCTATTTTTAAGTGGCCTCAGTAGTTTTTAAGGAGATAATTCTTTAGTAGAAAAATTATTTGTGATTTATTCATTTAACTTGTGTATGAGTAAACTTGTCATTAAAACACCAGAAAGGTATTAATTAGCCTAAGCTGTTTAGAATTTTAATATCTTGCCTGAAAATTATAAGTAACATTGTTAGTATTATGAATGTCAATGTGATTACTTATTGTGCAAAAATATATTTTAATCTTTGTCAGAAGCTTGTATGAAAATACATAAAAATGTAAAGGTTGAGGAGCAGATTGCTGAGACATTAAAGCATGCTCCAGCTTAAAAGGATGGTCCAAATTACAAGCCCGTAATATATTTTATAATAAGTCTTCTCCCTTTACCTTGTCTATACCAATGTATTCAGTTTAACCAAGGATTTATAAATCCTTGGTTTAACCATTTTATAGTTTTTGTTAAATCTTTTTCCTGCTGGATTTATTTTGCATCTCAATATTTGAGACTTTTACAGAAAATGATGCTTAAATCATAAATTATGTTACATTTAAAAAAGTATACAATGAAATGTTAAGAAAACCCTTAAAGACAATTAAAATGTCGACATTTCAGTAAATTAATGTAGCAGTTAATTGTGGAAGTGATACTTTAAAGTGAAAAAAGGTATTTTAAAGATTTAATTTATTATGTTTTAGAGACCTCAAGAAAGACCCCAAGAACCACAGGCAGAAGATAATTAGGACCTTTAATCTTATTGTGGCAACTTCTCCCACTGAACAATGATTTTGTGGTGTAAATAGAATATGATTGTACCAGATCCATACTGTGCTGTGATTGTAGGGTATTAATTCCCTTTACTTGTACATTTGTTATATATAGATACGACTTCTAAATATTATATATGTACATTGTATGTTATTCAGGATCTTCACAGGGGATATGGGCTCATATTCCCTGTCAGTGTTCTATATTCCCTGAGCAGCAGGAACTTTAAGTTCCCCTCCTTTGATAACATTCAAGAGTATCGTAATTACATATGCGTGTAAATATGACTTAATCCAGCACTTGAATATTAAAGTGTGTATACATTGCATGCTGTTGTTGGTAAGCGTTTTTTATAATTATCATACACATAGGTATGTAATTGTATTACCTATATTATTTTAAGTAGAAAAGGGTTAAAGTAGAGAATAATTTCCCTATAAATTATTGAATTTTCTTTATTATACCCTATTTTTTAAGAAATTTGACCCTATAAAAAGCCCTACATGTATTTTTTTGGACCTAAACCCACTTGAAGGCTTGTATGAAAACAAAACATTATTTTTCTTTAATTTCAGGATTTATTATTCGAAATACATGTTGGCTTCCTATATAGATAAGCTCAGATATTTATTTTAATTCGATTTTGAGAAAGCAACACATATTTAGACCCGCTTCATATCCCCAGTCTACCATGGGAATATGGTCATATATCACCTGTCAAGTTGACCATTCAAATTGTAGGATTAGACTGCATATTTCACTCCAGTAAAGTATTGACTTGTATTTGTTAATTATTGCTTTATATTCTCATTGTTTAATACTGTCACACATGAATTGTTTAATGACTTTATAAATAAAGTTGTATTTAATTTATCATTCTTTTAGTTCATGTTTAAGTTGTGCTATACATTGTTAAGACTCTTATAGGCTTTTGTTGTCTAAACTTTAATTCTGAAAAGCACACTCATTGATTTGATTTGATTTTTGGTGTTTAACGCAACTTTCAACAATATTTCAGTTATATCATGGCGACCACTTTTAGTGGAGTAAGCCGGAGAGAACCACCGAACATGAGCAAGCAACTGGTAAACTTTATGACTTGCGAGTCGAGTGCACCTTTTTTTGTAATTTACAAAGCCGGGTGCGAACCCACGCCATATTGGTGATAGGCTTGTACGAGTTATTAGATCCAATGACCTAACTCATTGAGCCACCCGGTCACACACACTCATTAAAATAATATTTCACAGATCAAGGTATGCAGTACATGTACTAAATAATGCAGTGATATGCTTTACATTATGTAAACTAGGATGACAATGTTTCTAGAAATGCTTAGGCATATAAAATTGACATTGGCTAGATTAGTATGAGAGAAAACATGTGGTATTAAGTGGTACATTGCTTCCCTAACTGGATTAAGCATCTGATAATGAGTTCCTCGCCAATAAAACAGGAGTTTAGTTGCAATATGACCATACCACAACATTATGACAACGTCGCAATATTACGTTGTGACGACGTTGTGTTGATGGTCGTATTTACGTGCTGAGGAGACTACAAAAGTACGTTGTGACGACGTAATAATATTACGTTGTGACAACGTTGTGTGGATGGTCGTATTTACGTGCTGAGGATTCTACAAAAGTACGTTGTGACGACGTAACAATATTACGTTGTGACTACGTAAAGTATAACGTTGTGACAACGTTTTCCCGACGTTGGATTGTTTGCTGGTACAATTTACATACAGATACTTATTTAATATCGGAACTTCAGTATCCATTCATTGGAGTGTTAGAATGTAAGTTTAATCTTGATGGATTATTGCAAGTAAATTATGAACTGACCATAATGAGAATAAAAAAACATGATTTTCGTGTACAATAAAAAAAACCCCCACAAAACATCATTTTAAAAACATTAGAACAATATTGATTATTAAATAGCATGTATGAATCTATTGATGCTGTACATTCCCCAGTTCTTTAAATTGTGAAATGTTGGGTAACATAATAAGATAGAAATATAGCTGATAATTTTCTAGTACAAATTCTTCATCATTAGTAAAAATGATCGTTGCTTACCACCAAGTGAACAATTCTTCAGCTGTACCATGGCGAGAGCAAGTTATATTAAGTTTATATCAAAATGGTGCTGTCTGGTTTGTTCCAGACTAACACACTTAGTTGGAATTTTTAGTTCCATCTCAATGCTGGGCGGATAGACATGGGGATTCACACATTATCATGATTCCAAGCCAACCAGTTTTTGTTCTAATGCTTTACTGTCGTGTGCTTAGCAGAGATGCAACACATACCAACTGTATACAGCTTTTAATTACAAAAATAAAAAAAGAAATGACGTAAGGAAAACGGATCGTATAATAAAGGTTAACATTGCTATCGTTGCCTTGTTTAGTGCCGACTGAAAAAATGTTATACAATGTATAATGAACTGAAATCGATCACTTTTATACAATTTAAACCATAAAAGTGTTTAAAAAAAACAAATAACACGACTTCTTCTCATAAAGAAATATATATTTACTGTAAACATATCGTGTTCGTATGGCTGAATATTTTTTTTCAAATCATAATAGCATATTATACATGTACATTAAAACTCAAAAGCAGAAAAAGGAGAAACTATAAAGTTCAGAAAAATAACGTTAGAAAGGGTAATATATAAGACTTTCCTAAATGTTGCATTATTGTGGCCAGAGATTGTTGTGTGGTTACTGTGATGTGCTCGTCACATGGATGTTGACTTTCGTAATGACTGGAGTGCAAATCTCACCGACACTAAAAGTTAATTGATGATGACAATGAAGTGAAGTTTCTACTGGAGAATTTAATGCATTTATGACATTGGATTGTTTTTCGATAAGCAATATTATGTTTGATTACCATTATCACAAAGAAGTACAAGTATGTACCCTTGTCCATCAATCTGCATGTCCATACGACCATGCACCCTAGGTTTTGGTTAACTTATGGATATACGTCAAGATCTTGAATATAATAAATGGTATAGTCACGATAGTACATTAATGATATTTTGTATTAGATAATGCCTGATATTGTCCTTGATGTGTCATTGTTGCCCCCGTGTTACCCTTAAGCACTGTTGCTAATTATGTAGGAATAGGTTCAATTTTCATTTACTAGATAGGTATGATTAAGCAATGGATTTGGATAAAACACACAACAGTATTTACTAATGGTTAGGGCATTGGATAACTGATAGTTCCAATAAAATGCTGTGTCTTTAAGACTAGACATCAGCTACTAAATATAGCTTAGCAATCATGTGCGGGCATTATGATTCCCCGATAGTACATTGTGTTGTCCGTTTTCCCCCACTATAAGATATTGTATATCGGGTATTATTAATTTAAAGAAAAAAAATACCTGAACCTCTAGCCATACAGTGATTTCAGAGGTTTTCATGATTTATTATACGCCCGCACGACGAGAGTCGGGGTATATAGGGATCCTCATGTCCGTTCGTCTGTTCGTCCGTCATACTTTTGGTTTCCGGATTAATTAAAGTACTGCTCAACCATATCTTTTCAAACTTTCACACATTGCTGTGTACTATAAAATACAGGTCAAGTTTGATTACGGTGTATTTCACATTTACAGTTCATGAGTTATGGCCCTTTTTCTCTGAGAAAATAGGAATTTTTTAGCTTTCCGGATGATATTCAAAGTTTGGCTCAACCAAATCTTTTGAAACTTTAACACAGTACTGTGGACCATTAAATACAGGTAAAATATTTATCGTTCCTGAGTTATTGCCCTTTTCCTCTTAGAAAATAAGGACTTTTTAGGCTTCCGGATGATATTTAAAGTATGACGCAATCAAATCTTATCACACTTTAACATAATGCTGTGGACCAATGAATACAGGTTAATTTCGATTACGGTGTATTTTACATTTACCGTTCCTGAGTTATGGCTCTTTTTCTCTTAGAAAATAAGGACTTTTTAGGTTTCCGAATGATATTTAAGGTACTACTTAACCAAATCTTTTCAAACTTTAACACAATAAAATGTATCATAAAATACAGATTAAGTTCGATTATGGTGAAATTGACATTTACCGTTCATGAATTATAGCCCCTTTTCTTTTAGAAGATAGGGCTTTAAGGGTTTCTGGATGAACATTTGGAATGCGGGTGTATCTGTGATCACCATATCAACTTTCTTTAGTTTTATTATTAGTATTCTAGTTTTTAAGGTATGCAGGTAAAATAAAATTAAGAAGATTTGACATCTCAAGGTCTATGTTAATTTGTCATTTTGGGGTAAATTGGGTGAGGGGTTTTTCAGTTTCCATCCGTTTCCATGGATTCATTTTAAATTTTGCATTATATCCTCTCCTGTCTCTGTAGCACGGCTTTACCATGTTGTGCAGTTGACTTGGTTCCCTTGACATTCTGTTTACTGAGAACATTTTCTTCTCTTGATTTAAAAAAATAAAAAGATCAACATTCGGTTATAAAAAGGAAACATTTTTTTTTTCAGAGCTCAGCATTGACGAGTTTCTTCGGTTGCTAGGGATAATATTTGGTTACTAGGGACATTGTAAGGTTTAAGGAATTCTTATAATATATACTGGTTAGTAAATGATAAGATGTATCTGCTAGGGTGCTGTTGTAGAAATGTTTTCTTGATTAAATAAAATGTCCATGTGATCTACAGGAAAATACTGTGCATAGGGAAACCTGTTGCTATGGACGGGGCATAACTATGAACAAAAATATCAAAATGTATTTTTAGTATATGAAATGATATTTGTAGTGTGTATATCTTGAATAAAGTGTACCGCTTAGTCAAATATCAAGTCAAAAGATCGTAAATGTCAAAATTCAACCTTTAATTGCAATAATATAGGCTAATTTAATGTTTACAAAACCGTTGCTATGGTGACATAACTACGCAAAAATACTATATGTTACCATAGAGCATTGGAATATCATTTGTAGAGTGTACATGCACATAATATAACATTTTGTCGAAAAGACTATACAAGATATGTAAAATAAAACAACCCTATTTGAATGTTCAATGATTAATTGGACCCTCCTCCATTTATGTTGCTAAGCAACAAAGGACAAAGTGAAATCACCCAAAAATTTATTTTTCTTACCTTTCAATGATTGTGTTTAATATTATATCTATATAAACAGTTTCTGAGATTGGGCCAAAATCGACCCTTATCATACCCACTCCTTTAATGAGAAATGAAATAATGTATATTTTTTTGTAATTAAAAAAACATATACATATATATGAAGAAAATTTGAAACGAAGAAAATGACAAATTTAAAATAGTACCCATTTCCACAGTATCACCTGTGGTTCCAATACACATCAGGAAATGACAAATTACCTATATATACAGGTAAAACCATCACTCACGGTGACTTACCTTTGTATTTCATAAGTATAATATTTTCAGATGAATGGTTTCATTGAGAATAAGATTGGAAAAGTATGCACAGAATAAAAAAGGTTAGGGTTTATATGTATATATTAATTACATTAAAACAAATTATTTGAAACAAATTTCATGTAATTATTTTTTAAAATCTGTTAAAAATTTCACAGTAATGTTCAGAATCTGTTCAGAATTTTAAGTAATGTTCAGAATCTGTTCAGAATTTTAAGTAATGTTCAGAATCTGTTCAGAATTTTGACTAATGTTCAGAATCTGTTTAGAATTTTCAGCAATGTTCAGAATCTGTTCAGAATTTTTGGCAATGTTCAGAATCTGTTCAGAATTTTCAGCAATGTTTAGTAATGTTCAGAATCTGTTCTGAATCTGTTCAGAATTTTCAGCAATGTTCAGAATCTGCTCAGAATTTTCAGCAATTTTGAGTAATGTTCAGACTCTGTTCAGAATTTCTAGCACAAAAATGGTCTGTTCAGAATCTCTTGACGTTGTAGTGAAAGGATCTGATATGAGTATTCCCCTAATTCTCCACAATGATAACTTAATATTTTTAGGTTATCGAAAGAGCAAACTTATTTAATATATATTTTTAAAACAGTCCGAAATTGACGACTCTAACAGCAATATCTCTAATTTATCACATGTTACAAACCAAATAAGTGAAATCAAATTATGTGAAAATGAAGTCGAAGATGTTCTAAAAGTGATAAAGTCTACAAAAGCATCTGGTCCTGATTTGATTAACCCTAAACTGTTGAAGGAAGCAGCACCTATTATTAAAAACCCTCTTTGTAAATTATTCAATCTCTCTTTACGGGTCGCTTCCTACCCAAGCCAATGGAAAAGAGCAAACATAACGCCTGTTTTTAAGAATAATTAACAAAACGACGTAAACAATTATAGACCCATACTTAGTGTAATTTCAAAATGTATGGAGCGTTGTGTATATAAACATATTCACAATCATCTATTGGATAACGATATTCCAACCACTTGGCAATCCGGATTCACAAAAGGGGATTCCGCAGTTAATCAACTAATCAATATAACAAACGATTTTGACAAAGCCTTAGATAGTGGTAAAGAAGTTCGGGTCGTTTTCTGCGATATCAGTAAAGCATTTGATAGAGTTTGGCATAAAGGTTTAATTCACAAACTAAAGCAATCAGGCATTTCAGACAATTTACTCAAGTGGTTTCAAAATTATCTCTATGGGAGGGAACAAAGGGTGGTTATTAATGGCTCAAACTCTAACTGGTTACTGATAAGGGAAGGGGTTCCTCAAGGTTCCATACTTGGACCCCTTTTATTTATTACTTTTATAAATGATATCGTAAACGAGATCAATGCTGAAATTAAAATGTTTCCTGATGACAGCAGCTTATATCTCATTGTTGACAACCCCAACGACACACCTTTCCTCCTGAACCAAGATCTCAATCAAATACAACGTTGGTCTGAAAAAAATGGCTCGTAAAATTCAACCCGAATAATTTGAAACTATGATTATTTCCAGGAAGAGAAACAAACCATATCACCCCTTTACACATGAATGATCAAGATCTCCACGTAGTTAACTCTCACACACAGTTATGTATAATAATTTCAGATAATGGCAAATGGAATGATCATATTGATTACATTGTTGAAAAAACTTATAACAGATTAGGTATAATGAGAAAATCTAGAACATTCCTTGATAGATACACTTTAGAAAAAAAAATATATTTCTTTTATAAGACCTTCAATGGAGTACGCTGATGTTATATGGGATAATCAAAAAAAAAATTAAATAAATAAATTAGAGAATATTCAATTACATGCAACAAGAATAGTAACTGTGGGGGACCGGATTAACATCACATGACAGGTTGTATGAAGAAACAAAATGGGAGAAACTAAAAGATAGAAGAAATATTCACAAGCTTGTTCTCTTTGATAAAATGAATGACAATAAAACACCCCAATATTTAGCTGAATTAATTCCAAAAACTGTAGGTACTCGACATACCCATAATACTACACAAATAAACAATATTGTTAAAATAAACTGAACAATACTGTTAAAATAAACTGTCGAACTAGCCTTTATTCTGAATACTTTCTGCCATCAACTGTAAAAGCATGGAATGATTTACCACTTCTCACCCGTAATTTGGAATCGCTAAATTCATTTAAATCTCTTATCAACACTAAATACACTAAAGTTCCAGCCCATTATTATGTTGGATGTAGGTTAGGTCAGATATTACATGCGAGACTACGTATGAATTGTAGTACCTTAAATGCATACCTCTTTATTAGAAACCTTGTTGAATCGCCAAATTGCAACTGTGGAACAACTGAGACTGTATCTCATTTCTTATTAGATTGTCCGCTTCACACGACTCTAAGAATACTTTTCTTCTCACTTTTGGACATTCCTGAAATAATTTCACTGAATCTACTTATTTTTGGCTCAGTTAGTCTAAATGACGAAGAAAACAAGGCAGTATTTAAATAAGTTCAAACCTTTATCATAAGAAGTAAAAGATTTACACCCTGACATGCTCATATAATATTTTTCACCTTTTCAAACTTATTCAATCTCTTTGTATTATTATTTTCAAGTAAATTGTGTAGCTTTCAACTACATGCTTACATACATTTTTGTTTTTTTTCTCCCTCAATGTATAAATAATTCTCACAAATTAAAAATTTAAATCAGCATGCATATATATTTGTTTGTGATATTTGTAAGTTTTTCATAGGAAACAGATTTTAAAATAGTATTTGCTTGTTTCTGAATCCTATTGTTATTGTTCTGTTTATATATGTCAGTTATACCAATAAAATATGTTTATACCAACAATGACACCGTTCAAATTTCAAAATCAATTCACAGTGGACACAGTAACCTAACTAATTTGTTAAAAAGTGAAAGCGTAGTATTGAAAAATTACAGTTTCCACAGAAACAGTTAACTATTATTGATTTTTGTGTTTTTAAATTATACATGTGGAAACAATTATTTTTCTATGGTCTACACTTATTATTGACAAAACAAAGTTTGAATGTATCTTGATGACAAAACCACGACAGACACAAAACATTTCCTAAATATTTTGGAAGAAAAGATATAGCATAATAGTTACTAACTGTGTTCTCGGACAACAGTTATTTGTTTGACCTTCACACTGAATTGTTGTCCTCCGTCGGCTTCACGCAACAGTTTAGTCTTCGGGTCAATCAAAACAGCTTTTGTCGTCATACACAGTCAATAACTCTGTACTAACATATGGCAACGTTATGTAATTTTTTACTGTTACCATTATCTAGTGCAGCATGGCACAGGAATAGAAAACAAGCAAGTACAGTCGAGTCTGTCCCTGCATGAGGTCACCTCTTTTGAGCAGTCAAATACATTGAAAAGTAAAGTAAAGTAAAGTAAATTTTATTTAAAGTCGGCATATATGTACAGTTAACAAGCAAAACATGGGCTTTTTGTCATGTCCTTTCATCGAACATTCATATGAATTGCACCTCTTTTCAGTGGACATTTGTCTTATAAGACTACTTTTTACCCCCAACTATAACCTTATACTACATTGTTATTTATTAATGTATGTTTTATACCTATAAATATATAATGAACACCATATAAATGTTCATCTTTGTCGTCGGTCATGTCACATGTGAACACATATAAATGTTCATCTTTGTCGTCGGTCATGTCACATGTGAACACATATAAATGTTCATCTTTGTCGTCGGTCATGTCACATGTTAGAAGAACAGATTTATGATTGGTTCTATAAAATACCTATAAGAGAAGTTAATAATAATAAATATAGAGACAATAATTTGTTTATTTTTTGTGTTGCTTTGTTTGGGGGGGGGATGGAGAGGGGAGGAGGGTTACAATTTAAAATCATCATCGACTTACTGGAAAAATCAATATCCTTCTCACGTGACATCTACGTTTTCTGACTCAGTACAGGCACCTTCATAAAGAGTGGCGGGGCCAAGCCTGTTTGTTGACCCCCAAATATCCCTTCTTAGCGAAGTCATGAGGTAGATTGTAAATATAATTTCTGTCTTATCATTTATGGTTTATATCAGATTTTGAAGGACGTACGTACAGAGAGTGAAACAAACACATATTTAGAGGTTAGTATGGAGCTTAACATAACACATTTAGGGGTTAGTATGGAGCTTAACATAACACATTTAGGGGTTAGTATGGAGCTTAACATAACACATTTAGGGGTTAGCATGGAGCTTAACATAGCACATTTTCTCAAGTCTCAAACGATTCTTCTGAATTCCTGCTCCATCACCGTATTGCACCAGAACTAATATAAAATACCAGACCCTCCCTCTTGTTTTGAATAAAACAGAAAATGTCATAATGCACAATTTAAACAGTGGAAAGAAGAAACGCAAGGACAATTATTTCCACCAGGTAATTATGAAACTCTGTCAGGTGAATCAATATATGCATGCTTCAATTCATAATAATGTGTTTGTGTAATTTTTTGTACTATGCTATGAATGATGGGAACTATTTAAATTAACCTTTTAAATGTTTACAAGCTACAAGGAAGTTGGATCGAATTATTAGTAATAAATATTCTACGTTGTATGTACTGGCGACGCGTTTAATCGAGGTGTACTAGGGAAAAACGTAATTTTGCGGTGGTGATATTTTTTTGTTAAAAAATATGTAATTGATTATGCTGAGAATTTAATCAAATAATAAAATAATAATAGTAAGAATAAAATAATAATTATAATAATAAATTTAGTAAGAGTATAAATATATTTAATCAGGTGTAAATTTAACTCAGTGAGTTTGTACTCACTTTCTAAATAACAAGTCTGTCATTGGGTAAATAATATCCTTTATGTTGTACCTCACTAATCCGAATTCGACTCTGAAACTGGATAGGGAAGTATATGAGAGGACTTATGTTGCACCTGGCTAGGTGACCCCCGAAATGATTCAATAGACTGGTTTCCTTCCGTTAAGGCCAATAACATACTACATGTATATATAACAGTAATGCAACAAGCAGCATCAAATTCGCTCTGTTTTTTGGCAAGGTATAAATAAACAAAGTTTCAAGTAAATGTCATTTATTAAATGACGAAAATACATAACTATGGAAAATTACAAAACAAAACTTAGAATGTAAGTGAGTGCCTTAATAACATCAAAATGTACTTGATAACAATGTGTAATCTTAAAATACAAAATTCCAGTCGCATGAAAAATATAGGCACTCCCAAAAAACTACTATTACTACATAAGACAAAAAGGTTTGGCCCTTAAAACGGCCACAAGCCACCTTTAGATCAAAAGATCTAACGGCGGCAGATGCCAAACCCAACCCACCCACCCTCCACATAAATGTAATTATTAATTTATAAAGGAATGTCATATTTAATCTGGCGGACTTTTTGGCCAAAATATTACTATATATCTCTTTTCGTTCAATTACTGAACTCTGATTTGTATTCTTCTTATTAGGCTTGTTATTTTATTTATATACTAGTAATCATTCTCACAAGTAGCAATTAGTATATTTTTTGTAATTATAATGTTTATTTTACATCTACATATATTATATGTTGGATCATCTAATGGATGTGTTGTCTGAGATCTCAGATAATTTGAGTTTGTGTAGTAAGATGTGTTTTCTGAGATCTCAGATAATTTGTCTTTGTGTAGGAAAATGTGTTGTCTGAGATCTCAGATAATTTGTGTTTTTGTAGTAAGATGGGTTGTCTGAGATCTCAGATAATTTGAGTTTGTGTAGTAAGATGTGTTGTCTGAGATCTCAGATAATTTGTCTTGTGTAGTAAAATGTTTTGTCTGAGATCTCAGATAATTTTCTTTTGTAGTAAGATGTGTTGTCTGAGATCTCATATAATTTGTGTTTGTGTAGTAAGATGTGTTGTCTGAGATCTCAGATAATTTGTGTTTGTGTCGTAAGATGTGTTGTTTGAGGTCTCAGATAATTTGTCTTTGTGTAGTAAGATGTGTTGTCTGAGATCTCAGATAATTTGAGTTTGTGTAGTAAGATGTGTTTTCTGAGATCTCAGATAATTTGTCTTTGTGTAGGAAAATGTGTTGTCTGAGATCTCAGATAATTTGTGTTTTTGTAGTAAGATGGGTTGTCTGAGATCTCAGATAATTTGAGTTTGTGTAGTAAGATGTGTTGTCTGAGATCTCAGATAATTTGTCTTGTGTAGTAAAATGTTTTGTCTGAGATCTCAGATAATTTTCTTTTGTAGTAAGATGTGTTGTCTCAGATCTCAGATAATTTGTGTTTGTGTAGTACGATGTGTTGTCTGAGATCTTAGATACTTTATCTTTGTGTAGTAAGATGTGTTGTCTGAGATCTCAGATAATTTATCTTTATGTAGTAAGATGTGTTGTCTGAGATCTCAGATAATTTGTGTTTGTGTAGTAAAATGTGTTCTCTGAGATCTGAGATAATTTGTCTTTGTGTAGTAAGATGTGTTCTCTGAGATCTCAGATAATTTGTGATTGTGTAGTAAGATGTGTTGTCTGAGATCTCATAAAATTTGTGTTTGTGTAGTAAGATGTGTTGTCAGAGATCTCAGATAATTTGTGTTTGTGTAGTAAGATATGTTGTCTGAGATCTCATAAAATTTGTGTTTGTGTAGTAAGATGTGTTGTCAGAGATCTCAGATAATTTGTGTTTGTGTAGTAAGATGTGTTGTCAGAGATCTCAGATAATTTGTGTTTGTGTAGTAAGATATGTTGTCTGAGATCTCATATAATTTGTGCTTGTGTAGTAAGATGTGTTGTGTGAGATCTCAGATAATGTGTGTTTGTGTCGTAAGATGTGTTGTTTGAGGTCTCAGATAATTTTTCTTTGTGTAATAAGATGTGTTGTCTGAGATCTCAGATAATTTGTCTTTGTGTAATAAGATATGTTGTCTGAGATCTCAAATAATTTGTGTTTGTGTAGTAAGATATGTTGTCTGAGATCTCAAATAATTTGTGTTTGTGTAATAAGATGTGTTGTGTGCGATCTCAGATAATTTCTCTTTGTGTAGTAAGATATGTTGTCTGAAATCTTAGATAATTTATCTTTGTCTAGTAAGATGGGTTGTCTGAGATCTCAGATGGTTTCTCTGCTACACATATATTGTCAATTTATTCAGTTGACAAAAATGCATTTATTGAAACATATTTATTACTTATATTTAAAATATAATAATTAATTTGGTAATTAGTATGATTTGTTTAATAAATACATCCATTTATCTGTCGAAATCGGGACGTTTAATTTAATATAACACATTATTGCGTACGTAATGCTGGACATTTAATTCCTGTTGGTCACCGAAGCAGACGGCGTTGTTATTTTACAGATACTAAAACATTTTTGGACGAATCTGGTTTGATCTAGTGTCATCCTTAATTACATATTCGTAATTTTACAATATTTTACTTGACATATGTATTTGATATGCTAACAATTTAATCTAAGTGTTTTTAAGGATGTAATATTCTTTTAACGTACACAGGCACTCTGAGGCAAGATAGCTCCCACCCTTTCTAAAACCGCGACAAATTGTATCGCATTCTTCAGCTATCATTTTCAGTTTAATGATACGAGAATTTGACATATATCACCACTACACGATCCAGTCTATGGCAAAAAGAAGAGTTTGAAGATATCACAGGGGTGATCACATTCTATAAACTGTTAGAAGAACAGACAACATAATGGCCAAAAGAAAAGTACAAAATGACAGCCAACGATCTACAAAAGATGCACTTATGACTAATGCAGGTGCTCCGAAAGGGTAAGCAGTCCCTGCTCCTCTAATGGCGCCCGTCGTGTTACAATCCCGGCGATAAGTCATGAATGAGGACAGGACCGGGATGTGTTTACGACAAGTGGAACATATCCATGGTCATTTGTGACACAGATATTCCATAACAGTCAACCATGGTGGCGACCGTAAAACTGTCAAATTGGTGACTTCAGCTTAACCAAGTGGAACCCTTGATTCAGTAGCTTCCTTGTTAACAGCAACCTTCTATAAAGGAACTCCTAAGGGAACGACCATTTAACTTGAAAAGGGGGGGTGGGGTTATGGTTTTTTCCTGAAAAAATAGTCTGATTCCCAATGTTGCTGATAAAAATATTCTGATTTTAGCGGAGGAAAAAAAATAATCTGATTCAGAGTTTTTGTCATATAACCTAATGTTAAATTCTTGAAAAAATATTTGCGCTTTGCGCGACAAAAACAAATAAATATGCTAACTCTCGTGTTGTCCGAAAAAGAATTCTGAACGAAAAAAACAACCCCCGCCCCTGCAAGTTAAATTGTCGGTCCCTAACAGAAACCACAAATTCTGGAATATCTTATCAACTGAGAGATATATACTCCATATTTAGGTGCTGCTGGAATGTTGCTACATATAAATGGAAAGTTCACAATGGGAAAATTGAAATCATCTCTTTTGTCGTACTGCTTCTTTCTCAACCGGCTCACACTGTCAATGTCGAGGTGTGAGTCAATGCATGAAGCAGTCCTATCTGTATCTGTGGTATCATGTATTTCCATCTCAATGAGAAAGATGCGATCAACAAACTCAGCAAGCTGTTTTAGTGAAAGGACATCATCTATATAGCGTACGGTGAAATTAGAGAACCGAACTAGCCTCTTATCATTTTTCTTTAGAAATCCCTGTTAAAAGTCTGCATCGTACTAATAAAAGAACAGTCAGTGAGACGAAACAGTTGATACCCATAGGAATGCCGATCTCTGTTTAAAAACAGGTCCCCCTAACATAACAAACTTATTGTCAATCAAAATCTCAGACTTTTTGATGATTCAGTTTCAGGATACTTTTCGGTAGGGCCTGTGTGGCTCAATGAGTTAGGTCGTTGTAGGGCCTGTGTGGCTCAATGAGTTAGGTCGTTGTAGGGCCTGTGTGGCTCAATGAGTTAGGTCGTTGTAGGGCATGTGTGGCTCAATGAGTTAGGTCGTTGTAGGGCCTGTGTGGCTCAATGAGTTAGGTCGTTGTAGGGCCTGTGTGGCTCAATGAGTTATGTCGTTGTTGGGCCTGTGTGGCTCAATGAGTTAGGTCGTTGTAGGGCCTGTGTGGCTCAATGAGTTAGGTCGTTGTAGGGCCTGTGTGGCTCAATGAGTTAGGTCGTTGGATCTAACAACTCATGCAAGCCTATCACATATACGGCGTGGGTTCGCACCCGGTTTTTTAAATTAAAAAAAAGTGTGCACTCGACTCGCAGCCGCATGTGATAAAGATTACCAGTTGCTTGCCCATGGTCGGTGGTTCTCTCCGGATACTCCGGCTTCCTCCACCACTAAAACGGGTCGCCATGATATAGCTTAAATGTTGTTGAAAGTGGGGTTAAAACACAAAAAATCAATAAAAATTAAATCAATTTTTCGGTAGAATCAGAGTGTTTTAACAGCATATAACAATGACAGCTAAATAAAAACATATTTTTATCTTTGTAGACTAACGTAGAAAATGCAGTATCTTATAACTGGAACATTTGCTGTGATATATCTTGTTGGTATGGCTTCACCATGTCCTAGTGTCTGTGTTTGCTTTAACAATGATCATGGATATCATGTGGATTGCAGTAATCGATTACTAAGCAGTATTCCAAAAGATATACCGAGTAATGCTTGTGTTTTGTAAGTATGTTCCTTGATTATATATGTTATTTAGAATATCTAGTTTCTCTTCCCTAAACCTACGATATATTAACTTCCGTTATTTGAGTAACGTATATATTGTATGTTGGGAGAAATCAATGTCAGCAAAATATCTGTTACCACGAAAGGAACAAAACTGTACTAATTGATTCAACAATTAACATTCTACCGATTGATGAAAACAAAGATATAACATGGTTTGAAATATTATTTTTTTTTAGCTGAAACCAATATGAAACTGTTGATAAAGTTAACTAAATTCGCTTTGTATGTTATCATGTTTATTTAAAAATATATGAGGAATGCATTCTTGTTGCACAATTAAAGTAAATAAATTTAATGATATCAAAAAGATTCCCCTGATCAAGTAGGAATATTATGTTGTATTTCCATTGAACGCGAAGCTATGTACACCATAATATTGTCTGTACGTACACAACTAGAGCCGGATATCCATGTTACGTGGCGAAGCCATGTACACCATTGTCTGTACGTACACAACTAGAGCCACATATACATGTTACGTGGCGAAGCTATG
This sequence comes from Gigantidas platifrons, assembly GCA_002080005.1. Taxonomy (NCBI): domain Eukaryota; kingdom Metazoa; phylum Mollusca; class Bivalvia; order Mytilida; family Modiolidae; genus Gigantidas; species Gigantidas platifrons. Next base: position 25,140 of record MJUT01010855.1, on the reverse strand, counting down.
TACACCATTGTCTGTACGTACACAAATAGAGCCGGATATCCATGTTACGTGGCGAAGCCATGTACACCATTGTCTGTACGTACACAACTAGAGCCGCATATCCATGCTACGTGGCGAAGCTATGCACACCATTGTCTGTACGTACACAACTAGAGCCACATATACATGTTACGTGGCGAAGCCATGTACACCATTGTCTGTACGTACACAACTAGAGCCACATATCCATGTTACGTGGCGAAGCTATGTACACCATTGTCTGTACGTACACAACTAGAGCCACATATACATGTTACGTGGCGAAGCTATGTACACCATTGTCTGTACGTACACAACTAGAGCCACATATCCATGCTACGTGGCGAAGCTATGTACACCATTGTCTGTACGTTTACAACTAGAGCCACATATACATGTTACATGGCGAAGCTATGTACACCATTGTCTGTAGGTACACAACTAGAGCCGCATATCCATGCTACGTGGCGAAGCTATGCACACCATTGTCTGTGCGTACACAACTAGAGCCACATATACATGTTACGTGGCGACGCTATGTACACCATTGTCTGTACGTTTACAACTAGAGCCACATATCCATGTTACATGGCGAAGCTATGTACACCATTGTCTGTACGTACACAAATAGAGCCGCATATCCATGTTACCTGGCACAAATGATGAAAGTTGTCAATCAGCTCCTGACTCTTGCATTGGCTTAGACATATTTTATTTTAGCTTACCCTGCTCATTTCATTATTCTGATCAGTAAAAATAAACAGGTTCCTCTTGGAAGAGCTTGGCATTTAGTGGATCCGTATTGCTCATCCTTTTAATTTTCTGTGATGTGTTGTGTTTTTGTGTTTTCTTTATCCTGGATGCCTAATGTTATCCATGACTTTGGATTGTGCAATCTTGATTGCCCCTTTGATTTTCTTTGTTGTTTATTTGAATGGATATGACATGGCACACCGGTATCTATGAAGTACTGGATGTTGTCATTTCTAACTTATTATGTAGCCCCATAGTGGTGCCCAATACAGAAACAGGATTTCCATAATGTTAAAAAATGATGAACATGTTTGTCCTAATTAAAACTAAAATATATGCACCGTAATTAAATTGGCAATCAGGTGCTAGACAGGGTATATAATATCACATTCCTTACTTTGTTAATCAGGTGCTAGACAGGGTATATAATATAACATTCCCGGCCTTGTTAATCAGGTGCTAGACAGGGTATATAATATCACATTCCCGGCTTTGTTAATCAGGTGCTAGACATGGTAAATAATATCACATTCCTGACTTTGTTAATCAGGTGCTAGACAGGGTATATAATATCACATTTCCGGCTTTGTTAATCAGGTACTAAACAGGGTATATAATATCACATTCCCGGCTTTGTTAATCAGGTACTAGACAGGGTATATAATATCACATTCCCGGCCTTGTTAATCAGGTGCTAGAGAGGGTATATAATATCACATTCCCGGCCTTGTTAATCAGGTGCTAGAGAGGGTATATAATATCACATTCCCGGCCTTGTTAATCAGGTGCTAGACAGGGTATATAAAATCACATTCCCGGCCTTGTTAATCAGGCGCTAGACAGGGTATATAATATCACATTCTGGTTTCAAAATTATAAACCAATCACCTGACGACTCCACTCCATCCGTGGTGTAATGATTAGTATTCTCACATTGAATGCAGTAGATCGTGGGTTCGAGCCCAGATCGGTTCAAGTAAAAGACAATAACATTTGTATTGTTGCTTCTCCGCTAAGTATGCAGCATTAATGAGAAAAGGCAAAAACTGGTTGGTTCTGGTGTAACTAGTTTGTTGTAGTTTATTTGTTGTTACTACGTTCTTGTAGCTACGTTGCTATAACTACATTCTTGTAACTACTCTGTTGTTGTAACTACTTTGTTGTAGCTGTGTTGTTGTAACTAAGTTGTTGTAACTGCGTTGTGGTAACTACGTTGTTGTAACTACTTTGTTGTTACTACGTTGTTGTAACTGCGTTGTTGTAACTAATTTGTTGTTACTACGTTGTTGTAACTATGATGTTGTAACTACGTTGTTGTAACTACTCTGTTGTACATGTAGCTACGTTGTTGTACCTACGTTCGTGTAACTACTCTGTTGTAGCTACATTGTTGTACCTACGTTGTTATAGCTACTTTGTTGTAACTACAGTACAGTCGTAAATCATGGGCTGGTGATCAGTTTTATTACCCTCACCTGTACAGGTGGTCAGCAATTGAATAAACAATATGATCATTATGATTTCCAGTTAGATGTACCTGATTCAATGGGTGTTAGTAAAATTTACCCGAGCATGTATGTGTGATTTGTTACACTTGTGTCTTTTTATTTAGTGGAAATATTTACATAATAAATTTTCTATTTTACAATGTAAATGTAGTAATGTTTTGATAATTCTAAAATTGAGTTAAATTTTCTTTCTTGCTCAATTGATTTGTTTTGTTAAGATTCCAATTATTATCTGTATTTTAAAATTTAAAAGTAAATTATTTGAAAATATTTAAATTTTTATATACAATAGATGTGTATCTATTCTTTTTTTAACCATTTGTTTGTATATATATATATATTTTTTTTGCTGTAAAGCTTCATATATTCTACAATTTGTTTGTCTTATCAATGTTTTAAATCTTGAAAGCAAACTCTAACTAAACTGTGGATATTAAAAGAATTATGCTTGGTGCACAATCAGAGAATAATATGTTTTAATTACATATCAATGGCAATCAAAACTGATCAATAGTAATTAGCAGTTACAAATGTAATCTATTTTCATTAGCTGTCTTTGATTGTGTTTTTTTCCTTTTTATTTTTGTTTGTACTAACAAAAACAGTAATTTTTGTTTTTTAAAGTTTAATTCAAAATTCATGAATATTTATGAAAAAGAAATTTATTGTAATTTTAATTTTAACCATTGCACATTTCACATTTTATAAAAAAATAAATGTATTTAATTTAGGAATCTATTTGAATATGTGTGGTTTTTTTTCTTTTTCATTACCCTAGACAGTATGTCTCTTTAAGGTCATTTTATTACATGAGAGTGAATAAGTGGCAAATAACAAGTGTCCATGCATCCTTCATTGATTGAGATTTTCTATGTATTACATATTCGTTTGAGTAGTGGTTAGCGCTTATGTCAGCTCCCATTATGGTTGTTTTTCTTGTGCTTTTGTGGTGCATACAGTGACATTTGCAACCTGAAATTTTTACTGGCTGTTCATTGTTTGGATATTGCATCCCTGGATGACTTTAGAACGAACTTTGCAACAGCGTTTCTTTACTTTAATGACATTTTAAAGTTGTGTTTATATCTTATTTAATTGTGTGTGACCAACCATGAAATCATTTACATCGTGGTTTTTTAAAGGAACACATTGGGCAAAACAGGTAATTAGCAATACACTCTACAGTACCAATTCCGTAAAACCTATACGTCGCACTAGACGCGGCACTAAAGGTGGCAGGCATGTCATAAGACATATTCGTGTAATTGTCAGTGACAATAGAACGTCTGCATCGACTTTACATCATTTTGGACATAAAGTTAGTAATTTAGTTCAGTTGACTTCGGATAATACTCGAAGTGTCCCGGATAGTGATAGGTCTAGTAGACAATTGATAAACATTATCCCATCGCTCATTGGACAACGTAATTCAAATTCGTTTCATCAGAAGTCAGCAAGCCATCTAAATCATGCCAAAATCCCAAAGGCCATCCCTGAAGATAAACTCATAACTCTATTCCCCGTGAACTGTAGGTCAGTAAAGAACAAAACGCTTGCTATCGCTGACTTCATACAGTCTCATAATACTGATTTACTTGCAATCACAGAGACCTGGTTAGGGTCCGAAATAGACAAAAGTGTTATCTCAGATATCACACCACAATGCTACGGTATTCATCACATATCACGGCATGGTAAAAAAGGCGGCGGTGTTGCGCTTGTGTACAACTCGAATTTAAATGTAAAGTCTATACGAAATGAAGATAAATGGTCAAACTTTGAACTCTTGGAATGTTCAGTAACACACCGAAATGTCGAGTTTAAAATTGTCGTGATTTACCGCCCACCCCCGTCGAAAACTAACAACTTCCGAGTCTCGCATTTCGTCGAGGAATTCTCAAGTGTTGTTCAGAAAGCCACAGACAGTCGGCATGCACTGATTATAACCGGAGACTTCAATTTCCATCTCGATGATCCAAATGATTCGAACTCTCGCACATTTTTGGATATCTTGGATGAACACAGTCTGTCTCAACACGTGCACGGAGCAACTCATGTCCGCGGTCATACCCTTGACGTTGTAATTGCGAGAGAAAACAGTCAGTCAGCTTTTACATGACAGACCGTTTATTTTTGATCCGATTCTCTGTAACGATAAAGGAGATCTAGTGAGGGATCATATGGCAATTCGTTCGAATCTCAGGATACTTAAACTCCCTAGACAACGGAAGACAGTAACATGTCGTAAATACCGCGACATTCAAATCTGTGGGTTCAGCAATGACTTGGAAAACCTATTTGCACTTCAAAGTCCTGTTGGTACTACGGACGACTTGGTGAAAACATACAATTCTGAACTATCGAAAATCTTGGAAAAACACGCACCATCACAGACAAAACAGTTGATTTTACGACCCAACACTGAATGGTATACTGAAGAGCTCCGGATGGCAAAACAAGATCGGCGCAAATCTGAGCGTAGGATGCGGAAAACACAACTAACTGTTGATAAGGAAATATATCACGAAAAGTGCTGGAACGTTGGAAAGCTTCTTTATCGGTACAAGAAAGAGTATTTCACCAATAAAATTTCTGAAATCGGACACGATCAGAAACAACTATATAAAGTGACATACAACCTACTGGGCAAAACTAAAGAAACTATCCTTCCATCTATTCCGGATCATTACGAACTCGCAAATCGTTTTGGCGATATTTTCATCGGGAAAATAGAAACAATAAGGGAAAATCTGTGCGGATCAAACAGGGACAGCATGAGTGACATCGATGCTTAATGCGCGGATATTGAATTTGAATGCGAGCCTATGACAGTTTTTCGTCCTGCGTCACCGCACGAGATCAGAAAGATCGTCATGAAAGCTCCGCGGAAGTCATGTGAACTTGACCCGATTCCAACACACATTCTAAAGTCTTGCCTTGACAGCTTACTACCTATAATTACGGCGATAGTTAATAAATCTCTCGAAGAGTCACATGTACCGACATCATTTAAATCGGCAGTAGTACGACCACTACTTAAAAAGCCTTGTTTAGGCAAGGAAGAGTTCAAAAACTACCGTCCAGTTTCAAACTTACCTTTTATATCTAAGATCCTTGAAAAGGTAGTATCAACACGCCTAGAAGAGCATATAAATTCACATAGTCTACAATCAGCATACAGACTGTATCATTCAACCGAAACAGCTTTACTTAGAGTTCACCACGACATTGCGTATGCACTGGATAATAATCAGTGTGCTGTTCTAGTTATGCTGGATCTGTCCGTCGCATTTGGCGTTATAGACCACCAAATACTCTATTGATGTATGCAGTATTCCTATGGAATAACTGGTGATGCGCTTTCATGGATAGTGTCGTACCTTAGTGACAGAATACAACGCATCACAATCGGGTATACTCAATCGAACAGCTTACAACTTAACTACGGAGTACCGCAAGGATCGGTTCTTGGACCGCGGAAGTACTGTATGTTTTCCAAGCCTGTCGGTGAAATTTGTAGAAGCCATGTCATGAACTATCACTGCTACGCTGATGATACCCAGGTGTACCTTGTTTTCAAGCCACGTGACATTTGGAATGACATCGCACAAAAGTTAGAGTCTTGCTTATCAGATATCAGCAGATGGATGAAACTCATTCGATTGAAGTTGAACCAAGACAAGACCGAACTCATTATTTTTGCGCCTCAACATCGATCGCAAGAGTTCACAGGTTGCCAACTAGAATTTGACGGAAGTTAGGTCAGTGACGCATGTTGTTTTAAAAACTTAGGAGTATTTTTTGATAAAACCCTGAACATGGAAAAGCAAAGATCATCTCTTGCAAAGTCATGCTTTTTTCAAATTAGGAATATTGGGCGTATAAGACCTTTTATCTCGAATGATGCATGCAAAACATTAGTCTCGGCCCTTATGACATCTCGACCTGACTATGGGAATGCCCTGTTGTATGGTGCAAAAGCAAGATTAATCACGAAGCTACAACGAATACAGAACACTGCCGCACGACTCATAGCACGAACCAAAAGATGTGAACACATCACACCTGTTCTCATGCATTTGCACTGGCTTCCTGTTTGTTATATAGCTCAATATAAGCTACTTCTCTATGTTTTCAAAACTTTAAATGGCCTGGCTCCTGTGTATCTGAAAGACCTTATTACAGTGTACGAATCAGCAAGAAGACTTCGTTGCGAGAACGCAATGCTTGTAGTTCAACCGAAAGTGCGAACTAAGACATATGGTGAAAGGCATTTTGATAAGGCGGCCTCGACTTTGTGGAATAGTCTTCCCAGCAGCATTAGACATGAACAATCCATTGAAGCCTTCAAAAAGCAGCTGAAAACTTTACTTTTTAGACGCGCCTTCAGTGATTTTACTTAATTTTTCTCGATATTATTTAACATTTTTATTGTTCTATATGTTGATCATCGGTATCTTACTATAAATTTTATCCACACAATATCAATTTTTTACCTTTTTAAATTGCTTGTCATTGATTTTTCAGTTTGTGCGTTGATTATTGGTATATTTCTAATTGCGTTGATTTTCCCTACATTATCTTAATTTTTTTATTGATATCATATTTTATTAATTTTGTTCCCTCGCGAAAAGTTTATTTGATCAATACTTTTGTGAATGTGTACTCATAATTTATCTGTGTGTGTTTTTATTATCATTACTACTATTTTCGTTATCTGTAATGTTAGATGACAAAGTAGACATTAGCTGTCTTATCAAAATCATTATCTCTACTGTATTATTAAATGACATACCAGACAATGCATTAGCTTAGAAGTCCAGTGTTTGTTCAATATCCGCTCAATTTAACATGAAGCCCAGTATTGTTTTAAAAATAGTAATTCAAGGTTAAATGGGTTGATTAATAGAATCATAAAAAATGGTTTTATTAAAATAACTGCAAATTATACAATATATTTGTATATGTAGAGAAGAACTTATAGTATTAATGTTCCAGACCAAATCCGTATTTAGACCATACGCGTATGGTCCGGACCAAATCCGTATACTCATATGGTCCGACCATACGCGTATGGTCATCAACGAGTTAGACCAAATCGGTATTTAGACCATATGCGTATCAAATGAAGAAGACGATTTTGAAGGAAATATTTAATTGTTAATCTAAATATTAAATAATGAAACGCATTTACATATATTTATCAGTCAAGTGCAACATACATGTACATGTGGAAATCAATTTTAAACATTTAAACACATACCTCCAGGGAATCCGTCTGAAGATCGTTCTCTGAGAATTAGAGATAAATTAAATAGAATTAAAAAAAGTTAAATCATACTAGCAACATAATTTTACTTTGTCGCTTTCGGTGTGGTAACCATCGTCTACCAATAGAATCGGGAGGATGGCAGAATATTCCTAGAATTTGAAGAGTGAGTTAAAATAATCACACAATAAGGGACGTTAATCAACAAAATCGATACCGTTACGTTCTAAATTAAAATTAGTGGTCAGACCATATGTGTATGGTCGCGGACCATATGAGTATACGGATTTGGTCCGGACAATACGCGTATGGTTCAAATACGGATTTGGTCTGGAACATTAATAACATATTAACCAATGCCATTTGCTGGATATTTACAGATGGTTGTACAACGATAATATATCAGTTATAAAGGACAACACATTGAGCAATCTACCACTAATAGAATCTATGTAAGTATCATTTAGAATGGTTGGTACAAGTATACCACCCTTATTATCAAAATCCATTTTATATTCTATATTTAAGAAAAGTTTGAAGATTCTAGAGGGGTAGTCAGAATCCGTACATCGAAGAATGACAACACAATGGGCAAAAAAGGAAAAACAATGATATATAACACACTACACAGAATACTAAATATTGAGCAAACAGAAACCCACTAAAAACCATGGGTTAACTCAGGTGCTTCTGAAGGGTTTGTAGCTCATGTTCCATCGTTTTTCTCTAGTTAAAGACCCAGTAATAAGTCATTGCTGAGAGAAGGACAGGACAGGACAGTGCTAAATACAAATTAAGATATTCCATAAGTCATTGTGCCGACCGTAAAACCGCCGAAGTGATACTCCCTACTTAGCCAATATGAACTCTTGCTTTAGTAGCTTCCTGGTTAGCAGAAACCCTCTATCATGGAAATCCTGATAGGAGCCACTCGCTCCAGAGTATCAGATTAACTGGGAGATATATACTCCATATCCAGGTGTTGCTGGAATTTTGCTATATAAAAATATGCCCTAAAACAAAGTATAATTTTAAGTGATGGCAGGGAGCGCTGGGTCTACGCCATGTAATACCACATATGCACCAGCCACCAGCCGAAGTCTTCCCTGATAAAGGTAAAATATGTTCTAATATTATCCTGGAATGTCAAACAAAGGAAACACAATAATGAAAAAAACTGAAGCATATTGTATAATTGTATAATAGACTAAAAAGAGGATGTGATCGTGTACTTTTATTAAATGTTATGATTGTAGATTAATTCATTTATATTCAGTAATTATCCGCCATTTTTCATGATTCATTAATTAGTCATAATTGATCCATGTTCCATCATGCGCTATGTTTCAATGATAATTTACCAATTTGATGATTAAAATAGCATGTTATCAAACTATTTTATATAAAGAGTCATCTATTTATCAAAGCATACAGTATTTGTTGATTATTTACAGAGTGTTATCCAACAGTTATATATCAGAAATAGAAAGGGGAGCTTTAAACAATCTACCAGTTTTACAACGTATGTAAGTACAATCCAGTAATGTTGAAGAGTATAAACGTAATTATATGGTATATAAAGTATGGGTTTCAATTTCAAATTATAATTTAAACTCATAAAGTGTAGAGTAAGAAGACACCAACATACCTAAATAAGATTTGATATTGGACATTAAGACCACCTCAGAGTTCACAAAATTATAAATTCTGTATAGTAAGACACACAAAGTACTGGAATATGAATGTTTAAAAAAAATGAATGGCCAACGTAGATACAAACACCTTATGTTCCACTTCTCGTAAACACTAATCCTTTCCTCATTCACGACTTATCACCTGGTTTGTAACTACATGTAGATTAACACTGCGGGTGCCACTAGTGGAGCAGGAACTGATTATCCTTCCGGAGCACCTGAGTTCATTCCCGGTTTTTAGTGGGGTTCGTGATACTTCATATTTAGTTTTATATGTATGTTTTGTCGATCGTTGTTTGTCCTTTTGTACTTTTACTTTTGGTCATTTTGTTATCTGTTTTTCATCGATATACTGATTCTGAATGCTCCAAACTCTTCTTAAGTAATCGCTCAATCAGTCAGGAAGCCCAGTGTTTGTTAAATAGCCACTCATTGCATCATGGAGCTCAGTATTGCTAAATAGTCGTCGCCCAATGTATCATGAAGCGCAGAATTATTGAATAGCCGCCAAAGGTCTCATGAAATCCAGTATTGTTAAATAGTCGCCCAATGTATCATGAATCCCAGTATTGTTAAATAGCCACCCAATGTATCATGAAGCCCTGCATTTTTAAATGGCGGCCCGATTTAACATGAAGAACAGCATTGTTAAATAGCCACCCAATGTATCATGAAGCGCAGCATTGTTAAATGGTGGCCCAATTTAACATGAAGCCCAGTATTGTACAATAGCTGCCTAATGTATCATTCAGACCAGTATTGTTTAATAGCAACCCAATGTATCATGAAGACCAGTATTGTTAAGTAGCCGCCCAATGTATCATGAAGACCAGTATTGTTAAATAACCGCTCAATGTATCACAAAGCCCAGTATTTTTACATAGATGCCTAATGTATCATGAAGCCCAGTATTGTTAAATAGCCGCCCAATTTAACATGAGGACCAGTATTTTTAAATAGCCGCTCAATGTTTCATGAAGCCCAGTATTCCTAAATAGCCGCCTAATGTATCATGAAGCCCAGTATTGTTAAATAGCTTCCCAATGTATCATGAAATCCAGCATTATTAAATAGTCACCCAATGTATCGTGAATCCCAGTTTTGTTAAATAGCCGCCCAATGTATCACGAAGCACAACATTGATAAATGGTGGCCCAATTTAACATGAAGAACGGTATTGTTAGATAACCGCCCAATGTATCTTAAGGCCAAAACAAAATATATGTGAGTTTACGGTCAGCCGACCGACCCTAATGTTTGCTAGTGACCCTATCAATTTTTGCACAGAATTTGGATAACCATATTTGTTGTTTAATCAGCAGCAATGTTTTATTTATTCAACCGCTAGCTTTTTATCGAAATTGAGAGCAAAGAAGGTAGAAAAACTGCGTAGCTCGTCATAAACAGCTTCTGACAAATGGCGGCTTACCGGAAATTTCGAAAATGAAATACTGGAATCGGATTCCAGAACCGGGAACGACTATTTCATGAATACCAGTATTGTTAAATATCCCCCCAAAGTATCATGAATACCAGTATTGTTAAATACCCACCCAATGTATCACAAAGCCCAGTATTTTTAAATAGCTGCCTAATGTATCATGAAGCCCAGTATTGTTTATTAGCCGCCGAATGTATCATGAAGCCCAGTATGGTTAAATAGCCACCCAATGTATAATGAAGACCAATATGGTTAAATAGCCACCTAATGTATCATTTAACCCAGTATTGTTAAATAACCGCCCAGTGTATCATGAATCCCAGTATTGTTAAGTAGCCGCCCAGTTTATCATGAATCCCAGTATTGTTAAATAGTTGTTCAATGTATCATGAAGCCCAATATTGTTAAATAATCGTTCAATATATCATGAAGCCCAGTATTGTTTATTAGCCTCCCAATGTATCATGAATACCAGTATTGTTAAATTGCCGCCCAATGAATCATGAAGCCCACTATTGTTAAATATCCACCCAATGTATCGTGAATACCAGTACTGTTAAATAGCCACCCAATGTATCATAAAGTCCAGTATTGGTAAATACCCACCCAATGTATCATGAAGACCAGTATTGTTAAATAGGAGCCTAATGTATCATGAAGCCCAGTATCGTCTATTAGCCGCCAAATGTATCATGAATACCAGTAGAGTTAAATAGCCACCCAATGTATCATGAAGACCAGTATTGTTAAATATCCACCCAATGTATCATGAAGCCCAGTATAATTAAAAAAACTGCCCAATGTATCATAAAGCCCAGCTTTGTTAAAAAACCGCCCGATTTAACATGAAGTCCAGTATTGTTAAACAGCTACCCAATGTATAATGAAGACCAGTATGGTTAAGTAGCTGCCCAGTGTATCATGAATCCCAGTATTGTTAAATAGTCGTTCAATGTATCATGAATCCCAGTTTTGTTAAAATGTTGTTCAATGTATCACGAAGCCCAGTATTGTTAAATAGTCGTTCAATGTATCATGAAGACCAGTATTGTTAAATATCCGGCCACTGTATCATGAAGCCCAGTATTGCTAAGTAGCCACACATATATCATGAAACCCAGTATTGTTAAATAGCCGCCTAATGTATCATTAAACCCAGCATTGTTAAATTGCCACCCAATCTATCATGAAGCCCAGCATTATTGAAAGGCCGCCCAATTTAACATGAAGCCCAATATTGTTAAATATTCATCCAATGTATTATAAAGACCAGTAGTGTTAAATATCCGCCCATGTATCATTAACTTGATTAAGCCCAGTATTGTTAAATAGCCACCCAATTTATCATGAAGACCAGTATTGGTAAATAGCAGCCCGATGTATCATGAAACCCAGTATTGGTAAATAGTCGTTCAATGTATCATGAAGCCCATTATTGTTAAATAGTCGTTCAATGTATCATGAAGACCAGTATTGTTAAATAGCCACCTAATGTATCATGAAGACCAGTATTGTTAAATAGCCGCCCACTGTATCATGAAGCCCAGCATTGTTGAATACCCGCCCACTGTATCATGTAGCCCAGTATTGTTAAATAGTCGTTCAATGTATCATGAATCCCAGTATTGTTAAATAGTCGTTCAATGTATCATGAAGCCCAATATTGTTAAATAGCCGCCTAATGTATCATGAAGCCCATTATTGTTAAATAGCCGCCTAATGTATCATGAAGCCCAGTATCGTTACATAGCCGCCCGATGTATCATACATCCCAATATTGTTAAATAGCCGCTCATGTATCATTAAGCTCAGTGTTGTTAAATTGCCGCCCAATGTATCATGAACACCAGTATTGTTAAATAATAGTAGCCGCCCAATGTATAATGAAGGCCAGTATTGGTAAATAGCCACCCAATGTATCATGGATACCAGTATTGTTAAATAACCATCCAATGTATCATGGGGTCCATTATTGTTAAATAACCTCCCAATGTATCATGAAGACCAGTATTGTTAAATAGTCACCCAATGTATCTTGAATGCCAGTATTGTTAAATAACCTCTCAATGTACCATGCCACCCAGCATTGATAAATAGCCACCCAATGTCTCATGAATACCAGTATTATTAAATAGCCACCCAAAGCATCATGAAACCTAGTATTGTTAAATAGCCACGCAATGCATCATATGAAGACCAGTATTGTTAAATGACCGCCCAATGTATCATGAAGACCAGTATTGCTAAATAGCCGCCAAATGTATCATGAAGACCAGTATTGTTAAATAGCCGCCCAATGTATCATGAAGACCAGTATTGCTAAATAACCTCCCAATGCATCATGAAACCCAGTATTGTTAAATAACCACCCAATGTATCATGAAGACCAGTATTGTGAAATAGTCGCCCAAGGTATCATAAAGAGGAGTATTGCTAAATAGCCACCCAATGTATATATTACTTGTATTGTAGTTAATCTGTTATTGAATGTAACTGTTTTTGAATATTATTAATATTTTAAGACATTTGGACAGCAATGAGATTACGAGAGTAGAGGCCTGGTTCTTTAGTGGTATGGCAAACATTAATACGATGTAAGTATTTTCTCTTGATACGGTAATCAACATACAAAACAAGACAAAAATACATTCACAATAAATAAGCTTTTATGAAGAAAACATACAAATACTGATGAATTTATTGATGTGTTTATTTACTTAGAGGAATGAAGATAAATAGATCTGAATATTGTTTTTTCAGTTAACGCGATAATTACATTAGCGACGACAAAAAAAAACAAAAAACAAAAAACAACAAAACAAAATCCCCATGAATTCACAGAATCCGAAACAGGTAATCCCAGGATCTACAGAAGTCTAAACATTTCCTGTATTATTAGTGAAATCCGTCGTACACAGAATCCTGTATAACCCAAGATCTACTGATGTCTAAACATTTCCTGTATAATTAGTGACACCCGCCGTACAGTGAAGCCTGTATAACCCAAGATCTACTGATGTCTAAACATTTCCTGTATAATTAGTGAAACCTCCGTACAATAAAGCCTGTATAACCCAAGATCTACTGATGTCTAAACATTTCCTGTATAATTAGTGAAACCTCCGTACAGTGAAGCCTGTCTATATCGAATTCTGGATAAACAGGAATGATATCTAAATAAAGTTCAATGAAGTAAATATATGGTACTTCAATCTTTGATTTATAGTACTGCATTTAATGTAAAGATATATTTCAGAACCATGCAGTCCAACAATATATCATTTGTAAGCAGCCAGACTTTTCAGAATCTATCACAGCTGACAACACTGTAAGTAGTAGTATATGTTTTATAGTTGTACTAAACACGAAATATAACCGACATTCTGAACTTGATAAATATCACCAGCTGTGTGATATGGCCGAAATAATTACTCCCGCTGTCTCCTATATCATACATTCTGAGCTTTTTTAATATCACCAGCTCTGTGGTATGGCCGACATAATTATTCTGGTTGTTTTCTATAACAGACATTCTGAACTTTATAAATATCGCCAGCTTTGTGGTATGGACGGCATTTTGCCCATGTTCAACTTGTTCTAATCTGGTCTGTGTTCTATATGCCGGATGCTGATTCAAACTCCTGTTCCTCCTTTTCTCAATGTCACTTCAAAGTATAAAAAAAAATGCATTTATACACCAGCTATAATGTAAATATTTAATTCAATATACACTATTCTCTTCAGAAAAATAATTAATCATAGAATTTACGTACAGCTGATTGATAATGAAAAATAAAACAATGTGATGATTGGTTATCATTATATAGGTCAGTTGGTATCGGTACATATACTATCTACCTATACAATTGTTTACTTATGGCTTATGGTAAGATGCCTCAAATCTGTACTCGCTCTACAGCAATCTTTAAAGACCCACCTGTCTCTCCTTCATGACAAATATGTTATTGTCTCCACCGACAAGGCCCCTAACAATATTGTTTTTGTGTGTAAATCACATTACATAGACTGCTTGATAAAGAAATTAGGTATTGACAATTCACTTGGCAACCCTACATATACCCCGACGACACTTACGAAAGAGGAAATCCTGGACAATCTTAGGTCTGTTTTATGTTCCTTTGGAATTTTAACCAAAGATGAAGAACTGAATTCATAAATTACACACGTGTCCTTTCAAACAACGCTACATTGCTGGGTCTGCCAAATGCTGCACGAAACCTCTTTCCAATTCATTATCATGTACATGTATTATATCGGAAGTCAAAATCGAGCTTCTATGGAATATCTGTGTCACAAATGACCACGGATATGTTCTACTTGTCGTTAACACTTCCCGATCCTTTCCTCATTCATGACTTACAGATCTTGGATCGTATAAGTATAAAATACGCACCAAACGCAAACCGCAAACGAAACGAACGAAAAACGAACGAACGCTTCACACGAACGATACGAAAAACGCACGATGCGAACGAAATGAAACTAACGAACTGTGTTCTATAGAAGTGAAATATATTATCGTGTTATTATTTGAATGACTTTTGTGCAAATTGATGTGATTAATTAATCTGATATTTTATGCGCAATTGATATATACATGTATAAATGATAAATTAGTCGGTAAAGTAACAGGATAATACAATTTATATTAAATAGTTTATATTATCAATGTGTTTAATAATTATATTTATGATTAAATTTTAAATCTAATATATTTGACTTCCAAATATGACTTTATATTTATATAATTACTCGGATTTTGTATTGACAACCAGCCATAGGTGTATCAGTTATTTTCCCGGTCAGGCTGTCGGAGAGGTGTGTGACTTCAAAAGGTCATATAATTGTTAATTAGAATGAAATTTAGAACATAGTAAAGTACTCTCGACAATAGAATTTTGCCTTACTTAATCATTAAGACCATGGATTTTCCCCATTGTTCCCCAAGGCAACATTTTATTGTCTTGATTACTTTACAATGTTCTAAGTTTGTAAGGACATGACAATCCCTGTCTTTATGATAAGTACTCACTTCGCTCGTACTTGTTCATGAAGACAGGGATTATCATGTTCTTACATATACTAAGAGTTGACATTTTACACCTGCAGTGCATGTATTTCTCAGGTGAAACTACCAGAGGCGTTTGTTTACATGTATGTTGATGTTACACATGTAGATGATTTCTTGTTTATTTGTCTGTAGAGTAAATTATAGAAAAAATTCATTTATTATATATGTTTTCCCTTAAAACAATTAATAAAATAGTCCAGTCTGGTACATGTATACGTTTAGTGCGGTCGTATGACTAAACTGACAAGCGAAACGAACGATACACGATACGAACGAACCAATTACACGAACGAAACGCAAACGAACGGAAAGCGAAAAACGAACGAACGATACACGCAAACGAAACGAACGAAAAACGCAAACGATACGAAATATCTGTTAACTTAAACGATCCAGGATCTGTATTACCGGGTTTGTAAATAGATTAACACGGCGGGTGCCATTAGTGGAGCAGGAACTGCATACCCTTCCGGAGCACATGAGTCCACCCCGGTTTTTAGTGGGGTTCGTGTTACTCGATCTGTAGTTTTATATGTATGTTTTGTCGATCGTTGTTTGTCCTTTTGTACTTTTTCTTTTGGCCATTGTGTTTTCTCTTCTTCTTTGATATACGGTTTCAAATTGCTCCTTTGGTATCTTTTGACCATAGTGTTGTCTGTTTCGATATACGGTTACTAATTGCCCCTTTGGTATCTTTTGACCATTATGTTGTCTGTTCTTCTTTGATATACTGTCTCTGATTGCCCCTTTGGTATCTTTTGGCCATTGTGTTGTCTGATCTTCTTTGATATACTGTCTCTGATTGCCCCTTTGGTATCTTTTGACCAATGTGTTGTCTGTTCTTCTTTGATATACGGTCTCTGATTGCCCCTTTGGTATCTTTTGACCATTGTGTTGTCTGTTCTTCTTTGATATACGGTCTCTCATTGCCCCTTTGGTATCTTTTGACCATTGT
>MJUT01010840.1:318366-341083 GCA_002080005.1 Gigantidas platifrons | reverse complement strand
TTGTTTATATAAAAAAAATATATGTGTGAAAATTAAACCTAAAAGTGTTAGAATTAGATTTTTCAACTAACACTTTGCTTGTTCTATTAGCCTCAATCGGATTCGTATGCAATACATTGATATACTACAGCACCTTTCGCTTAGCCTTGTCTTCGGTGCTCGGCTGCATCCGCTTAATAGTGCTTCATTGTCACGTAAGATGAATCTAGGAATATATACACTCCGACAAAAGTTAAGCACCACCCTATATTTTTATCGATATATTTTTTTACATCTATACTGTTAAAACAATAAAATAGATATCACCATTTTTCTTACACTTCTTAAAAGACTACTCCATGGGCTCTAAAATTACCAATCTACGAATTATTTATCATCCTGAAAGAGGTGACTATGACGTGGCAAAAAGGGGGTTCAAAGCAGGCGCTGGAAAAACGTAAAACCCGTTTGTCTTTGATGGAAGTTTTTAACATTGAATTAAAATGCAGAGTCTTCAGATTTTTAAGAACTTTTACATGCATCTATTGTGCGTATGTGTGAGGCATAAAACTCAATAACGAGTATATCCACCGCGTTTATTGTGAAGTTCTGTAACACGCCTCGTCATGCTTCTCACAAGACGCCTAAGCTGCAAGATAGCAGTTCTTAATTCGTCAATATTTTGACATTTTGGATTGCGTTGGTTTATTTTTCGGCCAATAAAGTCCCATACATGCTCTATAGGGTTCATGTCTGGCGACATCGCAGGCCATGGAATTGTCTGAACAGCCTCTTGTTGTAAAAAATATTGTACAAATCGGGCTCTATGTGGCCTACCGTTGTCGTCCATGAACATTGGCCTGTCAGGCAACGCATGATTGTCGAAATGGGGACTACGCGTGGAGCGAGCACATTGTCACGGTATTTTTAGTCTGTCGGATTACCATCAAGAACGTACAAGTCCATCTTACAGTCAAAGGAAAAACAACCCCAGACAGTTACACGTGGCACTTTACGAACCCTGTCATATACACATAAATAAAAATCGATCAATAGCCTGTTTTACAGGTATGTAAGTTTGTGTGTACAGGAAACGAAAACAGCAAACCGATTTGAAATAAGTTCATTATTAGAAAAGATATTATTGAAACAAATCAGGTGGTGCTTAACTTTTGTCGGACTGTATATATGTTTTGCAGTTGGAGATTCAATTATCAAGTGGGGAGGGATTGGATCCAATTAGCCGGTTTACCCATGCCACGTGTGTGTGCTTATTCCAAGCCAGTCTCTGGATTTCCAATATAGTATGTGTTCAGTGTACAGTGAGGGAAGATGAAATGGGATTATTCATTTTGTTGAAATTGGTGACCTTCAATGTTTAGAGATGATTGTATGTTTTGTTGATATTGGTTGAATTGTGACCATCACTGTTTAAACTTTCTTACCTTTTGATTCACATGTGCACTGTACAGACCCACTATTATGCTTCACTGACTGCATTTGCCATTTGATATATTGGAGCAATGTGGTGTCAGCTTTGGAACAGGAATCCCCAGACACAACACACACCAAACATGCAGTTAGCAAATACACAAACTTCATTCTTCAGCGTCTAAAATATACAAAAGAATGAGATGATAGTCATATTACAGGTATATTTGCTTTGTAGATTTCCGTTCATCTTGGTTACTTATTATTAAAACTAAGGTATTCCTCTTTCAGGCATATGTGACCATTCTGTTTAGGATCTTTGGTTTTCTTGCTCGCAAAGATTTTTAAATTATTTGGCTTTCAAATAGTTCGGCTTTGAGCGTACTGATGAAGGTTATTCCAGAAACGTGTCGTGTGCACTAAATTTGATATTTACGTTTTTATTCTCATTGTTGGCGAGTTAATTTCTTATCGTGGTATTGGTTGGTCCTAGTCTGCTGGTTGGACTATAATATTGTGCTCTGTAGTCGAGTACACCCATGTTTCACTTCTCAGACAGATATGATACATTTGATATAAGAAAATATTGAAGATACCAAAGATGGAACTGTAAATAGAAAACAGCAGACAATACAGTGACAAACAATTACCTACAAAACACTACACAGACATTTTTTTAAGATTGAGCAACAAGTACTACATTTAAAACCAACGATGAACTCAAATGCTACGGAAAGGTAAATGTACCTGTATGGCTCTTTACCAAGTACTTGATCTCAGTCTCCGCATTGTTCGTCGTGTGTTGGAGTGTGGGCTCGTATTATCAAAATAAAATGTGATATATATGTTTTCTGGGGTATTGATTTCAACATAAAACAAATGTATTCGTTACGGCACTCCTCTTTACATTGTTTACGAAAGCTTGATTATACCAAATTGTTACTCAGAACCGTAAGTTGAAAGAAAACCAAAGGGGCAATCTAGAGTGGACAATCCACAGACACTAGGCACTTTCCGTACACAAGGCACAGGACGAAGACAAACAAAACAAAAAACACAACACAGGAAACTAAAAACATGAGCAACATCGATCCCACCAAAAACCAGGACGACCCAGGTGCCGCGAAGGGTAATCCTGTCTCTCATCAGATACCCACCATGTTATTCATATAGTCAATACGTGACCATATACAAACAAACACAACTACCATAAATCAGAATATAGTTATCTTACAACCAACTGGGGTAAAGACGAACCGAACATCGTTTCTATGCGGAAAACGTAGCGGACATTACAACACGGAACATAGAACGTAAAGACGTATGGTAGGAAAACATGTAGTACATCACTTTACGCAAACATAAACAAACAACAGAATAAGATATGAGCCTTCCTGCAAGCAAATGGGGGTAAAGACGAACCGAACATCATTTTCATGCATTACATAGAAAACTAAAGGATGAACAACGCGAACAACTAAACAAGGACGGTGTACTCGAGTGCTGCAAGATGTTATGAAGCTCCTTTTTCGGATGTGAGACCATTGGGATACTTGTGTTAAACATCCTATGTAAAATCATATTCGATAGTATGTCTTGAGACGTGCAAGGAAGGACGGGGTTGTGAAAATGGAACATATCCGTTGTCACAAGTATTCCGTAACGACTTACCAAGCCATGATTGCAACATTACAAACTACCGGAGTAGTTTTTCATTGGTGATCCTGTTAACAGCAACACTAGCACAAGGAAATCCTAATAGAAACCAAAGCTATGGAATGTCGTATCAAGTGAGATATACTACATACTCTATATGCAGGTTTTCTTAGAATTTTTCAACATATAAATGGAAAGTTTACAATGGGAAAATTTAAATAATAGAATTTGTCACATAATTTCGTTCTCAACACACTAACTGTCGATTTCCAGATGTATCTTCAGGTATATTAATCGCTATGTTTCATTTTTTTATATTTTGCTTAAGATGCATGTTATGCACCACGCATAAAACGATCGTCTAAACATTATTTCATATATACACAATAGGTGCAATTGTAATAAATTCTGACTCTTTATTGCGTTTGAACCGCAATTGTTAGCATGCTGCATTGAGGTCGGTGGATAGTGGGTTAAAGGCTCGGTCGGGTCAAACAAAAGACAGAAAAAATTATTTCTACTGATTCCCGCTAAACGCAAAGTTTAAGGGGCAAGCGGCGGAAAGGCATGCTGGATCGGAATCAATATAATGTGTCCTAGTTAAGCGAAATATCTACCCGTGGAATGTTTCCGGTGAATTAGCACTATCAAGATCAAATTAACATCCAAAATCAGTTAAGTTGAGCCAAAAGCGATCAGAAAACGGCAGCAAACTTTTTGACACAGAATAACTGATAAACGTTATATTTTGAAAATGTAACGTTTGGACAATAAGAAAACAGCTATATCAGTTCTTGATTCGTGTTTTTCTTTTGAATATTCGTTGTGTATGTACATTAAAGTAATTGTTCATGTGAATTACGTTATTGCTTGATGTGTTCTTTATAAAGTTAAAATTTTGGTCGAAAATAAGTTAATATAATGTTCAGAATTTGGAAAAATGAAGTATATTTACTTACTAAAAAGGTAAAGCATACAAATGTATTAAATTTTCTTTTAACAAGAAATTTACTTATATGAAAAGGCGTTAATCAAATTGTTGGTAATAAAGTTTCTTTATTTTTGTCTACATCTTTTTCATAATTAACATTTTTGAATTCAAAGCGATAGAAAAAGAGGACTAAATGCATTTGTTTCAATTTATCACATTATACTCTATCATTTTTTGGCAATATAGATCAACACACAATGTTTTGATATACCTTGGGTTGAAATAAATCGTCTCTTTGTAACGTAATTCACTTTTCCATATGTGAGACAATATTTTTCTACATTTTAAATTTTTGCAGTTTTGTTACAAAAATCTTTTATTAAAATTGTCAGACTTTCTGCTTCCTCGGGATTTTGAACTGGTTGCACCAGTCCTTTTATATACCGCTTTTACGTCCGTTTCTGCATTCACAAGTTTTTCGACAAAATCCGCTTGTTAAGATGCCAACTGGTAAACTTTATTTTTGCTTTGTTTTGTTTTGTTTTTTTTTTAATCCAATTTACGTTTGCATTTAATCCATTTTACGTCTACATAAACTTTTCACTTGATAATCCATCCCGTTTCTTTGCTTAAAAGATGTAAACATCCGATTGAGGCTAGGCTTGTTGCATGCTTTACCTCTAAGACCTCTGGTGAACTTACTTTACTTTCAATTTGTGAAAGGATGAGTTGATTTTAATAAAAATATTTTTGTAACAAAACAGCAAAGATTTAAAATGTAGAAAAATATTGTCTCACACATATACAAAATGTATGACATGTTTTTTTTCCCCTTTTCTTGTTATAGTAATTGAAAAGAAGCAAACAACAACAATAAATGCAATAACTTTGGATGATGAAAACGAAATAAGATAAACTTTTTGTCGTAAAGACAAACTTATAACTTTATTTAACGAGCTTTAACATAAAGAAATGAAATATTATCTCAACAAATCTCAACAACACACTATGTTTGCTTGAATATACAGATTTTCAGCGCAAAAGCTGGTCAAATACAAGTTACCACTGTTCATTTTAACTTCTTTTTCTTCTAAATCATGTAAATTGTCTATTGAAAACAACCACTTGCACTTGCATTTGCGTAACGTAATTCACAGTTATAGTAAGCAAACTACAGAAAAGACATACTCGATTACCTGTACAAATGATATCTCATCAAACATATCTTGAACCTTTTGTAAGTCCTTCGCCGAAAACTTAAACATATTACGCGTCTTTCTATGCTTAACGGAATTGTCCAGTGAACACAGAATACCTCCTTCCTTGATCCTTTCCTGGCCATTTGAATGATTTCCTAGAACCATCCATGAAGGACATATGGTATTCTCGATTTTCATAATCAAATTTTTTAATTTTCCCCACATACCATCGACTGTCATATATTGCTGCAACACGTATATTTGCAGCATATTGCCCTATAAGTTGTCACTTAAATTTAAATGTATTTCTTGTTGACTAATTCTTTCTCTAACGGTGTCTTCAGGAGCAGTATCAGCTTCCTTACCACGACCTTCAACTTAAAATCGACAACAGAGGAAGATTAATAACAAAACTCTACGACAAACATGATGACTTCAGTTTTCCAATGGTCAACTTCCCTTGCATCATTAGCAATATTTCAGCATAACCAGCGTTTGGATTTCATATTTCACAAATCATAGGTTATTCTAGAGTTTGTGCCCAGTATAGTGATTTTCTGGACAGAGGGTTAAGATAATGGCGTTTAACGCCAATTTCAACGATATTTCAGTTATATCGTGGCGGTCAGTTTATTAGTGGAGGAAACCGGAGTATCCTGGCCCAGCTGCTGACGCAAAAGCTACCGAACCAAGGTCACGCTGCTCATAGGTTGCAGTCATCATTACAAACATTCTGCTGTTGTCATCGCAATCTGGTTGACAGTTACGAAGTATCCAAATCTCCAATGACAATGGATCTTTTAAGTTTTACATAGATATTTTCTGTCCTCTATTACTGTCAATACTTTTATCAGACTTGACTGTATATATGAGTAACACGGCGGGTGTCTTATAAGAAGCCTTCGCCTGCGCTTGAGTTCACCCCTAAGGTTTTTTGGTGGGGTCCGCATTGCCCATCCTTTTAGTTTTTTGTGTTGTCATATTATGTGTCTACGTGCTGAGGTATTGGTGTAATGTCCGTTGCGATTTCTGCATAAAAACAATGCTGGGTTCGTCTTTACCTCCAGTTGTTTGTATGGGGTACCTGCCTTTTTTACGTTATGTCTGTGTGTTTTCGCATAGTGGCGTCCAACACATACTGTACTGTGTTTTATTGTTTTTGCTTGGCTTGCGTTTTGTGTATCCTATGTTGCCAGTTTCTCTGGATTATCCATTGTGTATTGCTCCTTCTGTATTCTCTGACGTTTCCTTGACTGTGCTGTGAATTTTCTACCCCTTACAAACTGGTTCCACTTTACAATTTGAAAATACGCATCGCAGAAACAAGTTGTGTCCTTTTCAACTGATTTCCCCTACGTTAAGTATAATAACTGCGTGTACCTGTAAAATCTCCATCACATGTCTACCTGCGAGCTCTGCACATTCTTTTTGGACATTCGGACAGTGTGATTTTGTGACAAAGACATATTTCAAAGAACTATTTTCCTGCATTTTACCCAACCGAAAAAACCTATCTGTGTGTGAATTACGTTACGTTGCTGTGAACTACGTTACAGTAGGAAATAGCACATGTACAACCTGTAAGCACAATGACATTGGACGGCAATGGTGGACATTTATTCATACACTAATTATCAATGAATTGCAGTATAAAGATTATTGAAAACGATTAATATATACGAAAAATCATATAATAAGCAGAAGACATACCTCATGTGCAATAGATTAACATTGAAATTCTTGCATTTTGAACATTTTCCTCGAGTAAACTTAGCATATAAGGTAGCCGGTATGTATATCGGTGCATAATTAAGCTTAGCCTGTATAATTTTGCCATAGAAAAAATTATACAGCTGTTTAAAGGAAAACTGCATAACGTAATTCATTGTAACGTATTTCACGGAAATGCATTATATTGTCTGCAGAAAAATAATTTCAGCAGATAATCAAAATAGTTAAATGCTTATCACATGGAACATCAACATGTGTCAAAGTCATAAATTGAGAAATCCATTGAAAGTAAGTATATTAGTGAAAAAACGCGTAACGTAATTCACAATTAAATGCAAAATTTAAAATAACAAATCTATGATGTTTTCTTTCGAAGAAATGTTTTCTATTGAAGCATTTTGGACTATTTTCATATTCCTTGTCTATTGGACGACCATTTAAAGATATTCTAATGGGATTATCTTCTATCAGGATCTTAAGCTAGAGTTTCTATATTCGTAACGTAATTCACTATTAATTCTGTGACACCTAAAATTCAGTTCATGTCAATTTGTGGCAGGCAAAAGTTTGCTTACACATGTCTTTAATTGTTTATATGGCGTTTTTACTTTCCAGAAAACACAAAGTTTTAACTGTTTAATGATTTCATATCTTGTACGAGCGCCGTAGGAAACTGACCTATGGTTTGTGACATGCATTTTTGTGAACATTATCCATATATAACATATATTTTCTTTTATTAAGTTAACAAATAGGCGATTTATTACTATGTAGGAAGAAGTTACTTTATTCCTAGATAAAATACACCAGATATTTTTTCAGAACTCAGCTTCATGTTTTTAAAAACATGCTGTGACACGAAAAATCAACATTGGCTCACATTAACTGATTTTGGATCTAAGCGTGTTGGTCTAGTACAAAGCGGACATCATCCTCATTGTATTGCATGGAACTTGTTCTCGCCTTGATATAGCTGATAAAATTGTTCACTTGATGTTAAACAACACTAACTAACTTTATTAAGTTTGATTTCATGTTTGTCTGGTGTTTTATTTTGTCTATTTGGATTGGGATAATTTGATTTGGTTCCTCCACTAACTGGTACCTGAAATTTACCAAGACGAATATATTCCAAATCTAACAGGTAAAATCAAAGGAACGTCATGTGTCGTGGTTTTTGTTTATGTTCAATGATTTGGGGGGTGAGAATTGAGAGGTGATTGTTTATTATGTTGATATTAATGACATTATTGACTATCATTTTTAAAACTGTTTTGTCATTTAAGAGATATATAAAATACTGTTCTAATATGTTAAATATACAATACAATTATTAATACAAGTTAAGAGCACATTATCTTTTTATTGGCAGTTGGATACAATATATATCTATGATATTCAGTTTGTAAATATATCTTCAATTGTATTGATTAGAGCAAAGTTTGAAATTCAATTCATATGACATTTAGTCTGCACGCTAATGACTGGATTACATGATCAGTTGTAAGAATCATATTACCTGCTTACGATTGTAAATTATTTCAACTGCTAATAAAATATGCTAGTCATAGGTGACATTGGACGATTTTGTGGCCGCGATTGTATGCTAGTTGGATTTACAACTACCTATGCAATGAGTGCCTATCTTCACTAATGCTATAAGTTCGAATCTCGATCAGGACGAAGTGTACAACATTATGTGATAAAGTTTGTCAGTGACTTGCGATATGTCGGTGGTGTTCTCCGGGTACTCCGGTTTCCTCCTCCAATAAAACTGACCGACCCTATATAACTGAAATATTGTTGAAAGTGGCGTTAAGCACCATAACACAAACACATCAAACGATTTCTGGTTATTCTGTTTAAGTCCGTTGGTTTATAATACATGCTTCTAAAGACTTTTAATTCTTTGACTTTCCAATCTTTTGATGTTAAGCGTACCTGATAAAGGTTATTCCAGAAGCACGCCGTACGCACTAAATATGATATCTACGTTTTTCTTTCTATCCCCGGGTCTATTATTTTTGCTGGTGGACTAGTAGACATCGGGGTATTATCTTCCTCCTTCAATAAAACTGACCGACCCATTATAACTGAAATATGGTTGAAAGTGGCGTTAAACACCATGAAACCAACAAATCAAACGATTTTGGTTATTCTGTTTATGTCCCTCGGTTTTCTTGCTCCTAACGACTTTTTAATTCTTTGACTTTCCAATCTTTTGATGTTAAGCGTACCTGATAAAGTTTATTCCAGACACACGTCGTACGCACTAAATGTCATATCTACGTTTTTCTTTCTATCCCCGGGTCTATTATTTTTTTCTTATTAGACATCGGGGTATTATCTTCACAGAAGGTAATGCTGCAGCACTGACATGGCTTATTAGATATTTTATTAATGACATTTATCATATAGCGAAAATATAGTCTACATGTGTATGCTTTGTAGATCGTTATTTGTTCCTTTGTCTTTTTTTCTTTTGACCATTATGGTGTCTGTTCTTCTTCGATTCACTGATTCTGATTACCCCTTTGGTATCTTCATACTCTTCTTATAAAAACTATATATATACGTGTTTGTGTTGCTTGATCTTTAGTTTTATATGTATGTTTTGTAATTTATCATATAGCGAAAATATAGTCTACATGTGTATGCTTTGTAGATCGTTATTTGTTCCTTTGTCTTTTTTCTTTTGACCATTATGGTGTCTGTTCTTCTTAGATTTACATATTCTGATTACCCCTTTGGTATCTTCATACTCTTCTTATAGAAACTATATATATGTGTGTGTGTATTGCTTGATCTTTAGTTTTATATGTATGTTTTGTAGATCGTTGTTTGTCCTTTTGTCTTTTTTCTTTTTGCTATTGTGTTGTCTGTTCTTCTTCGATTTACGGATTCTGATTATTGCTTAGGTATCGTCAAACTCTTCTTACTTAAAATTAAATCAATATATTTTCAACAGGAGATTTTGAGAACATATAAATTTTCTTGTAAACTAATAAAAATGACTGCTTGAAAATAGTTTGACTATAACAACCGTGAATTGTTTATTTATATGGGTAGATCATATGAATAAATACATTTATCTTCATGTAATGCGGGTGTCCTCTTACTTCTGACATCAGGAGCACATGAGTTCACTCCCTATTATTGGTGGGGTTCTTCTTACTTCTGACATCAAACCACATAGTTCTGTCTTAAATTGGAAGGAGCTGCTTAGCCCCCAGGAGCACCTCAGCTCACTCCCTATTATTAGCGGGGTTCGTCTTACTCGATCTTTAGTTTTATGTGTATGCTTTGTTGGAGTCCTTTTGTACTTTTTCTTTTGGCCACTCTGTTGTCTGTTCTTCTTCTGTTTACAGATTCTGATTACCCATTTGATATCTTCAAACTCTTCTTGATACTTGCTATATTTTCTAGGTATCTACCCATCATCATGGATTTCAGAGGTCAGTTCGTGATAACTGTTCAGACTCCATGAATTATAAAAACGAACCCTGGAATATAAAAGCGTAAATATCTAATTTAGTGTGAATTACATCGGGTACGCTCAGAGTCAAAAGTCAAATAATTAAAAAGATTTTAATTAATTAATTATTGCTTAACGTCCAGTGAGCAGTATTTCAGCTCTATATTCAATACGAGAACAAGTTCAATAATTCATCAACCCTAATTAACTGTTCAGACTCCATAAATTATAAAACAAACTCTGAAATAAAACGTAAATATATAATTTAGTGTGTATTGCATGGGTTACGCTCAGTCAAAAGTCAAATAATTAGAAAGATATTAATAAATTATTGCATACGTTGGGCGAGCAGTATTTTGGCTATATCAGGTACGAGAACAAGTTCAATAATTCATAAACCCTATATAGAGAATGAGTGAAGGGATGAACAGACGAGGTCAATGATTTTTGACTGCCACTGTAAAGTATGGAGAGTTTGGAAGGGACGAACAATATAATCTTTAGGCTACAGTGTGGAGAGTTGGGAGGGGCGAACAATATAGTCTTTTGTAGCGGAAGAGTTGGGGAGGGACGAACAATTTAGTATTTTGTAGCAGCTACAATGATCCTACTCTTTTTTGAAAATCTACATATTAAAGAAGACTTTGACCCTCAGGTAGCGTGACACATTAAAAACACGCTACCCTCTATGGTCCAAGTTCAGGCTTTCCGGATTATAACCTGTCAACCTCACCCCCTCCTATAATCCGCCACATGGGGACGGACTAAGCAACTCTGGGTTTAAGCCCTGGGGAACCTACACCAATATCTAGTAATTATAAAGTCTTTGGTAGCAGTGTTACTGCCAACACATACTTATAACCCACCATATAGATCACTTGTGAGAACAAGTACTTAAATTAGTATATTATCTGGAGTTATTTCCCTTTGATCGAATGTTCTTTATTTGAATTCTCAGTAAGTAATGTATGTCTATGTAAAATATGGAAAGATTGACATATTATAAAAGACTGTCAAAGATGAATTTAAATTCATTATTTTATCTGTTATATCTAATTTTCAGAATAATCAAAGAAAATGCCTAAGAAAAGCATCAGACAACAGATACAGAACAAAAAAGAATTGAAAAAAAAAATACAAAAAATAAATAAATAAATAAATAAATAAATAAATAAATAAATAAATAAATACAAACGAAAACAGAACCAAAATCAAAACAAAAGCAAACTTCCTCCTGCTGCATGCTTAGATATTAAAACCGAAAAGAAGCATACAAAATAAAATCAATGCACACCTGTGTTGACATATATATACACAATAACATAGTTTGACACAGTCTTTTGGTATTGGTTTGGTGGCCCAGAAACAATCCTAGTCGTATTTGTTTGATTGAGTAGAAGATGGAAAACAGAGTAGGACAATCATGCCTTGGAATAGAAGACGAACGACCTCTACTAACATATTTGATCGTTGGAAGCTGCTGCAGCTTGTTTTATACGAGAACGTAGACAGTTATTTAAGGCCCGTCTTTAAGGTGAAGTTCCTATTTAATTAGTCCTGCACAACCTTTGGAATAATTTTCACCTTCCAACAGAGGACCTAGATATCAATTCTACCCTATCGGGAAATAGGAGGGATTGAAATTATTCAAATACAGTGAATTCTGTCTAAACCTAACCCTGAATTAACTGGAATCATGAATAAACGGAATTTTAAATAAAATCCCAAAGACATGAATCGTTGTTAACTAAGTTTGTGTAAACCGAACACATATCGTCTATTCCGAACACACAAACTGGTCATAATGATGTTCGGTTTAGATAGGTTTTACTGTGTTATCTGTTTACAGCATTTGTATGACTTCGTGCTATCCTGTTTGTTCATCAACTGACTGATGAAAGGTTCATTATCGAAGTCCATCTTTTAAGAACAGAAACTTTTATATCTTTAACCTACTAAAACGTGTCAAGAAGTATCAAACTGTTACCTTTAGCGAAGTACCATTCATATTTGTAATATGATATTGATATCTGCAAAGTCGGGCAAGAATCAAAAGATAAACAACATCGATCTGTTGTTTTACTGCTGTTCTTCAGCTTTCAGTCACGATCATTTCGTCATTAATGAATATAATTCATAATCAATTCGAGGCTGAGATGTGCGTTGCTAATAACCGACAAACACTGCACATGTACATATAGGATGTATCATAAACTATTGCCATTGGTATACATTTGTTGACTGGCCTTGAGGGGAACAGTAAATGTATTAGCCCGAGGTACCTACTATTGCCCGAGGCAATATCAACAAAATGAACATTATCTTTCACCTCAATTAACTGATCATTTTAAAGACCAGGATATATGTATGTGGCGGAGTTAAACCGGTCAATGGGAACCCAGCCCCCCTGTTTAAATTGACCTCCAACGGTAATACATATATATACAATACTTGTGCACTATCGAAGCATATAGGTAATAGGTGTATGAGGCTTAGAAACGGGGGAAAAGGCGAGGCTTCGCCGAGCCTTTTCCCGCGTTTCGCGCCGAATACACATATTTACCTCTATGCTTCGACAGTGTACATGTATTGTATATTGGTCGGTAAATGCTGTCATTGCAGGATAAATAAACAAACGATAGAAACCTGCAATGACTAATTGAGTTTAAGAGGTGAAATGTCTTTTGATTAAAACGAATTGTCTGCTGAATAAAATGTCATTGACACAATGGTTAAATCAGGTGTTCGCCTTTGTGAGTTGAATATCCACACTTGTACATTATGTGTATTGGACACAATAACTTTAAAACATGTGTGTCTCGGTGGTTTTTTACGGGTATTTTTTAGATTAAATATGTTCTATGAAATTCAAAATATATCTAATCAATAAATACAAATTGCCATCAATGAATATAATACAGAAATTGAAAAGAAAAAATGGAGGCGACTCCGAACAAGCGTATTCAGTTTATGTGATATCTGTTCTGTTCATAGGGTTAGGCTGTTACATTGTCGCGTTATACATCTGGTTTAAGCATGTTGTGATTTAAAAAACATGTCCTACTGGTGATAGAGACGGTTGCCTTTATACAATAATATGTCAGACCTATCTAATTGACATACGTGTCAATGTCTACCAATAGTTGTTGTCTGGAGTTTGATTTCGACGCATTTATTTATTGAATTTATTTGCAAGACTTTTAAAGCTTTGTATATAGGAGAATTAATAAGAACTCTGTTAGAAATTTACTGTCCGTTTAGACTCGCCGAAGTCATTGGTTAGTCTAAATACAAGTTCCATGTTCTTCTCGATATGTAAATGATTTGTTCGTCAATAATGTTAGATGTTCGTTTTATGATGGACTTTAATTATTTCTCTAATTGAAAATTCCATGATCAGTGTTCTAGATTGTCAGTTAACTCATCAGTCGGCGAATAAAAGATCAGGGTTAAACTTGATTTGTTTCTAACACATATCTTATCAGCAGATAATTCTTCTTGTCAATAGATGTTTATACCACATTATATCTTTTCAGCAGATTATTCTTACCGCATGTCTGGTAAGGAGACAATTCTCATCACATGTCTTGTCAGTAGATAATTATGACGACATGGTTTGTCAGCAGATAATTCTAATCGCATACCTTGTCAGAAAATAAATCTTCCCACAGGTAGATGTTCCTGCTCCACAAGTAATACCCATCGTGCTACACTAAACACTAGAGGTGTACTGAGGTACTCTGGTATGGTAGCTGTTCCTGCTCCACAAGTGGTACCCATCGTGCTACACTAAACACTAGAGGTGTACTGAGGTACTCTGGTACGGTAGATGTTCCTGCTCCACAAGTGGTACCCATCGTGCTACACTAAACACCAGAGGTGTACTGAGGTACTCTGGTACGGTAGATGTTCCTGCACCACAAGTGGTACCCATTGTGCTACACTAAACACCAGAGGTGTACTGAGGTACTCTGGCACGGTAGCTGTTCCTGCGCCACAAGTGGTACCCATCGTGCAACACTAAACACCAGAGGTGTAATGAGGTACTCTGGTATGGTAGCTGTTCCTGCTCCAGAATTGGTACCCATCGGGCTACACTAAACACTAGAGGTGTAATGAGGTACTCTGGTACGGTAGCTCTTCCTGCTCCACTAGTGGTACCCATGGTGCTACACTAAGCATTAGAGGAGATGTACTGAGGTACTCTGGTACGTTAGCTGTTCCTGCTCCACAAGTGGTACCCATCGTGCTACACTAAACACTATAGGTGTTTTAAGGTACTCTGGCACGGTAACTGTTCCTGCTCCATACGTGGTACCCATCATGCTACACTAAGCACTAGAGGTGTACTGAGGTACTCTGGTACGGTAGCTGTTCCTGCTCCACAAGTGGTACCCATCGTGCTACAATAGACACTAGAGATGTACTGAGGTACTCTTGGCACGGTAGCTGTTCCTGCTCCACAAGTGGTACCCATCGTGCTACAATAGACACTAGAGGTGTACTGAGGTACTCTGGTACGGTAGCTGTTCCTGCTCCACAAGTGGTACCCATCGTGCTACAATAGACACTAGAGATGTACTGAGGTACTCTTGGCACGGTAGTTGTTCCTGCTCCACACGTGTTACCCACCGTGCTAAACTTAACACCAGAGGTGTACTGAGGGACTCTTGGCAGGGTAGCTGTTCCTGCTACACTAGTGGTACCCATCGTGCTACACTAAACACTAGAGGAGATGTACTGAGGTACTCTGGAACGGTAGCTGTTCCTGGTCCACAAGTTGTACCCATCGTGCTACCCTTGTTACAAATTCAGTGATAAAAAAAGTCATTGAATACAGATAAGAGGATGGGATTGTGATAAAGACCAATGGAACATATTGGTATCTGTAGACATTTCTGACACAGATAGTTAGTAACTGTTAGATCAGGTGTTCCTATTTGTGAGTTGGATATCCCTATGTGTATATAATGTGTATTGGAAACAATGACTTTAAAACATGTCGGTGCCGACTGTGTTCTACGGGCATTCTGGTATCCTCCACCAATAAAAACGACAGCCACAATATAACTGAAATATTCTTATCTTTGGTATTGAGCCATAATTGATTTTTGTGGCTTAATTACAAGAAATGGAATACGGACTAATTGAATCATAGCCTAGATGTCTATGTTTCCACTGTTTCTGTTTGATTGTTGGTCTTCAAGTCATGAATTGAAATATTTTGGGTTAGGGTTATGGTGTTTAACGCCACTATGAATTTCAAATCTACCATTACTTCATTATTTCAAGTGTTGTATGACAAATGTAAATGAACATGAGAGACTATCCACTTGTAAAATCAGACACAAATTAAATCAAGGAACCGCGTTTTCATAAAAATCTAGAAAAAATATTTTTACTAATCCACATTCTTTATTTAAGTGAAAACATATATTGACTTTTTGAAAGTAGCTAATCAGTTTCAATAACAATACGGCGTGGTTTTGTAAATTACTAAAAAGGGTGCACTCCACTCGCAGCCGCAAGTGATAAAGTTTATCAGATGATTGCCCATGGTCGGTGGTTCTCGTCGGGTACTCCGGCTTCTTCCACCACTAAAACTTGTCGCCATGATATAGCTGAAATATTGTTGAAATGTCGTTAAAACACCAAAGATCAAATCAAATCAATCAATAACAATAACTAACATTTAATGTGTCAAACAACGTTTGTGTCGCGTGATATACATTGTGAATATCTTTAGTACGTCATAAGACATTTGATACATCTCTACAAATTTCATCCCATATTCACAATATTTCACTTAGTTTATCCTATCATCATATGTGTAGATTTCAAGCTGTCAATAGTTTTGTTTTGATATTAAATTCAAATTATATCTAGTCAATAATGAAAAAATGCCATAAATGATTGTAATGCAGAAATATTAAGAATGGCGACTCCAAACAAGCGCATTCTGTTTATGTTATATCTGTTCTGTTCCTATGGTTAGGCTGTTACATTGTCGCGTTATACATCCGGTTTAAGACATGTTGTGATTTATAAAACATTTCCCACTGGTGATTGAGACGGTTGACTGTATACAATAATATGTCAGACTTATCAAATTGACTTACGTGTCAATGTCTACCAACAGTTGTTGTCTGGAGTTTGATTTCTATGCATTTATTTATTGAATTTATTTGCAAAACTTTTAAAGCTTTGATTTTTGGAGAATTAATAAGATCTCTGTCAGAAATTTACTGTCCGTTTAGACTCGCTGAAATCATTGATCTGTCTAAATACAAGTTCCATGTTCTTCTCGATATGCAAATGATTTGTTCGTCAATAATGGTAGATGTTCGTTTTATGATGGACTTTAATTATTTCTCTAATTGAAAATTTCATGATCAGTGTTCTAGATTGTCAGTTAACTCATCAGTCGGCGAATAAAGATCAGGGTTAAACTTAATGAGTTCCTACCATATTATCTTGTCAGCGGAAAATTCCTGGCACAAATATTGGCTGCTGATAATTCGTCCCACGTCTACTTTGAGCTGATAATTCTTACCTCAAATCTTTTCATCTGATAATTCTTAGCTCATATCTTGTCAGCAGATAATTTTGCACAAATCTTGTCAGCAGATAATTCTTATCACAAATCCTGTCGACGGATAATTCTTCCCACGTGTACCTTGAGCTGATTATTCCTAACTCAAATAATGTCAGCAGATAATTCTGATCAGAAATCTTGTCACCAGATAATTCTTATCACAAATCCTTTCGACGGATAATTCTTCCCACATGTACCGTGAGCTGAGTATTCCTAACTCAAATAATGTCAGCAGATAATTCTGATCAGAAATTTTGTCAGCAGATAACATTTATTAAATATATGGTCAAGAACTTTTTCCTTATTTGTTGCATCTAAATAATTCATGCCACAAATTTTTTCAGCAGTTAATTTTTACCATTCGTCTTATCAGCAAACAATCCTTAACACCTGTTTTTCAACAAATCATTTTTCCCATAATATGTCTTGTCAGCAGATAATGACCGCCACGATATAACTGGAATTCTGTTAACAACAATGATTATCAACATTAGCCAATCACTGTTGAAAATTATAAAATATGTACACAAAACTAATAAGGATAAATACGAATTGGAAATATTACAAAAAGCAAATAATGATAGGAATAATACCACGGTAATCCCCAAAATGTCTAGCTAAAATAAACCTTCTACGCATCTGAGGTGTGGTGGCTAGCATGCTCGCCTTGAGTGCAGTAGATCGTGGGTTTGAACACCGGTCGGATAAAGCCAGAGACTGTAAAATTAACATTTAATGCTTCTCCACTAAGCACACAGCACTACGGATAGAGAGCAAGACTGCTTGGATCGCAATCAGGATTATGCCTGTGAGTGGAACGACATGTCTCCCTGTGAACCTTTGCTTAACATAGCTACCACTATACAAATTGAACTGTGCGTATTGGTCTAGCGCAATGCGTATATCATCATGATATCATCGATGTCTAACTTACGCTTGCCATGATAATTGCACAGCTGATATATTGCATACTTGGCTTTCAACATCAATCACTAACTTACTCCTTATTTATGTGATTAAGCTTGTCAATGACTACTTGCGGTAGGACGATGGTCTTCTCCTTGTTCTTTGGTTCCTCCAGCAATGACATTCACTGTTTTGGTGGAGGGGAGGATGAATATTTATGTTGTTTAATGCCACGTTCAACAATATTTCAGTTTTAACGTGGCGGTCAGTTTGATTGTTGGAAGAAGCCGAAGAATATCACCGACCTGTCGCAAGTCACTGACACATTTTATCACATAATTTTATATCGAAACCACCTCGACATAAACGGGGTTGAAACTCACAACTTTAGTGGGATATGCATTTATTGCAGAGGGAATTGCAAATTCAACTACCATACGAACACGAACACGACTAGTACTGTCCCTATTTTGCATTGTTGGTCATAACTATGATTATTAGGCAAACAATTTGAATCAGTTAGAGATACGTCACAAATCTACTTCGCACTTTGTCAGTCAATGCTTCAAGAAGAAGTGAAAATGGTGTAATACTATGAATGGCAAGTCAATCTATTACTATGACATACTGGAATTTCATGTTAGAAATAAGATAATAGAACTGATCATGGACGATATTGGTTTGATAACCAATGAAACTTCAATTATAGACTAGATTGTAGTTGTGCAGAAATGGAATAATTATTTATAATGCAAACGATTTGTATACAACAATAAATATAAAAGACGTATTTGGAAATAGTAGAGACTATTTAAGAAACTTGTGTATTAAGGAATTCGTTACCAACATAGCTCCCCTACGTCCACAATGTCTCCACTTACATTATTCAGTCAACTTCATAATTTCCCCATCTCTGTTATTTCTCCACCTCCATAATTCTTTCACCTCATAGCTGTTCTACCTCCATATCTGTTCTTACTTAAGAAATAATTCATGCCGGCCATACTTTATTGTTATTCACATATGGGTAGGCATTATAGTCATGAATATTTAATCCCGAGCGATAGCGAGGGGTTAAATCTCATGAATATAATGCCTACTAGGCGTATCGCAGAAAAATGCAACATTTTTTGAACGGAAGGGCACTTGATAGGTAGATTTAGAATTAAAGAGAAAATCATAGATATGCTGTTAAGATGGCAATTACGTTTTACCATTTTCATTGATTTAAAGCAGTTTTCTTTTGTATTTTTTTTTCGCTCCTTTCGTCATTGTGTCTTGCAAAGCTCGATCATAGCAGACGATATTTTTGCATCACACAAACGACAAGACTTTGAATGTTTTTTTCTGTCTCATGTGTACAAAAATGTATTTAAACGGGTTGGCAACTGAATCATTATTGTTTTTAAAAAATCACCTTTATACTCCTTTTGATCAACGAAGTCGTGTGACGACAGCTTTAGGGGCGAAACAAGAAGGTCTAACGAAAATAGAACTGATCATGGACGATATTGGTTTGATAACCAATGAAACTTCAATTATAGACTAGATTGTAGTTGTGCAGAAATGGAATAATTATTTATGATGCCTACCCATATGTGAATAACAATAAAGTATGGCCGGCATGAATTTTTTCGATTCTAATAGGACAAATACGGCAATTTTAAAATTCGAGGCGGTCAATGTTAAGGTTCCGTTATCTTGAAAACGTAAAATCTTACCATGTCATATGTACAAAAATACACAAAAATAACTAAAATGCCTACCTTGAAAAGTTATTTTAGTTAAATTCTATCTACATTGAAGCGTACACGAAGCCAAATAAAGTCTGATATTTACATTTTAAACTGGAAGTCTTCATATGACGTCACGTTCAACAATATTTCCCGGAATTGTAATGTTTGTGCTTTTTAGACACTGGGATAAGCAATAATACATTGTTATGCTCAGTATTGCATTGGAATTAAGAAATAATTCATGCCCTCACATTTTAATAATTTACCTACCGGTATAACCTCTTAACCTCTCTCTCTCTCTACATATATGTATATATATATATATATTTATAACTATGCATATATATATATATATATATATATATATATAACTATGTTGTCAATACTGTCAATGTTTTGTTTGGGGCAAGACGTTATACTAGAATAGCTTAACCTCGCAACTTCTTATTAAAAGGAACCGCATCGTAATGGTTAGCGTACTCTCCTCGAGTGCGGTAGATCGTGAGTTAGAACCAGGTTCGGGTCAAACCAAAGACTATAAAATTGGTGTTTGTTGCTTCTTCGCTAAGCACGCAGCATTACGGAGTAAGAGCAAAAACTGGTTGGCTCGGAATCAGAATAATGTGTCCGAGTGGAGCGATATGTCTACCCACGGACTGTTGTTACAGTGAGCTAGCACTAATAAGAAAAACAACTAAGCGTGTTGGTCTAGAACAAAGCGGACCTCATCATCATCTCATTGAAAATTAAGTAGTTTTCGCCATGGCATAGCTGACAAATTGCTGAGTTGACGTTAAACAACAATAACTCACTCACTTTTAGTAAAGGGTATGTACCAAACAAGGCGAGGTCATGTATATGTGTGGTAGGGATATCGATTTTAGCTCTTTCTACGATTTGTATATTTGATTTTTGATTGGTTCCGACAGTGTGGTATTTTTTGCTCTTTATTCCTGATTTTGTTTCTATTATATGTTCAATATAGAATAAAAAATAACAAAAAACTTTCATAGTGTCGAAACAGTTCTAAAATCGTAGAAAGAGTTACAATAGATAGCCCTAACACACAAATACATGACCGCGCACTTTCCTGGCAGGGTACGGGCTATTCATTAAAAAGTGGCGGAGTTAAACTAGTTTTATGGGCACAAACCTCCCCTCTGAGTGGAGTGATGCAGTCATGTAAGTGTTTTCATCACGTGAGTACAATGTCAACGCTAACATATGTCAACGCTAACATATAACAGAAATAAAATATAAACGTACTGACTTTACTGCTAATTAGACCTACCATCATATTTAGTTTCGTTTGTCGTTATTCAATTATGTTTACCATAAACAATATATTTGTGGTAACTCACTGTATTTATCATGCTGCATAGCCTTTAGCTTTTAGTTTTTGTGTTGTCCTATTATGTGTATTTACGTTCTGAGTTCCGTGTTGTGATGTCCGTTACGATTTTTGCATAAAACGATGTTCGGATCGTCTTCACCTCCAGGTGTTTGTAGGATAGCACAGGCATGTCATATTTACGTTATGTGTGTTTGCGCAAAGTGGGGTCCAACACATATTGTGTCGTGTTTTTTCTTTGTTTTTCTTCTTCTTGTTTACTCTATGTTGCCAGTTTCTCTGGATTGCCATTTTTTGTTATCGTCCCTTCGGTGTTTTCTAACGTTTATTTTTACTAATAAACAGATCGTTAGTGTCAGTGTAGTCTATTGTAAATTCTACATAAAAAGAAAGCATACATTATTTACACCGGAGGACATGAGTTCATACCCGGTTTTTAATGGGGGTTCGTGTTACTCGGTCTTTATTTTAGTGGTCTGTAGATCGTTGTTTCTACTTTTGTCTTTTTTTCCTTTGGCCAATGTATTGTCTATCCTTCTTCGATTTACGGATTTTTATTACCCTCTTTTGTATCTTCAAACTCTTCTTACAAGAAAGGCTGTAGAATATGCTTGAATATTTGATTCCAACAACAAATAAGTAACCTATTTTATCTGATCTCTCACAAAGACCATTATGACTTATTTATATTAAATGTTTTAGAAGTGTAAGTTATGATTTTTTGTTCTACGGGTAATGGCTTCGGTAACAGTTCAGACCTCGGGTCAAACAACACAGCTGTTGTTCGAGGAACCAGTCTATAACTGATTTGTTATACCTTATCATATTTAATGCTTTCTATTTTAATTTCTTTTCCTGTTTTTAGTTTTACTGGCTTATCGCAACCAGCTTATATACATTATTTTTGAACTTGTATCCTGCATTTCTGCCGAACCTGGATGTCGCCATTCTTGTTTTTGTAAACGTTACACAGACGACAGGGAATCACGTGACATATGCGTGCGTGCAGCTATTTTAAGTATCCAATAAAAGTAGGGCAAGCGGTCAACAGATCGGACCCGGTCCAACAGACCGAAGACGGTTGACGGTCAATAGATTGCTGATTCAAGGATTTTGAGATTTAAAAAAGCACAGTAAAAATGTTGATTTTTATTCCTAATACATTTATATAGAGAAAAAAGTATAAGGTATAGCAATCAATTATATATAACTACGAGTATTCATTGACCCTGCTATTGTGCTGTCCATATGTTTATGTTGTTATTCATTTGTGTGATAGTATGTGGTATATTGTCGTTGGCGATCAGAAGGGGATGGTTGAGTTCCTATTAATCAGTTTCACCCCGCCACATCGTTGTGGCTGTGCCATGCCAGGACAGGGATTTCCAACCAATATATCGTGGTTTTATTTGTGTTCAATTGTTTAAGGTGAGAAGTGTTCTTTTTGTTGATGTTGTTAAAATTGTTGACCATTATTGTGTCAGCTATCTTATCATATCCTGAATACGAAATAATTTAATTGGCCTTGAAAATTGGACATACGCTGGTTTGTATATCATACAGACTTGATTATGTTTTCATTCTTTTAAAATAACAATGAGTCATTTATCAAAGCAGTAGTGGAACAACACACATTAAAAAGACAAGAAATCACATCAGTAATAATGTAATAGCTAGAGTGCATGTTTGTCTCCAGTGCGGAAGACAGTTGGTTCGATCCCGTACTA
>MJUT01010840.1:273103-315326 GCA_002080005.1 Gigantidas platifrons | reverse complement strand
TGAAGATTATTACAGAAACGTGTCGTGATTTTGAGCGTACCAGATGAAGGTTATTACAGAAACGTGTCTTGATTTTGAGCGTACCAGATGAAAGTTATTACAGAAACGTGTCGTGATTTTGAGCGTACCAGATGAAGGTTATTACAAAAACGTGTCGTGATTTTGAGCGTACCAGATGAAGGTTATTACAGAAACGTGTCGTGATTTTGAGCGTACCTGATGAAGGTTATTACAGAAACGTGTCGTGATTTTGAGCGTACCAGATGAAAGTTATTACAGAAACGTGTCGTGATTTTGAGCGTACCAGATGAAGGTTATTAGAGAAACGTGTCGTGATTTTGAGCGTACCTGATGAAGGTTATTACAGAAACGTGTCGGGATTTTGAGCGTACCAGATGAAAGTTATTACAGAAACGTGTCGTGATTTTGAGCGTACCAGATGAAAGTTATTACAGAAACGTGTCGTGATTTTGAGCGTACCTGATAACGTGTCGTGCGCACTAATTTTGATGTCTACGTTTTTATTATCAATAGCATAACAAGTCATAAGTCTAGTTGTGAAATAAAATGAAATACAAAATAACATACTGTCTGAACAATTCTAAAATAACATACTGTCGTAACAATTCTAAAATAACATACTGTCGGAACAATTCTAAAATAACATACTGTCGGAACAATTCTAAAATAACATACTGTTGGAATAATTCTAAAATAACATACTGTCGGAAAAATTCTAAAATAACATACTGTTGGAACAATTCTAAAATAACATACTGTCGGAACAATTCTAAAATAACATACTGTCGGAACAATTCTAAAATAACATACTGTCGGAACAATTCTAAAATAACATACTGTTGGAACAATTCCAAAATAACATACTGTCGGAACAATTCTAAAATAATATACTGTTGGAACAATTCTAAAATCCAATCGACAAATCGTAGAAAGGGGAAACATAGATATCCCTAACACATATATTCTTGACTACTTGATTTCCCTGCTTGGTACAGGCACTTTAATAAAAAAAGTGGCAGGGTTAAACTGGTTTGATGGACCTAAACCTGTCGACTTGATGCGATCATGTAAGTGTTTTCCACCTGTGAAAATGATGCTCATAACGGTATCCAGCAATATGATATATTTTCACCTCGTTCACTTTTCAGATTTGTTATTTTTACAGAACGATAGAATAGTTAAGACAGTTGCCATATTTTAGCCAATGTTTTGCATGTATCGTGTTTGTAGATTATGATTTCATGATAGTTACGACGGAAGGATAAATTTACGTTTTCAAAGTAAAAGTTATACATTCGTGCTGTGAGATAGTTTTATTGTTATGTTTTACAGAGTGTATTGGTTTGTTCTTATGGTAATGGTTTGATACTGTGAGTTTATAATCGTATTGTACATCGGCTAAATACTTCATAACCGATCCAGTAATGCTTTTTTTTTAAATGTTCTGTTATCTAGTGGAACAGGAACTGCTTACCCTTCCGGAGGACCTGAGTTCACCCCAGTTATTAGTGGGGTTCGTGTTACTCGATCTTTAGTTTTATGTGTAGGTTTTGTAGATCGTTGTTTGTCATTTTGTCATTTTTCATTTGGCCATTGTGTTGTCTGTTCTTCTTCGATATAAGTATTCTGATTACACCTTTGGTATCTTCAAACTCATCATATCTAACAGATAATACATATGGAAAACAAAGAAAAAACGAATCTCTGCAGGTTTTTTCTGTCGTTTGTTTATATAAAAAAAATATATGTGTGAAAATTAAACCTAACAGTGTTAGAATTAGATTGTTCAACTAACACTTTGCTTGTTCTATTAGCCTCAATCGGATTCGTATGCAATACATTGATATACTACAGCACCTTTCGCTTAGCCTTGTCTTCAGTGCTCTAGAACACTCGGCTGCATCCGCTTAATAGTGCTTCATTGTCACGTAAGATGAGTCTAGGAATATATACACTCCGACAAAAGTTAAGCACCACCCTATATTTTTATCGATATATTTATTTACATCTATACTGTTAAAACAATAAAATAGATATCACCATTTTTCTTACACTTCTTAAAAGACTACTCCATGGGCTCTAACATTACCAATCTACGAAGTATTTATCATCCTGAAAGAGGTGACTATGACGTGGCAAAAATGGGGTTCAAAGCAGGCGCTGGAAAAACGTAAAACCCGTTTGTCTTTGATGGAAGTTTTTAACATTGAATTAAAATGCAGAGTCTTCAGATTTTTAAGAACTTTTACATGCATCTATTGTGCGTATGTGTAAGGCATAAAAATCAATAACGAATATATCCACCGCGTTTATTGTGAAGTTATGTAACACGCTTCGTCATGCTTCTCACAAGACGCATAAGCTGCAAGATAGCAGTTCTTAATTCGTCAATATTTTGACATTTTGGATTGCGTTGGTTTATTTTTCGGCCAATAAAGTCCCATACATGCTCTATAGGGTTCATGTCTGGCGACATTGCAGGCCATGGAATTGTCTGAACAGCCTCTTGTTGTAAAAAATGTTGTACAAATCGGGCTCTATGTGGACTAGCGTTGTCGTCCATGAACATTGGCCTGTCAGCCAACGCATGATTGTCGAAATGGGGACTACGTGTGGAGCGAGCACATTGTCACGGTATTTTTGGTCTGTCGGATTACCATCAAGAACGTACAAGTCCAACTTACAGTCAAAGGAAAAACAACCCCAGACAGTTACACCCCACCCCCAAAAGCAGTTGTGCCCAAAATGTGGTTGTCCTGAAATGAAATGTTTCGCTGGCGCCAAACTCTTGCACGACCGTCGGTGGGGCGTAACAAAAACGACGTTCGTCAGACCAGTGGACCCGTCTTCATGTGCGAATAGTCCACCCCAAATGATCATGTGACTAGTCAAATCGAGTAATGTTAACTGTGGGTCGTTGCCCTCGCATTCCCTGATGGTGGAGGCGTCTGATTACAGTGTGTGTGCTAATGTGGCATCCAAACGCTAAATTACCACGAAGTGCACCAGCTGTACTGAACGGCCGTTACCGCGCCCGTCTGGATATGAGCCGGTCCTCTCTCGGCGTCGCTTATCGAGGTCTACCTGCACGTGGACGGTCAGTAACATTCCCCGTTTGACGGAAACGCTGCATCAGTCGTACAATGAAGCTTAAAACTCTACACAAAAAAATCAACTTTCGTTTGCAAACACAAATGTTGAAAAATACACGTGGCACTTTACGCACCTGTCATATACACATAAATAAAAATCGATCAATAACCTGTTTCACAGGTAAGTAAGTTTGTGTGTACAGGTAACGAAAACAGCAAACCGATTTGAAATAAGTTCATTATTAGAAAAGATATTATTGAAACAAATCAGGTGGTGCTTAACTTTTGTCGGACTGTATATATGTTTTGCAGTTGGAGATCCTATTATCAAGCGGGGAGGGGTTGGATCCAATTAGCCGGTTTACACCTGCCACGTTTGTGTGCTTATCCCAAGCCAGTCTCTGGATTTCCAATATCTTATGTGTTCAGTGTACAGTGAGGGAAGATGAAATGTGATTATTCATTTTGTTGAAATTGGCGATATTGTGACCTTCAATGTTTAGAGATGATTGTATGTTTTGTTGATATTGGTTGAATTGTGACCTTCATTGTTTAAACTTTCTTACCTTTTGATTTACATGTGCACTTTCCAGGCACACCGCTATGCTTCACTGACTGCATTTGCCATTTTATATATTGGAGCAATGTGGTGTCAGCTTTGGAACAGGAATCCCCAGACACAACACACACCAAACATGCAGTTAGCAAATACACAAACTTCATTCTTCAGCGTCTAAAATATACAAAAGAATGAGATGATAGTCATATTACAGGTATATTTGCTTTGTAGATTTCCGTTCATCTTGGTTACGTATTATTAAAACAAAGGTATTCCTCTTTCAGGCATATGTGACCATTCTGTTTAGGATCTTTGGTTTTCTTGCTCGCAAAGATTTTAAAATTATTTGACTTTCAAATAGTTTGGCTTTGAACGTACTGATGAAGGTTATTCCAGAAACGTGTCGTTCGCACTAAATTTGATATCTACGTTTTTATTCTCATTGTTGGCGAGTTAATTCCTTATCGTGGTACTGGTTGGTCCTAGTCTGTTGGTTGGACTACAATATTGTGCTCTGTAGTCGAGTACGCCTATGTTTCACCTCTCAGGGAGATATGATACATTTGATATAAGAAAATATTGAAGATACCAAAGATGGAACTGTAAATAGAAAACAGCAGACAATACAGTGATAAACAATTACCTACAAAACACTACACAGACATTTTTTTAAGATTGAGCAACAAGTACTACATTTAAAACCAACGATGAACTCTAATGCTACGGAAAGGTAAATGTATCGGTATGGCTCTTTACCAAGTACTTGATCTCACTCTCCGCATTGTTCGTTGTGTGTTGGAGTGTGGGCTCGTATTATCAAAATAAAATGTGATATATATGTTTTCTGGGGTATTGATTTCAACATAAAACAAATGTATTCGTTACGACACTCCTGTTTACATTGTTTACGAAAGCTTGATTATACCAAATTGGTACTCAGAACCGTAAGTTGAAAGAAAACCAAAGGGGCAATCTAGAATGGACAATCCACAGACAATAGGAACTTTACGTACACAAGGCACAGGACGAAGACAAACAAAACAAAAAACACAACACAGGAAACTAAAAACATGAGCAACATGGACCCCACCAAAAACCAGGACGACCCAGGTACCGCGAAGGGTAATCCTGTCTCTCATCAGATACCAACCATGTTATTCATATAGTCAATACGTGGCCATATACAAACAAACACAACTACCATAAATCAGAATAGAGTTATCTTACAACCAACTGGGGTAAAGAAGAACCGAACATCGTTTGTATGCGGAAAACGTAGCGGACATTACAACACGGAACATAGAACGTAAAGACGTATGGTAGGAAAACATGTAGTACATCACTTTACGCAAACATAAACAAACAACAGAATAAGATATTAGCCTTCCTGCAAGCAACTGGGGGTAAAGACGAACCGAACATCATTTTCATGCA
Organism: Gigantidas platifrons; assembly: GCA_002080005.1. Classification (NCBI taxonomy): domain Eukaryota; kingdom Metazoa; phylum Mollusca; class Bivalvia; order Mytilida; family Modiolidae; genus Gigantidas; species Gigantidas platifrons. The sequence continues at coordinate 310,220 of MJUT01010840.1, read as the reverse complement.
TTACATAGAAAACTAAAGGATGAACAACGCGAACAACTAAAAAAGGACGGTGTACTCGAGTGCTGCAAGATGTTATGAAGCTCATTTTTCGGAAGTGAGACCATTGGGATACTCGTGTTAAACATCCTATGAAAAATCATATTCGATAGTAAGTCTTGAGACGTGCAAGGAAGGACGGGATTGTGAAAATGGAACATATCCGTTGTCACAAGTATTCCGTAACGACTTACCAAGCCATGATTGCAACATTACAAACTAATGGAGTAGTTTTTCATTGGTGATCCTGTTAACAGCAACACTATCACAAGGAAATCCTAATAGAAACAAAAGCTATGGAATGTCGTATCAAGTGAGATATACTACATACTCTATATGCAGGTTTTCTTAGAATTTTTCAACATATAAATGGAAAGTTTACAATGGGAAAATTTAAATAATAGAATTTGTCACATAATTTCGTTCTCAACACACTAACTGTCGATTTCCAGATGTATCTTCAGGTATATTAATCGCTATGTTTTATTTTTTTTATATTTTGCTTAAGATGCATGTTATGCACCACGTATAAAACGATCGTCTAGACATTATTTCATATATACACAATATGTGCAATTGTAATAAATTCTGACTCTTTATTGCGTTTGAACCGCAATTGTTTGCATGCTGCATTGAGCTCGGTGGATAGTGGGTTAAAGGCTCGGTCGGGTCAAACTAAAGACAGAAAAAAATATTTCTACTGATTCTCGCTAAACACAAAGTTTAAGGGCAAGCGGCGGAAAGGCATGCTGGATCGGAATCAATATAATGTGTCCTAGTTAAGCGAAATATCTACCCGTGGAATGTTTTCCGTTGAATTAGCACTATCAAGATCAAATTAACATCCAAAATCAGTTAAGTTGAGTCAAAAGCGATCAGAAAACGGCAGCAAACTTTTTGACACAGAATTACTGATAAACGTTATATTTTGAAAATGTAACGTTTGGACAATAAGAAAACAGCAATATCAGTTCTTGATTCGTGTTTTTCTTTTGAATATTCGTTGTGTATGTACATTAAAGTAATTGTTCATGTGAATTATGTTATTGCTTGATGTGTTCTTTATAAAGTTAAAATTTTGGTCGAAAATAAGTTAATATAATGTTCTGAATTTGGAAAAATTAAGTATATTTACTTACTAAAAAGGTAAAGCATACAAATGTATTAAATTTTCTATTAACAAGAAATTTACTAATATGAAAAGGCGTTAATCAAATTGTTGGTAATAAAGTTTCTTTATTTTTGTCTACATCTTTTTTATAGTTAACATTTTTGAACTCAAAGCGATGGAAAAAGAGAACTAAATGCACTTGTTTCATTTTATCACATTTTATATACTCTATCAATTTTTGGCTATATAGATCAACACACAATGTTTTGATATACCTTGGGTTGAAATAAATCGTCTCTTTGTAACGTAATTCACTTTTCCATATGTGAGACAATATTTTTCTACATTTTAAATTTTTGCTGTTTTGTTATAAAAATATGTTATTAAAATTGTCAGACTTTCTGCTTCCTCGGGATTTTGAACTGGTTGCACCAGTCCTTTTATATACCGCTTTTACGTCCGTTTCTGCATTCACAAGTTTTTCGACAAAATCCGCCTGTTAAGATGCCAACCGGTAAACTTTATTTTTGTTTTGTTTTGTTTTGTTTTTTTTTAATCCAATTTACGTTTGAATTTAATCCATTTTACGTCTACATAAACATTTGACTTGATAATCCATCCTGTTTCCTTGCTTAAAAGTTGTAAACATTCGATTGAGGCTAGGCTTGTTACATGCTTTACCTCTAAGACCTCTGGTGAACTTACTTTACTTTCAATTTATGAAAGGATGGGTTGATTTTAATAAAATATTTTTGTAACAAAACAGCAAAGATTTAAAATGTAGAAAACTATTGTCTCACACATATACAAAATGTATGACATGTTTTTTCCCTTTTCTTGTTATAGTAATTGAAAAGAAGCAAACAACAACAATAAATGCAATAACTTTGGATGATGAAAACGAAATAAGATAAACTTTTTGTCGTAAAGACAAACTTATAACTTTATTTAACGAGCTTTAACATAAAGAAATGGAACATTATCTCAACAAATCTCAACAACACACTATGTTTGCTTGAATATACAGATTTTCAGCGCCAAAGCTGGTCAAATACAAGTTACCACTGTTCATTTTAATTTCTTTTTCTTCTAAATCACGTAAATTGTCTATTTAAAACAACCACTTGCACTTGCATTTGCGTTACGTAATTCACAGTTATAGTAAGCAAACTACAGAAAAGACATACTCGATTACCTGTACAATGTATTTCGAATTTTTAAAATGATATGTCATCAAACATATCTTGAACCTTTTGTAAGTCCTTCGCCGAAAACTTAAACATATTACGCGTCTTTCTATGCTTAACGGAATTGTCCAGTGAACACAGAATACCTCCTTCCGTGATCCTTTCCTGGCCATTTGAATGATTTCCTAGAATCATCCATGAAGGACATATGGTATTCTCGATTTTCATCATCAAATTTTATAACTTTCCCCACATACCATCGACTGTCATATATTGCTGCAACACGTGTATTTGCAGCATATTGCCCTATAAGTTGTCACTTAAATTTAAATTTATTTCTTGTTGACTAATTCTTTCTCTAACGGTGTCTTCAGGAGCAGTATCAGCTTCCTTACCACGCCCTTCAACTTGAAATCGACAACAGAGGAAGATTAATAACAAAACTCTACGACAAACATGATAACTTCAGCTTTCCAATGGTCAACTTCCCTTGCATCATTAGCAATATTCCAGCATAACCAGCGTTTGGATTTCATATTTCCCAACTCATAGGTTATTCTAGAGCTTGTGCCCAGTATAGTGATTTTCTGGACAGAGGGTTAGGATAATGGCGTTTGACGCCAATTTCAACGATATTTCAGCTATATCGTGGCGGTCAGTTTATTAGTGGAGGAAACCGGAGTATCCTGGCCCAGCTGCTGACGCAAAAGCTACCGAAACAAGGTCACACTGCTCCTAGGTTGAAGTCATCACTACAAACATTCTGCTGTTGTCATCGCAATCTGGTTGACAGTTACGAAGTATCCAAATCTCAAATGACAATGGATCTTTTAAGTTTTACATAGATATTTTCTGTCCTCTATCACTGCCAATACTTTTATCAGACATGACTGTATATATGAGTAACACGGCGGGTGTCTTATAAGAAGCCTTCGCCTGCGCTTGAGTTCACCCCTAAGGTTTTTTGGTGGGGTCCGTATTGCCCATCCTTTTAGTTTTTTGTGTTGTTATATTATGTGTCTACGTGCTGAGGTCCGTGGTGTAATGTCCGTTGCGATTTCTGCATAAAAACAATGCTGGGTTCGTCTTTACCTCCAGTTGTTTGTATGGGGTTCCTGCCTTTTCTACGTTATGTCTGTGTGTTTGCGCATAGTGGCGTCCAACACATACTGTATTGTGTTTTATTGTTTTTGCTTGGCTTGCGTTTTGTGTATCCTATGTTGCCAGTTTCTCTGGATTATCCATTGTGTATTGCTCCTTCTGTATTCTCTGACCTTTCCTTGACTGTGCTGTGGATTTTCTACCCTTACAAACTGGTTCCACTTTACAATTAGAAAATACGCATCGCAGAAACAAATCGTGTCCTTTTCAACTTATTTCCCCTACGCTAAGTATAATAACTGCGTGTACCTGTAAAATCTCCATCACCTGTCTACCTGCGAGCTCTGCACATTCTTTTTGGACATTCGAACAGTGTGATTTTGTGACAAAGACATATTTCAAAGAACTATTTTCCTGCATTTTACCCAACCTAAAAAACCTATCTGTGTGTGAATTACGTTACGTTGCTGTGAACTACGTTAGAGTAGGAAATAGCATATGTACAACCTGTAAGCACAATGACATTGGACGGCAATGGTGGACATTTATTCATACACTAATTATCAATGAATTGCAGTATAAAGCTTATTGAAAACGATTAATATATACGAAAAATCATATAATAAGCAGAAGACATACCTCATGTGCAATAGATTAACATTGAAATTCTTGCATTTTGAACATTTTCCTCGAGTAAACTTAGCATATAAGGTAGCCGGTATGTATATCGGTGCATAATTAAGCTTAGCCTGTATAATTTTGCCATAGAAAAAATTCTACAGCTGTTTAAAGGAAAACTGCATAACGTAATTCACTGTAACGTATTTCACGGAAATGCATTATATTGTCTGCAGAAAAATAATTTCAGCAGATAATCAAAATAGTTAAATGCTTATCACATGGAACATCAACATGTGTCAAAGTCATAAATTGAGAAATCCATTGAAAGTAAGTATATTAGTGAACAAACGCGTAACGTAATTCACAATTAAATGCATAATTTAAAATAACAAATCTATGATGTTTTCTTTCGAAGAAAAGTTTTCTATTGAAGCATTTTGGACTATTTTCATATTCCTTGTCTTTTGGACGACCATTTAAAGATATTCTAATGGGATCATCTTCTATCAGGAACTTAAGCTAGAGTTTCTAAATTCGTAACGTAATTCACTATTAATTCTGTGACACCTAAAATTCAGTTCATGTCAATTTTTGGCAGGCAAAAGTTTGCTTACACATGTCTTTAAATGTTTATATGGCGTTTTTACTTTCCAGAAAACACAAAGTTTTAACTGTTTAATGATTTCATATCTTGTACGAGCGCCGTAGGAAACTGACCTATGGTATGTGACATGCATTTGTGTGAACATTATCCATATATAACATATATTTTCTTTTATTAAGTTAACAAATAGGCGATTTATTACTATGTAGGAAGAAGTTACTTTATTCCTAGATAAAATACACCAGATATTTTTTCAGAACTCAGCTTCATGTTTTTGAAAACATGCTGTGACACGAAAAATCAACATTGGCTCACTTTAACTGATTTTGGACCTAAGCGTGTTGGTCTAGTACAAAGCGGACATCATCCTCATTATATTACATATAACTTGTTCTCGCCTTGATATAGCTGATAAAATTGTTCACTTGATGTTAAACAACACTAACTAACTTTATTAAGTTTGATTTCATGTTTGTCTGGTGTTTTATTTTGTCTATTTGGATTGGGATAATTTGATTTGGTTCATCCACTAACTGGTACCTGAAATTTACCAAGACGAATATATCCAAAATCTAACAGGTAAAATCAAGAGGAACGTCATGTGTCGTGGTTTTTGTTTATGTTCAATGATTTGGGGTGAGAGGTGATTGTTTATTATGTTGATATTAATGAAATTATTGACTATCATTTTGAAAACTGTTTTGTCATTTAAGAGATATATAAAATACTGTTATAATATGTTAAACATACAATACAATTATTAATACAAGTTAAGAGCACATTACCTTTTTATTGGCAGTTGGATACAATATATATCTATGATATTCAGTTTGTAAATATATCTTCAATTGTATTGATTGGTGCAAAGTTTGAAATTCAATTCATATGACATTTAATCTGCACGCTAATGACTGGATTACATGATCAGTTGTAAGAATCATATTACCTGCTTACGATTGTAAATTATTTCAACTGCTAATAAAATATGCTAGGCATATGTGACCTTGGACGATTTTGTGGCCGCGATTGTATGATAAAGTTTATTCCAGACACACGTCGTACCTGATAAAGGTTATTCCAGACACACGTCGTACGCACTAAATGTGATATCTACGTTTTTCTTTCTATCCCCGGGTCTATTATTTTTGCTGGTGGATTATTATACATCGGGGGTATTATCTATCACCGGGTCTATTATTTTTTTCTTATTATACATCGGGGTATTATCTTCCCAGAAGGTAGTGCTGCAGCACTGACATGGCTTATTAGATATTTTATTAATGGCATTGATCATATAACGAAAATGTAGTCTACATGTGTATGCTTTGTACATCATTATTTGTTCCTTTGTCTTTTTTTTTTTTGACCATTATGGTGTCTGTTCTTCTTAGATTTACAGATTCTGATTACCCCTTTGGTATCTTCATACTCTTCTTATAAAAACTATATATATACGTGTTTGTGTTGCTTGATCTTTAGTTTTATATGTATGTTTTGTAGATCGTTGTTTGTCCTTTTGTCTTTTTTCTTTTTGCTATTGTCTTGTCTGTTCTTCTTCGATTTACGGCTTCTGATTATTGTTTAGGTATCGTCAAACTCTTCTTACTTAAAATTAAATCAATATATTTTCAACAGGAGATTTTGAGAACATATAAATTTTCTTGTAAACTAATCAAAATGACTGCTTGACTATAACAACCGTGAATTGTTTATTTATATGGGTAGATCATATGAATAAATACATTTCTCTTGATGTAGTGTGGGTGTCCTCTTACTTCTGACCTCAAACTACATTGTTCTAACTTCAATTGGAAGGAACTGCGTACCAATCAGGAGCACCTGAGTTCACTCCATATTATTGGTGGGGTTCTTCTTACTTCTGACCTCAAACCACATAGTTCTGTCTTAAATTGGAAGGAGCTGCTTACCCCCAGGAGCACCTCAGCTCACTCCCTATTATTAGTGGGGTTCGTCTTACTCGATCTTTAGTTTTATGTGTATGCTTTGTTGGTGTCCTTTTATACTTTTTCGGTGGCCACTCTGTTGTCTGTTCTTCTTCGATATACGGATTCTGATTACCTCTTTGGTATCTTCAAACTCTTCTTGATACTTGCTACATTTTCCAGGTATCTACCCATCATCATGGATTTCAGAGGTCAGTTCGTGATAACTATTCAGACTCCATAAATTCTAAAAACGAACCCTGAAATATAAAAGCGTAAATATCGAATTTAGTGTGAATTACATCGGGTACACTCAGAGTCAAAAGTCAAATAATTAAAAAGATTTTAATTAATCAATTATTGCTTAACGTCCAGTGAGCAGTATTTCAGCTCTATATTCAATACGAGAACAAGTTCAATAATTCATAAAACCCTAAATAACTGTTCAGACTCCATACATTATAAAACAAACTCTGAGATAAAACGTAAATATCTAATTTAGTGTGTATTGCATGGGTTACGCTCAGAGTCAAAAGTCAAATAATTAGAAAGATATTAATAAATTATTGCATACGTTGGGCGAGCAGTATTTTGGCTATATTAGGTACGAGAACAAGTTCAATAATTCATAAACCCTATATAGAGAATGAGTGAAGAGATGGGCAGACGAGGTCAATGATTTTTGAATGCTACTGTAAAGTATGGAGAGTTTGGCAGGGACGAACACTATAGTCCTTAGGCTACAGTGTGGAGAGTTGAGAGGGGCGAACAATATAGTCTTTTGTTGCGGGAGAGTTGGGGAGGGACGAAAAATATAGTATTTTGTTGCGGCTACAATGATCCTACTCTTTTCTGAAAATCTACATATTGAAGAAGTCTTTGACCCTAAGGTAGCGTGACACATTAAAAACACGATACCCTCTATGGTCCAAGTTCAGGCTTTCCGGATTATAACCTGTCAACCTCACACCCTCCTATAATCCGCCACATGGGGACGGACAAAGCAACTCTTTAAGCCCTGTGGAATCTACACCAGTATCTAGTAATTATAAAGTCTTTGGTAGTAGGGTTACTGCCAACACATACTTATAACCCACCATATAGATCACTTGTGGGAGCAAGTACTTAAATTAGTATAGTATCTGGAGTTATTTCCCGTTGATCGAATGTTCTTTATTTGAATTCTCAGTAAGTAATGTATGTCTATATAAAATATGGAAAGATTGACCTATTATTAAAGACTGCCAAAGATGAATTTAATTTCATTATTTTATCTGTTATATCTATTTTTCAGAATAATCAAAGAAAATGCCTAAGAAAAGCATGAGACAACAGATACAAAACAAAAAGAATTGAAAAGAAAAGAAAAAAATAATAATAAATAAATAAATAAATAAATAAATAAATAAATAAATAAAAACGAAAACAGAACCAAAACAAAAGCAAACTTCCTCCTCCTGCATGTTTAGATATTAAAACCGAAAAGAAGCATAACAAATAAAATCAATGCACACCTGTTTTGACAAGACTGGTTGGCTCGGAATCAGTATAATACGTCTGAGTGGAGCAACATGTCTATCTGCGACTTATTGCTTAACATAGTGGTAAGAATTATCTTCTGACAAGATTTGTGGTAAGAATTATCTACTTATAAGATACGCTAGCACACTATAAAAATCAACTGTACGTATTGGTCTAGCACAATGCGTAAATCATCATCATATCATCGATATCTAACTCACTCTCGCCATGATACATGTACAGCTGAAATATTGCATACTTGGCGTTCAACAACAATCACTCACTCACCCCTTACTTTATGAGAATAAGCTTGTCAATGACTACTTGCGGTAGGATGGTGGTCCTTTCCTTGTTCTTTGTTTCCTCCAGCAATGAAATTCACTGTTTTGGGGAGGGGGATTATGATTTATGTTCTTTAACGTGACATTCAACAATATTTTAGTTACATCGTGGCGGTCAGTTTAATTGGTGGAAGAAGCCGGAGTACCCGAAGAAAACCACCGACCTGTTGCAAGTCACTGACACATTTTATCACATAATGTTATATCGAGACCACCTCGACATAAACTTGTTCGAACTCACAACTTTAGTGGTGATATGCATTTATTGCAGAGGGAATTGCAAATTCAACTACCATACGAACACGACCAGTACTGTCCCTATTTTGCATTGTTGGTCATTATTATGATTATTAGGCAAACAATTTGAATCAGTTAGAGATACTTCACAAATCTACTTCGCACTTTGTCAGTCAATGCTTCAAGAAGAAGGGAAAATGGAGTAATACTATGAATGGCTTGTCAATCTATTTCTATGACATACTGGAAATTCATGCTACAAATAAGATAATAGAACTGATCATTGACGATATTGGTTTGATAAATAATGAAACTTCAAATATATACTAGATTGTGGTTGAGTAGAAATGGAAAAATTATTTATGATACAAACGATTTGTATACAACAATAAATATAGAAGACGTAATAGAAATAATAATGACTACTAGTATCTAAGAATCATGTGTATTAAGGCATTAGTTACCAGGACAACTCACATACCTCCATAATCTTTCTACTTCATTTTACTTCATAATAGCCCCACCTCTGTCATTCTTCCACCTCCATAATTCTTTCATCTCCATAAATGCTATACCTCCATAATTCTTTCACTGCATAATTTTTCTGCCTCCATAATTCTTTCACTGCATAATTGTTCTGCCTCCATAATTCTTTCACTGCATAATTGTTCTACCTTCATAATTCTTTCATCTCCATAATTGTTCTGCCTCCATAATTCTTTCACTCCATATTTGTTCTGCCTCCATAATTGGTCTGCCTCCATAATTGTTCTGCCTCCATAATTCTTTCACTCCATAATTGTTCTGCCTCCATAATTCTTTCACTGTATAATTGTTCTACCTTCACAATTCTTTCTCTCCATAATTGTCCTGTCTCCTTAATTGGTCCGCCTCCATAATTGTTCTGCCTCCATAATTATTTCACTCCATAATTGTTCTGCCTTCATAATTCTGTCACTCCATAATTGTTCTACCTTCATAATTCTTTCATCTCCATAATTGATCTTCCTCCAATATTGTAGGGGCCGTCGTGGTCGTGATCGTATGGTAGTTGGATTTACAACTACCTGTTCAATCATAGCGTATCACCACTAACGTTGTGAGTTCGAATCTCGTTCATGGCGAGGTGTAGATACAACATTATGTGATAAAGTTTGTCAGTGACTTGCGACAGGTCGGTGGGTTTTTTCGAGTACTCCTGTTTACCCCCGTAATTTCTTCACATCATTAATTCCTCCACCTCCATAATTTTTCCACATCTATTACACCGTCATTTCCATAATGTCCCCTCTTCTTCAATTCCACAACCATAATTTCTCCTCTTCAATAATTCTGTCATCTCCGTAAATTTCCCACGCAATAATGTCGTCACTTCCAATATTTTTCAATCAATATAATTTCTCAACCTTTGTAATTTCCCCATTGTAATAATTCCTACATCTCCATAATTTCTCTAGATATACATAGTTCCTCCACATTTATCATTTTTCCACAACTGCAGTTCCCATTCCTCTATAGTGCCATTACAATCATACTAAATTCACCTCCACAAATCACTTCGAAAGTTTTACGATCGCCACCATGACGTGGATGACTGCTATAGAATATCTGTGTCACAAATGACCACGAATATGTTCAACTTGTCGTAAACACTTCCGGAGCACCTGAGTGCACCATGGTTTTAGTGGGGTTCGTAGTACTCGATCCTTAGCTTTATGTGTATGTTTTGTAAATCGCTGTTTGTCATTTTGTCATATTTCTTTTGGCCACAGTGTTGTCGGTCCTTATTCAATTTACGGATTCTTATTACCCCTTTGATTTCTTCAAGCTCTTCTTCCATTCCATTAGCACTACATATCTACAAATCATCCTTTTCATCTCTACATTAATCCACCCTCTTCCATAACTCCTAGATTTCTATAATTCCTCTACATCCATAGTCTGACAACCTCCACCATTCTTCCACCTTCATATTATCTCAACCTCTATGCTTTTCCCACCTCTATTATTCATTTTCCTTCTTTGTCATGATTTCTCCACTTTTATAATTCTTCCACATTAGTCCATAATCCTTCAACATATTTGATTCCTCTACGTCTATATTTTCTCCACACATACAATTTCTCCACATCAGTAATTGCTCAACCTCCATAAGTTATCTACCTCTATGATTTATACGCCTCAAGAATTCCCATAACCCCATAATATATCAATAGCTATAATTCCACCTCATCCGTATTTTTTAACAAAAATACAGCTCCATAGTTTTCCACCTCCAGAGTTCCTCCACCTAACTTTAAAACATCCACCTCCATTATTTCTCAACATGTTAATTTGATCCACCGCAGTAATTCTTATGCTCCCACAAATTCCTTCATTTTAATAATTTACTCACTGGTATACTTTCTTCACCACCATTATTCCTCTACATTGGAAAAGTAAAAGTGAAGTGAATACTCTTGAACACGTTACGTTAGACTATGCTGTCAATACATCTTTTTTTATTACGGAGAAACGTTCCGCTGGAGCAAAGACGTTGCATTAGACAAGATGAGTTTGAAGAAATCGAAGGGATAATCAGAATCCGTCAATCGAAGGACAGACACCACAATGTCCAAATGAAATAGTACAAAATGACAAACAACGATCTACAAAACATACACATACAACTAAAGATCGAGTAACATGAACCCCATTGAAATCTTATGTTCTTCGGAAGGGTAAACAGTTCCTGCTCCACTGGTGGCACCTGTCGTGTTAGTATAGTTACAAATCCGGTGATAAGTCATGAATGAGGAAAGGAACGGGAAGAGTTTATAACAAACGGAAGATATCCGTGGTCATTTGTGACACAGATATTCCATAACGGTCAAGATGTTTCGTTACACTAGACTGACAAGAAAAACTTGAAAATACCAAAGAGTAATCAAAAGCCGTAAATCGAGTAAGGATAGACAACTCAATGGATATAATATAAAGGATAAAAGGCGATGATAAATAAAAACTAACTACTCTCTCTCTCTCTCTCTCTCTGTTTTGGGTAAGACGTTATACTAGATTAGTGTGACCTCGCCACTTCTTATTAAAGGGAGCCGCATCGGAGGTGTAATGCTTAGCGTGCTCGTAGATCGTGGGATGGAGCCACGCCATGCTCAAACCAAAGACTATAAAATTGGTATTTGTTGCTTCTTCGCTAAGCACGCAGCATTCAGGAGTAAGAGCAAAGACCGGTTGGCTAAGAATCAGAATAATGTGTCCGAGTTGAGCGATATGTCTACCCGTGGACTGTTGTTTCAGTGAGCTAGCACTATTAAAAAAAACAACTAAGCGTGTTGGTCTAGAACAAAGCGGACCTCATCATCATCTCATTGAACATTAGCAAGTTCTCGCCATGATATAGCTGAAAAATTACTGAGTTAGCGCTAAGCAACAATAACCCACTCACTCACTCTTAATAAAGGGACTGTACCAAGCAAGGCGAGGTCAGGTATATGTGTGGTAGGGATATCGATTTTAACTTTTCTACGATTTTTATATTTGATTTTGGAATGGTTCCGTCAGTGTGGTATTTTTTGTTCTTTATTTAATTCCAGATTTTATTTTATTTTAAGTTCAAAATAGAATAAAAAGCACAAAAATACCATAGTGTAGGAACAGTTCCAAAATCAAATATAAAAATCGTAGAAAGAGTTAAAATCGATAGCCCTAACACACAAATACTTGACCGCACACTCTCCTGGCTTGGTACAGGCTATTTATTAAAAAGTGGCGGGTTAATCAGTCTTATGCGTACAAACCTCCCCTCTGAGTGAAATGATGCAGCCATGTAAGTGTTTTCATCACGTGAGTACAATGTCAACGCTAACATATAACAGAAATAAAATATAAACGTACTGACTTTACTGACCTACCTTCATATTTAGTTTCTTTTTGCTGTTATTCAATTCTGTTTACCATAAACAATATATTTGTGGTAACTCACTTTATTTATCATGCTGCATAATTTTTAACTTTTAGTTTTTGTTTTGTCTTATTATGTGTATTTACGTTCTGAGTTCCGTGTTGTGATGTCCGCTACGATTTCCGCATAAAACGATGTTCGGATCATCTTTACCTCCAGTTGTTCGTAGGATAGCACAGGCATGTCATATTTACGTTATGTGTGTTTGCTTGCGCAGAGTGGGGTCCAACACATATTGTGTTGTGTTTTTGATTTAATTTTCTTCGTCTTGTTTACTCTATGTTGCCAGTTTCTCTGGATTGCCATTTTTTGTTATCGTCCCTTCGGTGTTTTCTAACGTTTATTTTTACTAATAAAAAGATCGTCAGTGTCAGTATAGTCTATTGTAAATTCTACATAAAAAGAAAGCGTCCATTATTTGTACCGGATGACATGAGTTCATACCCGGTTTTTAATGGGGGTTCGTGTTACTCAATCTTTAGATTAGTGGTCTGTTTCTACTTTTGTCTTTTTTTCCTTTGGCCATTGTATTGTCTATCCTTCATCGATTTACGGATTTTTATTACCCCTTTGGTATCCTCAAACTCTTCTTACAAGAAAGGCTGTAGAATATGCTTGAATATTTGTTTCCAACAACAAATAAGTAACCTATTGTCTCTGATCTCTCACAAAGACCATTATGACTTATTTATAATATGGATTAGGCACACCCTACAGGCGAGCATCGCATCTACGCATAGACATGTACATGTATTTTACCAGTCTATGATTATGAGTCCACAGTCTCTTGAAGTTCCAAAAATAAAAAAAAATAGAAAAACATTTTTTTCTTATTTGTTTTTTAGTTTTTGAAAATGATTTAATTGATTTGATTTTTGGTGTGTAACGTCACTTTCAACAATATTTCAGCTATATCATGGCAACCAGTTTTAGTGGTGGAGGAAGCCGGAGTACCCGGAGAGAACCACCGACCATGGGCAAGCAACTGGTAAGCTTTATCACTTGCGGTTGCGAGTCGAGTGCACCTTTTTTGTAATTTACAAAGTCGGGCGCGAACCCACGCCGTATTGGTGATAGGCTTGTATGAGTTGTTAGATCCAGCGACCTAACTCATTGAGCCACCCGTGCCCCTTAGTTTTTGAAACTTCAAGTGACTGTGATGAGTCAAACGTCTATCATTTAAACAAAAGTATCCTTTTTATCCGGGTGTCGTGCACAGGGGCTTGTTACGATTTTTTTTATCCCTTGACTACTCTAAAAAATACATTTTTGTACACATGAGAGTAGTCGAGGGATACAAAAAATCGTAACAAACCGCTGTGGGTCGTGTTGCTCGTATGTGTTTATGTACATGTTTTGTAAAATAAATGATGTAAGTTCATAACGTTAAATTTTGACATTATTATTTGTAAAAATGTGGTTCAAAGTCCACCGATCAAATGTCAATGATATAAGAAAACAATCAATAGCTTTCATAAAGAAATATATAATCATCCTTTTCACGCACAAATTAATTCATAACTCCGACAGAAAAGGCATAAATATCGAATGTCTTACCCCCTCTGATCCACTTCTCTTGTTGTAAACAAACAATTTTGATCGGACCAATCGGCAGTTGATCAAAATGAAACAAGTAAGAGAAACCAGCTACCTCACGATCCTGCGACCAACCCTGGAATATGCAGCAATGGTTTGTGACCCCACCACTCAAACCCTGATACAGACATTCGAAAATGTACAAAGAGGAGCTGCCCGCTTCGTCATAAATGATTACACCAGCAGAACACAAGGATGCGTGACAAGCATGTTAACATCACTTGAGAGGCAGACTTTAGAACAACGGAGGAGGATAAGCAGACTCGTTATGATGTATAAGATCCAGCATCGACTCGTGGACATCGACCGAGACTTATACCTCAGACCTGGTGACAGCAGAACCAGAGGTCAACATAGGTTCTTCAAGGAGAGGTCCAATTATGACACTCTCAGAAACTCCTTCCAAAGAACAGCACAAGAATGGATCACATACCACTACAGTTGGGCCAGCTCCATAGAGGAGTTCAGGGCTAACCTCCAACAATAGGTTAGCCACGCCAACCAGTGTAAATAGTTTTAAGGGTTGGCAACTGAATCAATATTGTTTTTAAAAAAATCATCTTTATACTCCTACAATTGCTTAACATTTTGTTTCTTTGTTTTGAAACTATGAGCGACATGATCAACGAAATCGTGTGACGACAGCTTTAGGGGCGAAACAAGAAGGTCTAACGATTGTCCATTTTTTAAATAAATTAATCGTTTCATGTACGGTTTCCTTTCTGTTTTTTGGGGGGGATTATTTTTTAAACTGGATAGTTATTTTTTATTCAAATTAAAAGGCTGTTTCCTGTACTTCACTCTGTAATGATCATTTATCAAACATTAAGTATGTATAGAAATACATCTATTTTGCTAATAGATACAACCTATGTGATAGAAAATGGCCTATATATATACAAGATGTACTTTAGTCGGAACTAACTTTCGTGACGTCATAGGTTAGGAATGTGGGGAAACCCCAGTGACGTCTTTGTAAACATTGCGGAATCTCCGTGAGGAAAATCTCAACGTACTCGAGATTTATCTTACTAATTTTAAATATAAAGACATTCTTTTCACATTGCTGGGAACTNCACCGTTCAATACATAAACAATTATTCGGCAACCAACTGTAAATCGCCACCAACTTGAGAAACGCAGGGCAATGATTGTTTACTCTAAACAATGTGTGAGTGACAGCGATCATGAAATGAATGACGTCACGCAACAATACTTGTGTGACGTAAACTATAGCGATTGTCATTTTTTTAAATAAATTAATCGTTTCATGTAAAGAAGCTGTACGGATTCCTATTTTTTTTTAATATATTTAAACTGGATACTTATTTTTTATTCTAATTAATAGGCTATTTCCGGTCATTCTCTCCGATTTTCCATTCTATGCTGAAACTTAAAAACCACTTCCGGTTGGTATTGTTAGTATATTGATTCATCTCCTTACACACATGTTGCTGTTTAGCTCGCATCTTGCGATGCTCGCTACTAAATGTTTTAGAAGTGTAAATTATGATTTATTGTTCTACGGGTAATGGCTTCGGGCAACAGTTCAGACCTCGGGTCAAACAACACAGCTGCTGTTCGAGGAACCAGTCTATAACTTATTTGTTATACCTTATCATATTTAATGCTTTCTATTTGAATTTCTTTTCCTGTTTTTAGTTTTACTGGCTTATCGCGACCAGCTTATATACATTATTTTTGAATTTGTATCCTGCATTTCTGCCGAACCTGGATGTCGCCATTCTTGTTTTTTGTAAACGTTGCACAGACGACAAGAAATCACGTGACATATGCGTCCGTGCAGCTATTCTAAGTAACCAATAAAAGTAGGGCAAGCGGTCAACAGATCGGACCCGGTCCAACAGACCGAAGACTGTTGACGGTCAATAGATTGCTGATTCAAGGATTTTGAGATTTAAAAAAACACAGTAAAAATGTTGATTTTTATTCCTAATACATTTATATAAAGAAAAAAGTATAAGGTATAGCAATCAATTATATATAACTACGAGTATTCATTGACCCTGCTATTGTGCTGTCCATATGTTTATGTTGTTATTCATTTGTGTGATAGTATGTGGTCTATTGTCGTTGGTGATGAGAAGGGGATGTTTGAGTTCCTATTAATCAGTTTCACCCCGCCACATCGTTGTGGCTGTCCCATGCCAGGACAGGGATTTCCAACAAATATATCGTGGTTTTATTTGTGTTCAATTGTTTAAGGTGAGAAGTGTTCTTTTTGTTGATTTTGTTAAAATTGTTGACCATTATTGTGTCAGCAATCTTATCATATCCTGAATACGAAATAATTTAATTGGCCTTGAAAATTGGACGTGCGCTGGTTTGTATATCATACAGGCTTGATTATGTTTTCATTCTTTTAAAATAACAATGAGTCATTTATCAAAGCAGTAGTGGAACAACACACATTAAAAAGACAAGAAACCATATCGGTAATAATGTAATAGCTAGAGGGCATGTTTGTCTCCAGTGTTGTAGATTATTGGTTCGATCCCGTACTAAGCCAAAAGGCCAACTAACTAATTTCAATGTGATGTCTGATCCTGCTCTCCTTAGCAGACTTCACCAACTAGAAAGAACAAATACTGGATGATTTTCCGAGTAGAACGGCATGTTGACTGTTTTATTGTGTTAGCACTATACAAGTCCAGAGCCTTGTTATAATGCAAAGGATGTATCATATTATTTAATTATTTAGATCGTTACTTGTTTTCGCCATGATAGCTGATGAAATCGCTCATTTTGGCATGAAAGAATAACCACTTACTCACCAAAAACAAACACAGTGCTACTGATTTAAAGGATTATCAATAAATGTGTACCCAAGTTTAACGATTAAAGTAAACAAATTAAATCGTACCTGACTTAACCGACCACAACCAAATTCATACTTATTTCAACTATGTTTTAATGACTAAATCAAACCAATTCGTACTCTACTTATCTAGACATTCGAACTAGACTTAAATGACTAAAGCAAAGAAATGCGAAAACTGCTTACAGGGGTGAAAGGCATGCATTTGATCACGTGTAAAACAAACAACAACCAATGAGCCTGCTATATATTATGATTTATTAATAATATGACTTCATATTAAATTTTAAATCCAGAAAATGAAGACCAATTACGTTGGGTATATTGTGCGTACTTTCCATGAGTCCGTAGCCACACTTTATTTCCTCTTTTCAATTTAACCACTGCAGAATTTGACGAAGCTAGCTTTGCTTTACTATGGTCTGCTGCATCTAGGTAATTAAAGGTAATGACGGTTCCATCAACCACTAACTCTGTGTGGAAATGCTTGCCTGGTGATGTCATAGATGACCATGAAAAGCTGTACACGCCTTCCTCTGGACAAGTAAAGTAACCTGTTCCTTTATCATAAGCATTTCCAATGTTGGTAATAATATGGCCAAACTTGACAACAGCATAAGTTGGAGGATTGCTTATGTCATTCTTTAGTCTGGCTTGAAACGCCACAATGCGTTTATCTGTAAATTATATTCAAAGATATACTGAAAACATATACAGTATTTGATTTATAATTAATAATATGACGGGTTTTCTAAGAAATTAGGGTTCGAGAGTCAGATTAAAAAAAGGAAGGAAACAAAGTTATGTAATTTACTTTGAAAGCATATATATATAACATTTGATGACAAAGGAAAACACCTATACAATGGTGTTAAAATATAATGTTTGACAAGAACAAGTACACATCCACTATACTACGATACCACGAGTAATAGAGTAATACCACGATACCATGACTACTTGCATAATAATTTTCCGATCTTTCTATTTTGAGTGTACCAGATGAAGGTTATTACAGAAACGTGTCGTGATTTTGAGCGTACCAGATGAAGGTTATTACAGAAACGTGTCGTGCGCACTAATTTTGATGTCTACGTTTTTATTATCAATAGCATAACAAGTCATACGTCTAGTGTTGAAATACAATGAAATACAAAATAACATACTGTAGGAACAATTCTAAAATAACATACTGTTGGAACAATTCTAAAATAACATACTGTCGGAACAATTCTAAAATAACATATTGTCGGAACAATTCTAAAATAATATACTGTCGGAACAATTCCAAAATAACATACTGTCGGAACAATTCCAAAATAACATACTGTCGAAAAAATTCTAAAATAACATACTGTCGGAACAATTCTAAAATAACATACTGTCGGAACAATTCCAAAATAACATACTGTCGGAACAATTCTAAAATCCAATCAAAAAATCGTAGAAAAGGGAAACATAGATATCCCTAACATATATTATTGACTGCTTGTTTTCCGTGCTAGGTACAGGCATTTAAATAAAAAGTGGCACGGTTAAACATGTTTGATGGTCCTAAACCTGCCGTCTTGATGCGATCATGTAAGTGTTTTACACCTATGAAAATGATGCTTATAGCAGTATCCAGCAATCTTATATATTTTCTCCTCGTTCACTTTTGAGATTTCTTCTATTTACAGAATGATAGAATAGTTAAGACAGTTGCCACATTTTATCCAATGTTTAGTATGTACCGTGTTTGTAAATTATGATTTCATTATAGGTGCGATGGAAGGAGAAGATTACATTTTTAAAGTAGAAGTTATACATTCGTGCTGTGAGATTTTGAGGTTTTATTGAGTGCAATGGTTTGATACTGTGAAGATATAACGTGTTTTACATCAGGTATATACTACATAACGGATCCTCCAATGTTGTTTTTAATGTTATGCTATCTTATAAATATTTCATATTGAGAAAAGCTGGAAGCGAATCTCTGCAGGTTCTTATCATTTGTTTATACATGCATTGCCGTTGGCGATCCAGTTATCAAGTGGGGAGGACTTGGATCCCATTAACTGGTTTAACCCTGCCACGTTTGTGTGTCTATCCAAAGCCAGCATCTTGCTTTCCAATGTCATATGTCGTTGTTTTTTTTGTGTTCAGTGAGTGAAGATGAGATGTGATTATTCATTTTGTTGGTATTGGTGATATTGTGACCACTACTGTTTAAACTTTCTTACCTTTTGATTTACATGTGCACCATCCAGACACACCGCTATGCTTCATGGACTGCATTTGCCATTTGATATATTGGAGCAATGTGGTGTCAGCTTTGGAACAGGAATCACCGTCTCCATACACAACAACAAACACCAAACATGTAGTTAACAAATACACAAACCTCATTCTTCAGCATCTAAAAATATACAAAAAAGGATATCTTAATGTCATACTACATGTATATTTGCTTTATAATTTTGCCTTCTTGTGACACAAAGAAAAGAGTGAGTGACATACACAAATAAGCATATTTATGTTATACTTGTTTCTCATTAAAAGCGAGTTAATTTCTTATCGTGGTACTGGTAGGTCCTAGTTGGCTGGTTGGACTACACTGCTGTGTTCTGTAGCCGAGTGTGCCAATACTTCACTACCGAGGTAGATATGATACATTTAATATAAGAAAAAGATTGAAGATACCAAAGCAGTGAATCAAAGACAACAGACAATACAATGGCAAAGAAAAATCACAAAACAAGGACAAACAAGCATCTACAAACATTACACAAAAAAAATGGAGCCAAACGAAACCCACAAAAACCCGAAGGTGCACTCGGATGCTCCGGAAGAGTAAATTTACCTATAAGACTTTATTCCAAGCAGCCTATCTCACTCTCCGTATTGTTGTTGTGTGTAGGAGAGGGGGTCGGCTTGTCAATATAATATGTGCGCTATTGTTTGTTTGGGGTTATTGTTGTGTCCATTACGATTTCAACATGACAAAATGTATTCGGTGCTTCAATCCTGTTTACATTGTTTTATTTTATTTCGATATATTTGATATAAGGAGTTGATGAACGCAAGTTATCAAATGGGTACTCAGAGAAAACATTGCTTAAAAGAAATTAACAAGAACACAACAAATAAACGTTAGAGAAAACCGAATGGGAAATCAGAATGGACAATATAGAGTCACTGGCAACATTGGGTACACAGATGAGCAACATGGACCCCACCAAAAACTGGGGCTGACCCAGATGCTGCGAAAGGTAAGCATATTCTGTCTCCCATAAGATACCCACCATGTTACTCGTATAGTCAATACGTGCTGGACACCACCTTACGCAAGCAAACACAACAAACATAAATAAATAATGAGCCCTCCTACAATCAACTGTGGTAAAGACGAACCGAACATCTTTTTTATGCGGCATACGTAGCGGACATTACAACACGGAACACAGAGTGTAAAGCCATATGATAAGAAAAAAAGTTGTACATCACTATACACAAACAACACAATAAGATATGAGCCTTCCTACAAGTAACTGGGGTTAAAGACGAACCGAACATCGATGTCATGCATTACATAAAAAACGTAAGGATGAACAACGCGAACAACTAGAAAACGGACTGTGTACTCGAGTGCTTCGAAATGGTAGGAAGTTCCTGTTCCGCAGGTGGGAAAGTTTAGATACTCGTGTTAAACATCCTATGGAAAATCACATTAGGTAGTAAGTCTTGAGATGTGGAAAGAAGGACAAGATTGTGAAAATGGAACATATCCTTTGTTACAAGTATTCCGTAAAGTCTAGCGAAGTCATGATTGCGACCGTACAAACTATCGGAGTAATGTTTCATTAGCGTTCCTGTTAACAACAAGCCTCTAACAAGGAAATGCTAATAGGAACAAAGCTATGGAATATCGTATCAAGTGAGATATATTGCATACTCTATATGCAGGTCTTGATAGAATGCTTCAGCACTTTTGTTCTCAACATACTTATCTGTCATTTTCCAGTTGTATCCCAGGGTATATTAATCATTATGTTTTATTTGACTATATATTGCCTAGGATGCATTTGATGCACAAAGCATAAGACAATGCTATTGACGTTATTTCATGTATACACAATAGGCGTAATTGTAATGAGTTGGAAGTTCTGACCCTTTATTGCGTTTGAGCCCCATCGTTAGTTTATGGTTAGTGTGTTCGCCATGAGTGTGGTATATAGTGGGTCCGAAGGCTGGTTGGGTCAAACTAAGGACATTTAAACTTATATGTTATGCTTCCCCGCTAAAATTGCAGTGTTCAAGAGCTAGAACAAAGACTGAATGGCTTTAAATCAGAATAATGTGTCTTAGTTGAGCGACATGTCTTCCTGTGGAATGCGGTTTCAGTGAGCTAGCACTATAAAGATCAAATTAAGCGGAATGGTCTAGTAATAAACGGACATCATCATCATTTTATGGAATGGAACTTGATCTCGCCATGACATAGCAGATATAATTGCTCATTTGATGTCAAACAACACTAATACGGATTCTGATTATCTCCCTTTGGTATCTCCAAACTCTTCTTTTAACTAACTTTATTGAGTTTGATTTTTATGTTTGTCTTGTGTTTTACTTTGTCTATTTGGATACGGACCATTTGTACTGGTTCCTCAACTAACTGGTACCTGAGATTTACCATGGAAAATATATTCAAAATCTAACATTTAAAATCAAAGGAACGTTATGTGTGGTGGTCTTTTTTTTATGTTCAATGATTTGGGGTGAGAACTGAGAGGAGATTGTTTATTATGTTGATATTAATGAAATTATTGACTATCACTTTTAAAACTTTCAGAGATATATACAATACTGTTCTAATATGTTAAATATACAATACAATTATTAATACAAGTTAAGAGCACATTACCTTTTTATTGGCAGTTGGATACAATATATATCTATGATATTCAGCTTGTAAATATATCTTCAATTGTATTGATTGGTGCAAAGTTTGAAATTCAATTCATATGACATTTAATCTGCACGCTAATGACTGGATTGCATGATCAGTTGTAAGAATCATATTACCTGCTTACGATTGTAAATTATTTCAACTGCTAATAAAATATGTTAGGCATTGGTGACCTTGGACGATTAAGTGGCCGTGATCGTATGCTAGTTGAATTTACATCTACCTATGTAATGAGTGCCTATCACAACTAATTTTGTGAGTTCGAATCTCGATCAGGACGAGGTGTAAAGCAATATGTGATAAAGTTTGTCAATGACTTGCGACAGGTCGATGGTGTTCTCCAGGTACTCCGGTGTCCCCCACCAAAAAATATGACCGCCACGATATAACTGAAATATTGTTGAAAGTGGCGTTAAACACCATACAACCAACAAATCAACCGACTTTGGCTATTCTGTTTAAATCCGTTGGTTTATAATATTTGCTTCTAAAGACTTTTATATTATTAGACTTTCCAATCTTTTGATGTTAAGCGTCACTTGATGAAGGTTAGTCCATAAACGCGTCGTGCGCACTAAATGTGATATCTACGTTTTTCTTTCTATCCCCGGGTCTATTATTCATCTGCTGGTGGACTAATAGACAACGAGGGTATTATCTATCACCGGGTCTATTCATCTGCTGGTGGACTATTAGACAACGAGGGTATTATCTATCCCCGGGTCTATTATTTATCTGCTGGTGGACTAATAGACAACGAGGGTATTATCTATCCCCGGGTCTATTATTTATCTGCTGGTGGACTAATAGACAACGAGGGTATTATCTATCCCCGGGTCTATTATTTATCTGCTGGTGGACTAATAGACAACGAGGGTATTATCTATCCCCGGGTCTATTTATCTGCTGATGGACTAATAGACAACGAGGGTATTATCCATCCCCGGGTCTATTCATCTGCTGGTGGACTATTAGACAACGAGGGTATTATCTATCCCCGGGTCTATTCATCTGCTGGTGGACTATTAGACAACGAGGGTATTATCTATCCCCGTGTCTATTTATCTGCTGGTGGACTAATAGACAACGAGGGTATTATCTATCCCCGGGTCTATGTATCTGCTGGTGGACTAATAGACAACGAGGGTATTATCTATCCCCGGGTTTATTTATCTGCTGGTGGACTAATATACAACGAGGGTATTATCTATCCCCGGGTCTATTTATCTGCTGATGGACTAATAGACAACGAGGGTATTATCTATCCCCGGGTCTATTTATCTGCTGGTGGACTAATAGACAACGAGGGTATTATCTATCCTCGGGTCTATTTATCTGCTGGTGGACTAATAGACAACGAGGGTATTATCTATCCCCGGGTCTATTTATCTGCTGGGGGACTAATAGACAACGAGGGTATTATCTATCCCCGGGTCTATTTATCTGCTGGTGGACTAATAGACAACGAGGGTATTATCTATCCCCGGGTCTATTTATCTGCTGGTGGACTAATAGACAACGAGGGTATTATCTATCCCCGGGACTATTCATCTGCTGGTGGACTAAGACAACGAGGGTATTATTTATCCCCGGGTCTATTCATCTGCTGGTGGACTAATAGACAACGAGGGTATTATCTTCCCAGAAGACAGTGCTGCAGCACTGACATGGCTTATTAGATATTTTATTAATGCCATTTATCATATAGCGAAAACATAGTCTACATGTGTATGCTTTGTAAATCGTTATTTGTTCCTTTGTCTTTTTTCTTTTTGCCATTATGTTGTCTGTTCTTCTTAGATTTACAGATTCTGATTACCCCTTTGGTATCTTCATACTCTTCTTATAAAAAACTATATATATATATGTGTTTTTGTTGCTTGATCTTTAGTTTTATATGTATGTTTTGTAGATCGT
Organism: Gigantidas platifrons; assembly: GCA_002080005.1. Lineage (NCBI taxonomy): Eukaryota > Metazoa > Mollusca > Bivalvia > Mytilida > Modiolidae > Gigantidas > Gigantidas platifrons. The sequence goes on along the minus strand of MJUT01010840.1, from coordinate 286,254 downwards.
TGTTTGTCCTTTTGTCTTTTTTCTTTTGGTTATTGTGTTGTCTATTCTTCTTCGATTTACCGATTCTGATTAACCCTTTGGTATCGTCAAACTCTTATTACGTAAAATTAAATTCATATATTTTCAACAGGAGATTTTGAGAACATATAAATTGTCTTGTAAACTAATCAAAATGACTGCTTGAAAATAGTTTGAATATAACAACCGTGAATTGCTAATTTATATGGGTAAATCATATCAATAAATACATTTCTCTTCATGTAGTGTGGGCGTCCTCTTACTTCTGACCTCAAACAACACGTTCTAACTTAATTTGAAAGAACTACTTAACCCCCATGAGCACCTGAGTTCACTCCCTATTATTAGTGGGGCTCGTGTTACTCGATCTTTAGTTTTATGTGTAGGCTTTGTAAATCATTGTTTGTCCTTTTGTATTTCTTTTCACCATTGTGTTATCAGTTCTTCTCTGATATACGGATTCTGATTACCCCTTTGGTATCTTTAGGTCATTGTGTTGTTTGTTCTTCTTCGATATATGGATTCTGATTACCACTTTGGTATCTTCTAACTCTTCTTGATACTTGCTACATTTTCTAGGTATCTACCCATCATCATGGATTTCAGAGGTCAGTTCATGATAACTGTTCAGACTCCATGAATTATAAAAACGAACCCTGAAATATTTCAGCTCTATATTCAGTACGAGAAGAAGTTAAATAATTTATAAACCCTATATAGAGAATGTGTGACGGGATGGGCAGACGAGGTCAATGATTTTTGACTGCCACTGAAATGCATGGAGAGTTGGGCAGGGACGAACACTTGAGTCTTGTAGCTACAATGATCCTACTATTTTCTGAAAATCTACATATTAAAGAAGTCTTTGACCCTCAGGTAGCGTGACACATTAAAAACACGCTAGCCACTATGGTCCAAGTTCAGGCTTTCCGGATTATAACCTGTCAACCTCACCGCATCCATTAATTCACCACCTGGGGACGGACTGATCAACTCTAGGTTTAAGCCCTGGGAACCTACAACATTATCTAGTAATTATAAAGTCTTTGGTCTTTGGTAGCAGGGTTACTGCCGACACATACTTATAACCCACCATATACATTACTTGTAAGAACAAGTACTTAAATTAGTATAATATCTGGAGTTATTTCCCTTTGAGCTAATGTTCTTCATTTGAATTCACAGTAATTTGTATGTCTATATAAAATACGAACAGATTGACATATCATTAAAACTGCTAAAGATGAATTTAATTTCATTATTTTATCTGTAATATCTAGTTCTCAGAATAATCAAGAAAATTGCCTAAGAAATACACCAGGCAAAAAATACAGAACAGAGAATAGAAAACAAAACAAAAATAAATAAATAATAAATAAATAAATAAATAAATAAATAAATAAATAAATAAATAAATAAATAAATAAATAAATGAATGAATGAATGAATGAATGAATGAATGAATGAATAAATAAATAAATAAATAAATAAATAAATAAATAAATAAATAAATAAATAAATAAATAAATAAATAAATAAATAAATAAATAAAACAAAACAGAACCAAAAACAAAACAAAAACAAACTTCCTCCTCCTTCATGTTTAGATATTGAAACCAAAAGGAAGCATGTCTATGTTTTATAGAAAAATATATACATATAGAAGTGCATAATATGTTTCTATTATGAAAACTGTTGAAAAATTATGAAACGAAAGAATAAGCAATTCCGCCAATATCACGAAAAACAGCCACGTCTCACCTCAAAATATTAATCACAACAGGACCACAACATATGTCGATGTAAATCCAGGTCCTGGGCTGGGACAGGCGCACACATGTGACTGGATTAAATCGGTTAATGAGATCAAGTTATTAGCAATGAATAGAAAAACCGACACAAAATTCTTCTGAAACATAAGACTCCATACCATTTTAATAGATGAAGAGAGTCAGACAACATCGAGTGAATTATCATTACATACAACTTGAGAGCCATGAAAAACAATATTAGAAGCGATGATTTTAAGTGAGGTCACTTTAAGTGGATTATGTTTAATGTTCACGTTCACATCCACATCCTGACGTTCGAAACTAGTGGAGCATGAACTGCTTACACTTCCAGATCACATGAGTTTGAGTGGGGTTTATATTGTTCGATCTTATGTTGGCTGTGTAGTGCTTTGTAGATCATTTTTTCTCCTTTTGTCCTTTTTACGGCCATTGTATTCCCCGTCCTTCTTCGAATTACGACTTCTGATTATCGCTTTGTTATCTACAAACTGTTTAGTATGTTTACAGCAGATATACATAATTCACGTTTCTACATCGGGTACCACTTCCTGTTTTGGGATGTAAAATTAACCCCAATAATGGACGACACGTCTCACAGTTCTATCCTTTCTATTATTGTCTTCCTATAAACGTTTCCGGTTTTATCTTTTGATTGTTCTTATCTTTCAGAATATGCATTGAGTACATACTGTACGCTCCAAATGGCTTCAATTGCCCCAAATCGTGACTTCTGGAGTTCCACTACATACAAAATCTCCAACTTAAAATGATTAGCTACCACATCGGTGGTAAAATGGTCGAATGTGGTAGATCGTGGGTTTGAGCTCATGTCGTGTCAAGCCAATGATTGGTATTTGTTGCTCCTCCTCTAAACAAGCAGTAAAAATGAGCAAGAGCAAAAACTGGTTGGCTCTAAATTAGGATAATGTATTCGACTGGACCCGATGATTCTCGTTTCAGTTTTATGTAGTACAAAGCGGACATCATCATCACATTGAAATGTTCTCGTCATAATATAGCTGAAATAATGCTCATCTGACGGAAGGAGAGTTTGAAAAGAGCAAAGGGGTAATCATAATCAGTATGTCGAAGGAGAACAGACAACACAGTGGCCAACAGAAAAAGTACATAAGGACAAACAACAATCTACAAAACATACACATAAAACTATAGATCGAGCAACCTCAGCCCTTCCCCTCTTTTTAAATGGACCTCCAACGTCAATACATATAATAAACAAATGATACAAACCTGCAATGACTAATTGAGTTTAAAAGATGAATAAAATGTCATTGACATTGATGACACAACGGTTAAATCAGGTGTTCACCTTTGTGAGTTGAATATCCACCCGTGTACATTATGTGTATTGGACACAATGACTAAAACATGTCGGTGTCCTTGGTTTTTTACGGGTATTCTGGTATCCTTTGCCAATAAAATCGATATCCACAATATAACTGAAACATTCTTGATTTTGTTATTGAGCCATAATAATGCAGTTTCAACAACTATAGGGGTCATCGTGATCATGATCGTATAGTAACTGGATTTACAACTACATATGCAAACAGTGCATATCACCATGGTGCTGTGAGTTCGAAGCCTAGTTCATGACGATATGCACTCAATAAAACATTTTGTGGTAAAGTTTGTCAGTGACTTGCGACAGATCATTGGTTTTCTTCAGGTACTACGATTTCCTCCGCCAATAAAACTGACCGCCACGTGCACAATATAGCTGAACATTTTTTGAAAGTGGCGTTAAACACCATCTATTATTATAGCATACATTTAATGTGTCAATCAACTTTTGTGTTGCATGATATTATACAAATACAGCCTTACTATGAAGTCGATACAAGTTTATATCGACCTAAGAGATGTATATCTACCGAGGACGTAGTCCGAGGTCGATATACAACTCTAGGTCGATATACAACTTGCATCGACTGAATAGAAAGGCTGTATTTTTTATATTATTAATTGATAATTTTACTGTCATTTGATTTGTTCAATGCCCATCACATATTTTTTTATATTATTAATTGCCACGCAAAACATGAAACAGAAAATCTACAAATGGATATTCATCCGGGACTAGGTGTTCTTGCTACTGGAAACTAAAACTAAAGTAAGACAACGGAAACAAAATATGCACAGACGACGACGACAACGACGACTGCGCCATACCATAATACGACCCCAAAATTTTTGCGATCGTATAAAAATAATATAAGACCCAAACTTTAACACCAATCTATTCAACAGGAATAACAATAAAACAAAAGTGTATGTAGTGACATGAATGATAATCATTTCCTAGAGAAACTGTTATAGTTTATGCTGATATTTTGACAATTAGTAATCATTGGTACTGGAAGTTGACACATCGACTTATAAATCTATTTTTAGTAACCGTGCAATCCGCAAGTCAACCTGCCAAAATATTTTTAACGTCATGAAAATATTGGAATTTTCAAATCTATTTTTATGACCCCTTAAATGAGCACCCTCCTGAAACCACATAAAATAATAGAGGCAAATGTTTGTTCTGTTCGTTCTGCAAATAAAAACAAGCATTATTGTCGTTAAGGGCATTTATTGTAAAATGCCAAACGTTTTTAATAAAAAAAAACAACTATAAAAGTACCAAAAAAAACATATATAAAAGTGACTAGATAAACAATGCTAAATACTGAATTGATACATTCGTAGCATAAAAACTACTACACTAAATCCACTTAATAAAAAGAGCGAAGGTGGGGCATAAAAATAGCCCCACCATAAACTCTAAAAATAACAGGAGGGTGGTAGGGGAGGAAGTGGAAAAACTTCGAAACATCAACACTTCTTCTCTGTATAAATTTAATAAACAGCTAAGATGGAAGCTGACAGCTTACAATTCATTGGTTGCTGTAAATCTATAGGAATAAATTATTGATTTTATAATTAAAAGGCTTAATGTCAAACAAAGAATTGACATATATAATTCAATTTATAAAATAAATTGGCCTGCTGTAAAAGCAGGAAAATAAAAGTTACTCAGGGATCATAAATTAATTTATGTTCCATAAATACACTTAGTAACCGTGCAATCCGCAAAAATCAACCTGCCAAAATACAGAACACCACGTGATGGGCATTGAACAAATCAAATGACCGTAAAATTATTAATTAATAATATACGTTGTGAATAATGTTTAGAACGTCATATTCACAATATTTCGCTAACCTTATCCTGTAATGATATATGAATATTCCAAAGTGTCAATAGTTTTGAGATTAAATATTTTCTATGAAATTTAAATTATATCTAGTCAGTAAATACAAATTACCGTCAATGAGTATATTACAGAAATTGAAAAGAAAAAAAATGGAGGGGTCTCCAAACAGGCGTATTCAGTTTATGTTATATCTGTTCTGTTCATAGGGTTAGGCTGTTACATTGTCGCGTTATAAATCCGGCTTAAGACATGTTGTGATTTATAAAACATTTCCTACTGGTGATAAAGATGGTTGACTTTATACAATAACATGTCAGACTTATCTGATTGACTTACACGTCACTGTCTACCAATAGTTGTTGTCTGGAGTTTGATTCCGATGCATTTATTTATCGAATTTATTTGCAAAACTTTCATAGCTTTGTATATAGGAGAATTAATAAGAACTGTCAGAAATTTACTGTCCGTTTAGACTCGCTGAAGTCATTGATTAGTCTAAATACAAGTTCCATGTTCTTCTCGATATGTAAATGATTTATCCGTCAATAATGTTAGATGTTCGTTTTATGATTGACTTTAATTATTTCTCTAATTGAAAATTCCATGATCAGTGTTCTAGGTTGTCAGTTAACTCATCAGTCGGCGAATAAAAGATCAGAGCTAAACTTGATGAGTTCCTACTACATATCATGTCAGCGGAAAATTCTTATGACAAATCTTATCGGCAGATAACGCTTACCATATGTCGTGTCAGCAGAACATTTCTGGCACAAATCTTGTCAGCAGATCATTCTCCCCATGTGTACTGCGAACTGAAAATTCTTTCTTCAAATCTTGTCAGAAAATAAGTGTTATCACAAAACATTTTCATATGTGTTGCATCTAGATATTTCTTATCAACAAATTTTGTCAGTAGTTAATTTTTACCATGCGTCTTATCAGCAAATAATTCTTCCCACATGTCTGGTCAGAAGACAATTATTATGACATGATTTGTCAGCATACCTTGTCAGAAAATAAATCTTTTTGTTAGTAGATAGCTCTTGCCACATGTTTTGCCAGTAGATAATTCTTACCACATATCCTGTCAGCAGATAAATTTTAACACATGTATTTTCAGAAGATAATTCTTGCAGCATGTTTTGTCAGCATATAATTCTTTCCACATGTTTTGTCAGGAGATAATTTTTTCCATATATCCTGTCAGCAGATAATTCTTGCCACATATCTTGTCAGCAACATGTATTTTCAGAAAATAATTCTTACCACAAGTCCTGTCAGAATATAATTCTTACCACATGTTTTGTCAGCAAATCATCCTTGCCACACTTGTTTTGTCGGAAAATGATAATTACCGTATGCTTTGTCAGGAAGTAATTATTACCACTTTTGTCAGCAGATACTCCATCTTTTTTCAATTCAAGGGCTTCAAGAGACAAAAAAAAAACGCTACCAAGAAAACATTATGTAATAATCTAAATCTGAATAGACAGAAACAATAGTGGTGATATGCACTGATTCAGTACCCGATCGGGTCAAACCCGCGACTGTAAAATTGATATGCACTGCTTCTCCTCTGCTAAGCACACAACATTAAAGAGAAAGAGCAAGACCGGCTGGCTCGGAATCAGGATAATGCGTCTGAGTGGAGCAACATGTTTACCTGCGACCTATTGCTTAGCATAGCTAGCACACTATAAAAATTCAACTGTGTGTATGGAGTATCTGTTGACAAAACAAGTGTTGCAATAATTATTTGCTGACAAAACATGCTAGCAAGCTATAAAAATTCAACTGTGCCTATTGATCTAGTGCAATGCGTACATCATCATCATATCATCGATGTCTAACTTACGCTCGCCATGATACATGTTCAACAACAATCACTCACCCACTCCTTACTATATGTGATTAAGTTTGTCAATAACTACTTGTGGTATGCCGATGGTCTTCTCCTTGTTTTTTGTTTCCTCCAGCAATGAAATTCATTGGATTTTTTTGGGGGGGGGGAGGATGAAGATTTATGTTTTTAACGCCACGTTCAACACTATTTTAGTTACATCGTGGCGGTCATTTTAATTGGTGGAAGAAGCCAGAGTACCCGAAGAAAACCACCGACCTGTCGCAAGTCATTGACACATTTTATCACATAATGTTATATCGAGATCACCTCGACATAAACGGGGATCGAACTCACAACTTTAGTGGTGAAAGACACTGATTGCACAGATAGTTGCAAATCCAACTACCATACGATCATGACCAGGACTGCCCCTATTTTTTCACTGTTGGTCATTACTTTGATTATTAGTGAAACAATTTGAATCAGTTAGAGATACTTCACAAATCTACTTCGCACTTTGCCTGTCAATGCTCCAAGAAGAAGGGGAAATGGAGTAATACTATAAATGGCCAGTCAATCTATTTCTATGACATACTGGAATTTCATGTTACAAATAAGGTAATAGAACTGATCATTGACAATATCGGTTTGATAAACAATGAAACTTCAATTATAGACTAGATTGTGGTTGAGCAGAAATGGAATAATTATTTATGATACAAACGTAAACACTTCCTGGTCCTTTCCTCAGTCGTAACTTATCACCGGGTTTGTAGCTAGATGAACATGACGGGTACCACTAGTGGAGCAGGAACTGCTTACCCTTCCGTAGCACCTGAGTTTTTAGTGGGGTTCGTGTTACTCGATCTTTAGTTTTATGTGTATGTTTTATAGATGGTTGTTTGTCATTTTGTCATAATTCTTTAGTCCATTGTGCTGTCTGTTCTCTTTCACTTTACGGATCCTGATTACCCCTTTTGGTATCTTCAAGCTGTTCTTCCATCCCATTAGCATTACATATCTACAATTCCTCCATTTCCTCTCTACCTTAACCCCTCTTCTTCCATAATTCCTCGGCTTCTATGATTCCTGTACATCCATAGCCTGTCAACCGCCACCAATCTTCCACCTTCATATTATCTCAACCTCTATGCTTTCTCCAACTCTATTATTCGTTTTCTGCATTTTTCATGATTTCACCACTTTTATAATTCTTCCACATAATAATTTTATCCACCTCCACAATTTCCACACCTCCATAATTCTACAACATATTTGATTCCTCCACCTCTATATTTTCTTATTTCATTACGGAGAAACGCTATGCTGGAATATGTTTTAACACCTTTGTGGTATACGGGAAAGACGTGACGTTAGACAATGTTTTCAAAAAGAGTTTGAAGATACCAAAGGGATAATCAGAAGCTGTAAATAAAAAAAGGACCGATAACACAATGGTCAAAAGAAAAGTACAAAAGGACAATCAAAGAACTACAAATCATACACATAAAACTAAAGATCGAGTAACACCAACCCCACTAAAAACCGGGGGTGAACGCAAGTGCTCTGGAAGGGTAAGTAGTTCCTGCTCCACTAGTTGCACCAGTCGTGTTAATATACAATGTAGCTACAAATCCGGTAATAAGTCACGAATGAGGAAAGGACCGGGAAGTGGTTACAACAAGTGGAAAATATCCGTGATCATTTGTGACATAAATATTCCATAACGGTCAACCAAGACAAAATATTACGTTATACTATACTGTCAAGAAAGCTTGAAAATACCAAAGGGTACACGAATACTCCATTGTGGGGGCAAGACGTTATACTAGACTAGCTTAGCCTCGCCACGTCTTATTTAAGGGTCTGTACCAAACCAGGAACGGTCATGTATATGTGTGGTATGGTTGTCAATTTTAACTCTATTTACGATTTTTATATTTGATTTTGGATTGGTTCCGACACTGTGGTATTTTTGGCTCTTTATTTTATTCCAGATTTTATTTCTATTTTATGTTCAATATAGAATGAAAAATAAACAACAACAAAAGATGCCACAGTGTCGCAACAATTCCAAAATCAAATATAAAAATCGTAGAAAGAGCTGAAATTGTTAACCATACCACACATATACATGACCGCTCCTGGTTTGGTACATACCCTTTAATAAGTAGTGGCGAGACTAAACTAATCTAGTATAACGTCTTGCCCCCACACAAATCGATAACCGCTCACTATCCTTGATTGATGCAAGCACTTAAATAATAAGTGGCGGGTTTTAACTAGATTCACAGGCAACAACGTCTCCTCTGAGTGAAATGATGCGGTCATGTAATTGTTTTCCTCATGTGAGTAAAATGTCATCCCTAATATAGCATAAATAAAATATATATAAACGTACTTATTTTACTTCTAATTGGACCTACCATCATATTTAGCTTCGTTTTGTCGTTATTCATTTATGTTTACCATAAACAATATATGTGTGGTAACTCACTGTATTTATCATGTTGCATAACTTTTATCTTTTAGTTTTTTGTGTTGTTCTATTATGTGTATTTACGTTCTGACTACCGTGTTGTGATGTCCGGTAGTATTTCCGCTTATAAACGATGTTCCGTTCCTCTTTACCTCTAACACTCATGTCGTATTTACGTTATGTGTGTTTATTTACGTATAGTGGTGTCCAACAAATATTGTGTTTTTTCTTTGTTTTTCTTCATCTTGTGTACCCTATGTTGCAAGTTTCTCTGGGTTGTTCACTGTTGATTGCTCCTTCGGTATTCTCTAACGTTTATTTTTACTAATACAATTATAAGTGTCAGCATCATCTATCGGTCTTATGGTGTTTAACGTCACTTTCAACAATATTTCAGTGATATCGTGGAGGTCGTTAATTCTACATATAAAGAAAGTGTACTTACACAGGAGTCCCTACGTTCGCTCCCGGTTTTTAGTGGGTTCGTGTTGCTCTATCTTTAGTTTTGACGTCACCCCCGGTTTTAATGGGTTCGTGTTGCTCGATCTTCAGTTTTGAGTTCAACCCCGGTTTTAATAGGTTCGTGTTGCCTGATCTTTAGCTTTGACGTCACCCCTGGTTTTTAGTGGTTCGTGTTGCTCGATGTTTAGCTTTGATGTCACCCCCGGTTTTAATGGGTTCGTGTTGCTCGATCGTTAGTTTTGAGCTCACTCCCTGTTTTTAGTGGGTTCGTGTTGCTCGATCTTTAGTTTTGACTTCACCCCTGATTTTTAGTGGGTTCGTGTTGCTCGATCTTTAGTTTTGACTTCACCCCCGGTTTTAATGGGTTCGTGTTGCTCGATCTTTAGTTTTGAGTTCAACCCCGGTTTTTAGTGGGTTCGTGTTGCTCTATCGTTAGTTTTGAGTTCACTCCCAGTTTTTAGTGGATTCGTGTTGCTCGATCTTTAGTTTTGACTTCACCCCCGATTTTTAGTGGGTTCGTGTTGCTCGATCTTTGTTTTGACTTCACCCCCGGTTTTTAGTAAGCTCGTGTTGCTCGATCTTTAGTTTTGAGTTCACCTCCGATTTTTAGTGGGTTTGTGTTGCTCGATCTTTAATTTTGAGTTCATTCCCGATTTTTAGTGGGTTCGTGTTGCTCCATCTTTAGTTTTGAGTTCACCCCCAGTTTTTAGTGGGTTCCTGTTGCTCGATCTTTAGCTTTGACTTCACCCCCAGTTTTTAGAGGGTTTGTGTTGCTCGATCTTTAGTTTTGAGTTCACCACCAGTTTTTAGTGGTTCGTGTTGCTCGATCTCTAGTTTTGAGTTCACCCCCAGTTTTTAGTAGTTCGTGTTGCTCGATCTTTAGCTTTGACTTCACCACCGGTTTTTAGTGGGTTCGTGTTGCTGTATCTTTAGTTTTGACTTCACCCCCAGGTTTTAGTGGGTTCGTGTTGTTCTATCTTTAGTTTTGACTTCACCCTGGTTTTTAGTGGGTTCGTGTTGCTGTATCTTTAGTTTTGACTTCACCCCCAGTTTTTAGTGGGTTCGTGTTGTTCTATCTTTAGTTTTGACTTCACCCCCGGTTTTTAGTGGGTTCGTGTTGCTGCATCTTTAGTTTTGACTTCACCCCCGGTTTTTAGTGGGTTCGTGTTGCTCTATCTTTAGTTTTGACTTCACCCCCGGTTTTTAGTAAGTTCGTGTTGCTCGATCTTTAATTTTGAGTTCACCCCCGGTTTTTAGTGGGTTCCTGTTGCTCGATCTTTAGCTTTGACTTCACCCCCGGTTTTTAGTGGGTTCGTGTTGCTCGATCTTTAGTTTTGAGTTCACCCCCAGTTTTACGTGGGTTCGTGTTGCTCGATCTTTAATTTTGAGTTCACCCCGGGTTTTAGTGGGTTTGTGTTGCTCTATCTTTAGCTTTGAGTTCACTCCCGGTTTTTAGTGGGTTTGTGTTGCTCGATCTTTAGTTTTGAGTTCACCCCCAGTTTTTAGTGGGTTCGTGTTGCTCGATCTTTAATTTTCTGTGTAAAGGTTCTGTAGATCGTTGTTTTGTTCTTTTGTCTTTTTTCTTTTGGCTATTTTGCTGTCTATCCCTTTTCGATATACGGATTCTGATTACCCTTTTGTATCTTCAAACTCTTCTTACAAGACAGGTGTAGAATATTCTTTAATATCTAGTTCCAACAACAAATAAGTAACCATTTTCTCTGGTCTCCCATGAAGACCATTATGACTTATTAATATTAAATGTGTTAGAAGTGTAAGTTGTGATTTATTTGTTTAGCCTGTTATTCATTTGTGTAATATTATGTGGTCTATTGTAGTTGAACATCCAATTATATGCTTATCAGAAGGGGAGGGTTGTGATCCCATTAATCAGTTTAATCCCGCCACATCGTTGTGGCTGCCCCATGCCAGGACATGTATTTCCAAAGCAATATGTCGTGGTCGTTTTTGTGTTCAATTGTTTAAGGCGAGAAGTGTTATTTTTGTTGATGTTTTTAGAATTGCTGACTGTCACTGTGAAAACTATCTTCAATATCCTGAATACGAAATAAATCAATTGGCATAGAAAATAAGGACATGCGCTAGTTTGTATGTCGTACAGACTTGATTATGTTTTTATTCTTCTATGATGACAATGTGTCATTTATCAAAGGGGTATTGGAACAATGCATATTGAAAAGAAAAGAAACCTCCTCGGTAATGTAATGGTTAGAGTGTATGATTGCTTGGAGTGCGAAAAATAGTGAGTACGATACCATATTAAGCCAAATACCCAAACTAAGGAATTTCAATTTGGTGTTTAATGCTGCTCTCCTTAACAGACACCACCAGCTAGAAAGAGCAAAGACTTGATGACTTGTACCGAGTAGAACGACATTTTCACTGTTTTAGTGTGTCACCACTATAGTGCTGGTATAATGCAAAGCAGGTGTAAAATTATCTAATCATCTATTTGGGAAACTGTGGTACGTGCCATTAGAAAACATTACAGTTAGAAGCTGCCAGAATTGTAACTGGTAAGTGTGAGTTATAATGTATTGTTCTAAGAGTAATGCTCTTTAATCAACAGTCTACCGTATAGTTAATAGTAAGTTATCTCTAACTACCAGTATTCATTGACACTGCTATTGTGCTGTCCATATGCTTAGCTTGTAATTCATTTGTGTGATAGTATGTGGTCTATTGTCGTTGAAAATCCAATTACATGTCTATCAGTAGGAGGGTTGTGATCCCATTAATCAGTTTAATCCCGCCACATCGTCGTGACTGTTCCATGCCAGGACATGGATTTCCAAGGCCATATGTCGTGGTCGTTTTTGTGGTCAATTGTTTAAGGTGAGAAGTGTTTTTTTTTGTTGATGTTGTTAAAATTTTTGATCATTATTATGTGAGCTATCTTATATCCTGAATACGAAATAATTTAATTGGCCTTGCAAATTGGACATGCGCTGGTTTGTATATCATACAGACTTGATCATGTTTTCATTCATTTAAAATAACAATGCGTCATTTATCAAAGCAGTAGTGGAATAACACATATTAAAAAGACAAGAAACCACATCGGTAATGTAATAACTAGAGCACATGTTTGTCTCCAGTGTGGAAGATCGTTGGTTCGATCACGTAATAAGCAAAACACACCAAACTAAGGAATTTCAATGTGGGTTTGACCCTGCTCCCCTTAACAGACATCACAAGCTAGAAAGAGCAAAGGCTTGTCCGGGTAGAACGACATTTTTACTGTTTTCGTGTGTTAGCACTATAAAATTGCAGAATATTGTTATAATGCAAAACATGTGTCATATTAT
>MJUT01010840.1:213914-235098 GCA_002080005.1 Gigantidas platifrons | reverse complement strand
AATTGTATTGTCTATAGTGACCTGTGACCTATTTTTACCGTTTACTACAATGTTTACAACTTGCGCCCGTATTATATCCGAGGAGGGTCTCTGTTCTGTTTTCGCTCTGGGAGGGATTTAAATGATATTATATTGTATATGATTATTGTTACCATTATTAAATTGTTATTTATTGAATTTGTTGAGCTCTCTTTGTAATAACAGTTCCTAACTTTAATGATATAAAGAAACCAGTGCCTTATAATGGCCATGCTACCAAACGTTTTAGTAGGAACCAAGACCCTGTGACCAAGGGTGTAGAAAGTCGAATAAAACCCTGTGACCACGGGTTGTAACAATTGTACGCTTTGTTGATATTGGTTGAATTGTGACCATCACTGTTTAGAGGTGATTGTACGTTTTGTTGATATTGGTTGAATTGTGACCATCACTGTTTAGAGGTGATTGCACGTTTTGTTGATATTGGTTGAATTGTGACCATCACTGTTTAGAGGTGATTGTACGCTTTGTTGATATTGGTTGAATTGTGCCCATCACTGTTTAGAGGTGATTGTACGTGTTGTTGATATTGGTTGAATTGTGACCATCACTGTTTAGAGGTGATTGTACGCTTTGTTGATATTGGTTGAATTGTGACCATCACTGTTTAGAGGTGATTGTACGCTTTGTTGATATTGGTTGAATTGTGACCATCATTGTTTAGAAGTGATTGTACTCTTTGTTGATATTGGTTGAATTATTGACCATCATTGTTTAGAGGTGATTGTACGTTTTGTTGATATTGGCTTAATTGTGACCATCAATGTTTAGAGGTGATTGTACGCGTTGTTGATATTGGTTGAATTGTTGACCATCATTGTTTAGAGGTGATTGTACGCTTTGTTGATATTGGCTGAATTGTGACCATCACCGTTTAGAGGTGATTGTACTCTTTGTTGATATTGGTTGAATTATTGACCATCACTGTTTAGAGGTGATTGTACGCTTTGTTGATATTGGCTGAATTGAGACCATCACTGTTTAGAGGTGATTGTACGCTTTGTTGATATTGGTTGAATTGTGACCATCATTGTTTAGAAGTGATTGTACTCTTTGTTGATATTGGTTGAATTATTGACCATCATTATTTAGAGGTGATTGTACGTTTTGTTGATATTGGCTTAATTGTGACCATCAATGTTTAGAGGTGATTGTACGCGTTGTTGATATTGGTTGAATTGTTGACCATCATTGTTTAGAGGTGATTGTACGCTTTGTTGATATTGGCTTAATTGTGACCATCACCGTTTAGAGGTGATTGTACGTTTTTTGATATTGGTGGAATTGTGACCTTCATTGTTTAGAGGTGATTGCATGTTTGTTGATATTGGTTGAATTGTTGACCATTACTGTTTAGAGGTGATTGTACGTGTTGTTGATATTGGTTGAATTGTGACCATCACTGTTTAGAGGTGATTGTACGCTTTGTTGATATTGGTTGAATTGTTGACCATCACTGTTTAGAGGTGATTGTAAGTTTTGTTGATATTGGTGATATTGTGACCATGATTGTTTAGAGGTGATTGTTTGTTTTGTTGATATTGGTTGAATTGAGACCATCATTGTTTAGAGGTGATTGTACGTGTTGTTGATATTAGTTGAATTGAGACCATCATTGTTTAGAGGTGATTGTACTCTTTGTTGATATTGGTTGAATTGTGACCAGCATTGTTTAGAGGTGATTGTATGGTTTGTTGATATTGGTTGAATTGTGACCATCACTGTTAAGAGGTGATTGTATGGTTTGTTGATATTGGTTGAATTGAGACCATCACTGTTTAGAGGTGATTGTATGGTTTGTTGATATTGGTTGAATTGAGACCATGACAGTTTAGAGGTGATTGTATGGTTTGTTGATATTTGTTGAATTGAGACCATCACTGTTTAGAGGTGATTGTATGGTTTGTTGATATTGGTTGAATTGAGACCATCACTGTTTAGAGGTGATTGTATAGTTTGTTGATATTGGTTGAATTGAGACCATGACTGTTTAGAGGTAATTGTATGGTTTGTTGATATTGGTTGAATTGTTGACCATCATTGTTTAGAGGTGATTGTACGTTTTGTTGATATTGGTTGAATTGTTGACCATCACTGTTTAGAGGTGATTGTACGTTTTGTTGATATTGGTTGAATTGTTGACCATCACTGTTTAGAGGTGATTGTACGTTTTGTTGATATTGGTTGAATTGTTGACCATCACTGTTTAGAGGTGATTGCACGTTTTGTTGATACTGGTTGAATTGTTGACCTTCATTGTTTAGGGGTGATTGCACGTTTTGTTGATATTGGTTCAATTGTAACCATCACTGTTTAGAGGTGATTGCACGTTTTGTTGATACTGGTTGAATTGTTGACCTTCATTGTTTAGGGATGATTGCACGTTTTGTTGATATTGGTTGAATTGTGACCATCACTGTTTAGAGGTGATTGCACGTTTTGTTGATACTGGTTGAATTGTTGACCTTCATTGTTTAGGGATGATTGCACGTTTTGTTGATATTGGTTGAATTGTTGACCATCATTGTTTAGAGTGGATTGTACGCTTTGTTGATATTGGTTGAATTGAGACCATCACCGTTTAGAGGTGAGTGTACGCTTTGTTGATATTGGTTGAATTGTTGACCATCATTGTTTAGAGGTGATTGCACGTTTTGTTGATATTGGTTGAATTGAGACCATCATTGTTTAGAGGTGATTGTACGCTTTGTTGATATTGGTTGAATTGTTGACCATCATTGTTTAGAGGTGATTGCACGTTTTGTTGATATTGGTTGAATTGAGACCATCACTGTTTAGAGGTGATTGTACGTTTTGTTGATATTGGTTGAATTGTTGACCATCACTGTTTAGAGGTGATTGTACGTTTTGTTGATATTGGTTGAATTGTGACCATCATTGTTTAGAGGTGATTGTACGCTTTGTTGATATTGGTTGAATTGTGACCATCACCGTTTAGAGGTGATTATACGTGTTGTTGATATTGGTTGAATTGAGACCATCACTGTTTAGAGGTGATTGTACTCTTTGTTGATATTGGTTGAATTGTGACCAGCATTGTTTAGAGGTGATTGTATGGTTTGTTGATATTGGTTGAATTGAGACCATGACTGTTTAGAGGTGATTGTATGGTTTGTTGATATTGGTTGAATTGAGACCATCACTGTTTAGAGGTGATTGTATGGTTTGTTGATATTGGTTGAATTGAGACCATCACTGTTTAAACTTTCTTACCGTTTGCTTTACATGTGCATATTCCAGACACACCGTCATGCTTCATTGACTGCATTTGCCATTTGATATATTGGAGCAATGTGGTGTCAGCTATGGAACAGAAATCCTCAGACACAACAACACACACCAAACATGTAGTTAACAAATACACAAACCTCATTCTTCAGAGTCTAAAAATATACAAAAGAATGACATGATAGTCATATTACATGTATATTTGATATAGTTTTCCGTTCATCTGATGCAATGAAAATGAGTGAATAAGGGTAATAACAAAATTACCGAACACCGAGCAATCTTCCAAAGGGAAAGGCCAAACTCATAAGTCAACAGACAAAATCAGTCAACAACAGGAAAACTGGGAAAACAGCAATGGCCCTGACTTGGTACAGGCATTTCCAAAGAAATGGTGGGTTGAATCAGATTTTACGGTGCCAAACCTTCAGCTTCCATTACGGTTAAAAGGTTCCCATTGTCACTATAACAGCATTGTTAACAATACTGGGACAAAATAGGTATAATAGTAGTCAACGCAGTACTTTATGAAAATCCATCGTGAGTGCCAGACCTATGTGAGCATATTCATATTGTCCCGCTCGTTTAATGTTTGTTTGAATATTAACGGTATTTTCCTTACCTCAAAGCTAAATCCCCGAGAGTTCCGAACTTCCGTTTGTTTAATCGGTGGCGCTGTTACTTTTGCTTTGTGTCTATGGAATTGGGTTCTCAGGCGAATTCCTGACAAAACAACCGCTGCGTCTTCACAAGAGGTATTCGAGGGGATGTCATGATATTTTTTAAAAGAATAAGGTCTTGGGAGTTGAACCAAACAGAGTGGTGAATATATTAGAAGGAATAAAAAAAAAAAACACGACTTGAAGCGATCGGGGGTAAAAAAGGTGTCCGCCCTTGTACATGTTTATACATTGATGGTATATTTACGTGGATAGTGACAAGGCCCTGTGGTGTTATCAAAATAAAATTTGATATACTAGTATATGTTTTCTGGGGTATTGATTTCAACATAAAAAAAATGTATTCAGTGCTGTACTTCTGTTGGTGTCTTCAACCTATGCCAACATTTAGAAATATCATGTTCAAGGTATGCCAACAAACATATTACTACATGTGTTTATATAACAATTAATGATAGTTACAGGTAAGATAAATGCAGGTCTAAAAAGTGAAATTTATAAAGAAATTGTTTTTTTTTTTAATTTAAAAATATAAGAATAAGTCTGTTAAGCATTTAACAAAAAAAAATTATATATTTATATAAAAAAATCTAAATTTATAAGATATGAATAATTCTTTAAAAAAAATAAGAGATTGTTAAAAAAAACTGGAAAAAAATATAAAAATATTAAGTTTTGTAAAAAAATTATATATAAAATAATAATTATGTTAAAAACGAACACTTGATTATACCAAATTGGTACTCAGAACCGTAAACTGAAAGAAAGCCGAAGGGGCAATCTAAAATGGACAATCCAAAGAAAATAACAACTTTGCGTACACAAGACACAGGACGAAGACAAACAAAAAACACAATAGATAAAACTAAAAACATGAGCAACATTGACCCCACCAAAAACCAGGGTGACCCAGGTGCCGCGAAGGGTAATCATATCTTGTCTTTCATAAAATACCCACCATGTTACTCGTATAGTCAATACTTGCTGGACACCACCATACACAAACAAACACAACTAACATAAATAAGACTACAACCAACTAGGAGGTAAAGACGAACCGAACATCGTTTTTTATGAGGAAATCGTAGCGGACATTACAACACGGAACACAGAGTGTAAAACCATATGATAGGAAAAAAATGTTGTACGTCACTATACACAAACAAGCACAAACAACATAAAGATGAACCGAATATCGTTTTCATGCATTACATAGAGAACTAAAGGATGAACAACGCGAACAATTAAAAAAGGACGGTGTAATCTAGCGCTGCGAAATGGTAGGAAGTTTATGTTCCACACGTGGAACAGCTTGGATACTCGTGTTAAGCATCCTATGAAAAATCATATTCTGTAATAACTTTGGAGTGGAGGGAAGGACGGTATTGTGAGAAAACGGAACATATCTGTTGTCACAAGTATCCCGTAACGGCTAACCAAGTCATAATTGCAACATTACAAACTATCGGATTAGTGTTTCATTTGTGATCATATTAACAAAGAACTCCAAATAGAAACCAAAGCTATGGAATGTCGTATCAACTGAGATATAATACGTACTCTATAGGCAGGTTTTCTTTGAATTATTCAACAGATAAATGGAAAGTTTACAATGGTAAAATTGAAATCATATCTTTTTTCATATTATGTCGTTCCAAACATACCTAAATGTCAATTTCCAGGTCTACACGTTATTTCATATATACACAATAGGTAGAATGGTATTGAGTAGGACGTTCTGACTCTTTATTGCGTTTGAACCGCATCGGTGGTGTAATGGTTAGCGGGATCACTTTGAGTGCGGTAGATAGTGGGTTAGGGACCCGGTCTGATCCAACTAAAGACTGATTCCAACTAAGCACAAAATGTAAGGCGCGAGAGGAAAGATATGCTGGCTTTGAATCAGTGTCCAAGTGGAGCGACATGTTTTCCCGTAGAATGTTTCTCAGCGAACTAGCACTATAAAGATCAATGTAAGAGTAGTGTTGGTCTAGTACAAAGCGGACATCATCATCATTGCATTGAATGGAACCAGTTCTCGCCTGGATATAGCTGGGGTGAAATTGCTCATTTTATGTCAAACAACAATAACTGACTTTATTGAGTTTGATTTTATGTTTGTCTGGTCTGGTGTTTTACTTTGTCTATTTGGATAAGGACGATTTGTACTGGTTCCTGCTCTAACTGGTACCTTACAGTCACCAAGACGAATATATTCAAAATCTAACAGTTAAAATCAAGGAAACGTCATGTGTCGTGGTCTTTTTTATGTTCAATGATTTGGGGTGAGAACTTAGAGGTGATTGTTTATTATGTTGATTTTAATGAAATTATTGACTTTAAATTGTTTTTGTCATTTAAGAGATATATAAAGTACTGTTCTAATATGTTAAATATACAATACAATTATTAATACAAGTTAAGAGCACATTACCTTTTTATTGGCAGTTGGATACAATATATATCTTTGATATTCACTTTGTAAATATATCTTCAAATGCTATTAAAATATGTTAGGCATACGTGAATACAGAATTAATCTACACATGTCCTTCAAAGTAATACTTTAAATTACTGGTACATCTGATATAAGTTATGAATACTCATTACTGTATCCGGAAGATATAGATAAAATTTGATATTCAACGACAAAAATCTACATCAATTCCAAAGTGTGTAAATGTGACCTTTATAACTCCATACATGGCTTGATGAAAAAAATAGTTGTAAATTATCTCTACTTCTCTGGTATACCATTGGTTGTCATGGTTGTTAAAAGATAATATTTATTTTCATAGATTTGTTTTTTCATTTAACATGTATTTACTTATTAATTTTTTTTATCTAACATATTTTGATGTTTACAGGCACAAGACATTCATTAAAAAGAGAAGGCTTCCAAATGCACATGCATGATAACTTCCTAAAATATACACGTATCAAGTTTTAAATATAAACACATTATTTTCCAAAGTGTTCCTCAAACATAACCAATCCCAAAAGCAATAAGAATCACCCTGCTCGACCTACAAATTAATTTCTGATATCTATTTCTTTCTGTTAAAGAATCACCCTGCTGTAACTACAAATTAATTTCTGATATCCATTTCTTTCTGTTTAACATGTTTAGTATACCATAAATGAATTTAAATAGTCCTTGTTTTGTTTACTATGTTTATTTGTTTAAACAAAAAAGATAAATAATTATAATAAAATATGTGACCTTGGCCTATTTTAGTTATTCTGTTTAGGTCCCTTGGTTTTCTTGCCCCCAAAGACTGTTTAATTATTTGACTTCCCAATCCTTTGCTGTTAAGCGTACCTGATAACGGGTATTCCAGACACACGTCGTACCTGATAAAGGGTATTCCATACACACGTCGTACCTGAAAAAAGGTATTCCAGACACACGTCGTACCTGATAAAGTGTATTCCAGACACACGTCGTACCTGATGAAGGGTATTCCAGACACACATCGTACCTGATGTAGGGTATTCCAGACACATGTCGTACCTGATAAAGGTTATTTCAGACACACGTCGTATCTGATAAAGGGTATTCCAGACACACGTCGTACCTGATAAAGGGTATTCCAGACACACGTCGTACCTGATAAAGGGTATTACAGACACACGTCGTACCTGATAAAGTTTATTCCTGACACACGTCCTACCTGATAAAGTTTATTCCTAACACACGTCGTACCTGATAAAGGGTATTCCAGAAACACGTAGTACCTGATAAAGGTTTTTCAAGACACATGTCGTACCTGATTAAGGGTATTCCAGACACACGTCCTACCCGATAAAGGTTATTCCATACACACGTCGTACCTAATAAAGGGTATTCCAGACACACGTCGTACCTGATGAAGGGTATTCCAGACACACGTCGTACCTGATAAAGGTTATTCCAGACACACGTCGTACCTGATAAAGGGTATTCCAGAAACACGTCGTACCTGATAAACGTTATTCCAGACACACGTCGTACCTGATAAAGGGTATTCCAGACACATGTCGTACCTGATAAAGGGTATTCCAGACACCCGTCATTCCTGATAAATGGTATTCCAGACACACGTCGTACCTGATAAAGGGTATTCCAGACACACCTCGTACCTGATAAAGGGTATTCCAGACACACGTCGTACCTGATAAAGGTTATTCCAGACACACGTCGTACCTGATACAGGTTATTCCAGACACACGTCGTACCTGATACAGGTTATTTCAGACACACGTCGTACCTGAAAAAGGTTATTCCATACACACGTCGTACCTGATAAAGGTTTTTCCAGACACACGTCGTACCTGATAAAGGTTATTCCAGACACACGTAGTACCTGATAAAGGTTATTCCAGACACACGTCGAACATTATAAAGATTATTCCAGACACACGTCGTGCACGATAAAGATTATTCCAGACACACGTCGTACCTGATAAAGGTTATTCCAGACACACGTCGTAGCTGATAAAGGTTATTCCAGAAACACGTCGTACCTGATAAATGGTATTCCAGACACACGTCGTCCCTGATAAAGGGTATTCCAGACACACCTCGTACCTGATAAAGTTTATTCCTGACACACGTCGTACCTGATAAAGGGTATTCCAGAAAAACGTAGTACCTGATAAAGGTTATTCCATACACACGTCGTACCTAATAAAGGGTATTCCAGACACACGTCGTACCTGATGAAGGGTATTCCAGACACACGTCGTACCTGATAAAGGTTATTCCAGACACAAGTCGTACCTGATAAAGGGTATTCCAGAAACACGTTGTACCTGATAAAGGTTATTCCAGACACACGTCGTACCTGATAAAGGTTATTCCAGACACACGTCGTACCTGATAAAGGTTATTCTAGACAGACGTCGTACCTGATACAGGTTATTGCAGACACACGTCGTACCTGATAAAGGTTATTCCAGACACACGTCGTACCTGATACAGGTTATTCCAAACACACGTCGTACCTGATAAAGGTTATTCCAGACACACGTCGTACCTGATAAAGGTTATTTCAGACAGACGTCGTACCTGATAAAGGTTTTCCCAGACACACGTCGTACCTGATAAAAGTTATTCCAGACACACATCGTACCTGATAATGGTTATTCCAGACACACGTCGTACCTGATAAAGGGTAACAGGAACCCCACAAAAAACAGTGGTGAACTCAGGTGCTCCGGAAGGGTAGTCAGTTCCTGCTCCACTAGCGGAACCCGTTGTGTTAATCTTGTTACAAACCCGGTGATAAGTCATGAATGAAGAAGCGAATGGGAAGTGCTTACCACAGTGAAGTTGGAATATTGTTAAAGGTTTGCGTTAAATACAAATAAACACAACCCGTATTATCACACAATTAACATTGCCATTTGCATTCATGTATATTTTTTTTATAATATATTTCAGGTTTACAACTGAATCTACTTCTTAATGGTGTTTCTTTCAGGTGTATTAGCCATATTCCACACAATACCAGAAGTAAAGTCCGGCGAGCGGGATTTTCAAACTTCTATGAACAAGACAGAAATATGCGAACGACTTCGCATCAACATGCAGAATCGAAAAGAAATTGACATGAGCACGTTGGAATTCCCGCTATGGATGTCAGTTTTAGATATGTTTTTAGCGTTGCTTTTTTCAGTGGAATTATTCGTTCGAATAGCAATGTGTCCCGATAAAAAGGAATTTTTCAAAGACTAGCTAAATATATTGGATGTTATTTTATTTATTGCAATTTGTATGCGATTTACTATTGAGAAAAACCCTAGATGGTCTGTAATTTCTTATGATATTGTAATTCTATGCGGCATTACTGATAATGTGACTGTTTTTAGGATATTTCGAATTTTTCTACTTGCTCGACAATTTAGTGGGCTATATGTTCTTGTACGTTCTGAGAATATAATAGTGTCACCTCCTTAATAAGTTGTGGATAAAACAAACCAAAGGTTTGCAAAATCGGACGGCAACACAAGTGGGAACATATTCTAAGTCAGTTTTTTGTTACATGCCCTACAGCATTGCTCATCTGTGGTTAAACTTCATAATTATTTACTTTTTAATATCCCTTTGAATAATGCATATAATGGAAGTGACTTGTTTGATTGTCTATGCTGTATTAGATTTAATTTTTTTTATGTGTATGATTATACGGGTCTTTACGGCATGTTTGTGGTGCATTATTAGATAATTCTTTTCATTTGTACCCAGGCTCTGCACAAAGTATATATTGTAATTTGCTTTGAATGTCAGGAAGCTACAGTCACTGTTATACATATATATTTTTTAAGCTTTGTAATACTTTGTTTGCATTACTTAATAAACACTATGAAAGTATTAGGAACGATCTGTTCTTCTTGGTCTGGTTGCTGCTTCTCTGCTAAGCACACAAAATTAAGGAGAAAGAGTTAGGACTGGTTGGCTCGAAATCCGGATAATATGTCCGAGCGGGGCGACATGACAATCCGCGGACTGTTGTTTCAGTGAGTTAGAACTATACAAATCCAACTAAGCGTGTTGGTCAAGTACAAAGCGGACCTTATCATCATCTCATTGAAAATTAACTTGTTCTCGACATGATATTGCTGAAATAGCAAAAGAATCGGAAGATAGGGGACAAAACAGTTACGAATTATTAAAAGAAAGATTTCCAATGTAATACACAATCATCAGTACGGTTTTATTTATAAAAAAAAGACCCCTTGTTATTGAAAGCGAAAGTGAGTGGTCATGGTTTTGTGTGTAACAGGTTTCGATGTTGCCTCTAATTGGTGTGACAGTGTATTTTTTTCATATTATTGACACTGTTGACATTTTTCAAATGTGCATCTATGATCATTATGGTGTCGAAAATAATTTAAGTTCCTATTAAAGAATTATATTTTCCTTCTAAATAAATAAAGATATATTCTGGATGTTCAAAGAGACATTTCAGAAAAAAAATATATGTAATGTATTCTTTCTCGTCAACATGTTAATATACAATAGTTATTAAATTGAATATTCTTACACTTTTTTTATGATTACGGGGTGGCATATTTATTTGGACATTGTGGATGTACATGCAAAATCGTCGGATACTTGTATTGTAATCGTTGTTAAAATCGGGAACTGGTGTTTATTTTTCATTTAGCTGAATATTATACAATTATGGACTTTTTACGAGGTCAATATGTTACATATGGAACTGTTAGGATTATTTTGACCGAAGACATATCAAATATTACGCTTTTTTGTATTATTTTGAAATGCTGCAAACGCCGAAACGGAACAGTGTGCAGGGGCGGATCCAGGATTTCAAGTCAGGGTGCGCACTGAAAATGATCGGGCCGAGCGGAGCGAGACGCGAAAATTCTTGGGGTATTTCGTATGAAAAATCACGATTTTACGCAAAAAAATCATATTTTTTCCAATTTTAGGGGGGGGCGCCGGGTGTCCCCCCTCCCTTGGATCCGCCCCTGGTGTAGAAAGTAGATAATAACCAAAATGACAAAAACTGCTTTTATTAGAGAACAAGTGAACATGATACAATTATCATTAGACTGTCGATGGAAATAAAACGCCAACCGATTTTTCCCATCAAAATATTTTTGCCGAAAGAATGTCGCAAGGAAATAACGGATGGAAAATAATATCGTATGGCCGCACCTTTACGGTTCCGCAGCTACTTTTCAGCAACCTGCAATATTAGAAAATAATTGAACATCGTCCTCAAAAAACCGTGCATATAATTTCTACAGCTATTGTCAGAAAAAAAACTAGAGCTTTAAATGAAGTTGCTAACTGATGCATGACGCCATAATGAATTATGGGATTGATTTTTACTTTATTGGAGGTTAATTTACTATTAACTAATAGACAGTCTAATTGACGATCAAGCAACGCTATTAACTCATGCTATTAACTAATTTACAATAAGCGATTTAATTTACTATTAAATCTTAATTCACTTTTAACTTAATTGACGTATGTGCAACCCAGTCCAGAATGTAAACAACAATTAAGAACTATGAATTCTAACATGACGTCCTTCTTTCGCTTTGTAGACAAACGAGCGATTTATCGATGGTATAATCTCATTCGCACATGCACCTGTGAATGTGACTAACTTTTCCGTCGTAAATGTACATGTTGATGAATTATCGTCTGTTCGAATTTGGCAGCATAAATTGTGTGCGACATTTCCGCAAACGTAAATATAAATTACCGTCTTCCAATCAAAGTATACTACCGTATTTGTACTCTTAGACATATCAGAATCGAAATAATGGCTCGAGATAAAACACTAATATCCATCAACCCATGTTAAAACACAAAGCACATTCTGGCTTCCATGATTCATTTCTTAAATAATACATACAGATACGAGACATTGCACACTTTAAATCTGGGCTGTAGTTGTATTACTCTCAGAGAGCCGTGCAATAATCAACGACCTAGATGGCTTCATCTTACAAATCATTTATTCACGGTTTTACGAGTTAAACGGTCTTCGCGTTCGATTGTTTAACCAATAAAAAAGATCAAATGATAGAATGCATTCATGCGAAAAATATTACATAGTGCCAATTTGGGAATAGAAATGTAATTTTCTAAAGTAGATATGTCTGTAGTTGTTCTAATTTGTTAACTATTAATTGTTATCACACGATAATCTATATTTACATGTACCTGCACGATATCACACGATATTTACGGTAACCTATATTTACCTGCACGATATCACACGATATGTACGGTAACCTATATTTACCTGCACGTTATCACACGATATTTACGGTAACCTATATTTACCTGCACGATCAATATTTTGTTTGTTAACGTTATATTCTTTTATTTTCATAAAAAAAATCAATGTTGACATATATATATATACAATAAAATAGTTCGACACAGTTCTAACTTATTTTTTTAGTGGTCCGGAAAACGGAATCCTGGTCGTACTTGTTTGATTGTGTAGATGGTTTGGTTTGATCTTAGTGTTATGTTGTGGGGGTCAGTTTTATTGGTGGATAAATCGGAGTAGCCAGAGTAAACCACCGACCTGCCACAAGTTACTGACAAACTTTATCACATAATGTTTTATCGAGTACACATCGCCTGAGCGGGGTTCGAACTCATAACGTTAGTGGTGATAGACACTGATTGCATGGGTATTTATAAATCCAACTACCATACGTTCAGGACCACGACGACCCCGTTTGATTGTGAAGAAGAAGTATAGAAGATAGCGGATAGAGTTGGACAATCATTCCTTGAAACGGAAGATGAACGACATCTCCTAACATATTTTCTCGTTCGGAACTACTGCAGCTTATCTACGA
Organism: Gigantidas platifrons; assembly: GCA_002080005.1. NCBI lineage: Eukaryota > Metazoa > Mollusca > Bivalvia > Mytilida > Modiolidae > Gigantidas > Gigantidas platifrons. The sequence goes on along the minus strand of MJUT01010840.1, from coordinate 221,788 downwards.
GTCTATTAAAATGAATAGTTTTCTCTTCAATAAATGAAAAGTAGGTTGTGTTTTGAAATCATGAAATATGTACATAATAAAGTAATATTTATCTGTCAGTAAATACTACACGACCTAATTGTTTTAAAAATGCCAATAGAATCATAAGTCTTAACACATTAATTTTAAACAGATGTTAGCTATCAATTTATACGATTATGATGAACCAGTTCAGTCATTTCCAACCTCTGTGAAGCACAATGCCATCCTTGGTCGAGTTCTACAGCCTGACGAAACGCACGCGCAGCTAATGTACGTTTTCCTATAAGTTGATAAGCTACTCCTAAACAATTGTAGGAGTCCGATCTGTCCATGCTACCAAATATAAAATAATCCTCTGATATTGTTATCTGTAGATCTATAAGTGAATTATAACACTGGTTAACATTGTCTAGGCGAAAATGACACAGAAATAGTAAGAAATGTGAGCATACTACAGGTGGTAGTAAAAAGCATTGATTGACAACTTCTAATTCTAATTCTTCAGGAATCAATGTAGATTGTTCTATAAAGAGAACAGGATTGACATGTAATAGTTTTAATATGTGTGTTATGCCTAAACTTTGTATCGTTCTTGTTTTAAGTAATTCGTATTGCCAATCCGATAAGTGTTTTGGATTGTAGACTTTTTCTGGTGTACATTTAGATAATGCATAAGATATAATATAAAGAGCCGTATTATATTGTTTCATCTTGTAGTAAAACGAGGCCAACATTAACCAACCAGACACAGAGACGTCTTCGGTATTGTTTGTATTTGTCTTTGTTTCTATTCACACTAACGACCGGTTGATCTTGTACTGCCTCACTACATATCATACTCATGAAATAACGATAATAAGATATTAATCTCGGAGACTGACGAATGAAATGAACTGCTTTTGTGTATGATTTTTGATCAAATGCTGTTGTCGTATTAACAGCTGTAGAACATAATATACTTCTGATATATCCTGATTGTACATCAGCGTTACTATATATATGGTGCCGTAGTACTGTAAATGTAGATAATTGTTCTGACAGGAGGACACTACGCCAACCGTAACTCCACAATGTATTTAAATGTCTAAGTAAGATTTGTCGTTCCTGTTCTTCTATTTTATTCTCAAACATATTGATTTTCGGAATAAAGTAATGAAGGCATATTCCATATTCAAGACAATAAATGAGTCTTCTTAAACAGCTCATGAAACAGGAAATGAAATTTTCGGGTCGCCAAATTGATAACGGTGTCTCTTCTGATACCCAAAATATTATATTTTTGATATAGAATGAACATATTAAATTTTTACAGCGGCTGTCCCTGTTAACTAGACCTTTGATCAAGATTTTCATCAAAGCATAGCAGAGTAATTGTGTATGAGTGAAAGAATACATCAATAGTTTTTCACCGACAGAGAATGATATACGCCATTCGATGTGTTCGTTCTTAGATCCTTTAGAACCGATAGGAACAAACAGAACTCCGTGATCTATAATATGTGACTTTACATCACTACCAGGCAATGAACAATTAGATCTTGTTACCCATTGGTTAGCGATTGTTATCCATTGTCTTGAATGTAGGGTAAATGCAAAATCTAAATGCCCATTTTTATCTGACAAGCACGGTCCATGAACAACGCCATCTTTGAAACCCATTGTAATAAACATTGATTTACATAACTGACTGGACACATACAAAGAATTGCCAACTTTTGTACACATGGCTAATATAGTGTTATCATTACAGCGTAGGAGCCGCAGACGTGAAAACCCGAGATTGATGTCATCCATCTCCATAGCAAGACACGTTTCTGTCGAATTAACACGCGCACTGTGTATATCCTCATAGACATTTACATCTTTAAAAACATGCATAATATCTATGTCACTCCCCTTCATATCTATACCTTCGCCACGGCTTCCACTTGTTACCTGGTTAAATCCCTCATCATAGAACAGATTATCTCTGATTGTATTTAACATTCTCCTTGTCTTGACTGTTTCCTCTGTGCCAACAACATGATGACACATATAACGATACAACGATAAAGATGTGTCACGTGATAGGGTATTCTCTAAAATATAAACCAATTATAAGTGAGTTTTCAATTACCTAGATCATAAAAAAAAAAAATTCTGTAAGGATTAGTAAAAGATAGGTCGTTGTTATTATCAGTCAATATGCAATACAATTGTGACATCCCTTAAATGTACTACCTTTGAAAATGTGTTCCTCGATCTTTAGTTTTATGTGTATGTTTTGTAGATCGTTGTTTGTCTTTTGGTCATTGTGTTGCCCGTTCTTCTTCGATATATTGATTCTGATTACACCTTTGGTATCTTCAATCACTTCATGTGGTGGTTATATATTGAAACGGTTATCTTTCAAAGATAGACGAATTTAACTTATTTTAACTATCTGTTTTAGGCAATATGGTGATCAACTCCCAAAGAATTTTAAATTATTTGAATTTTCAATATTTTTTCTTTTAACGTACCTAATGAAAGTTATTCCAGAATTGCTTAATGTTAACTAAATTTTATATCTACTTTTCTGTTATTTAGGTTCAATAGAGTCTAATTTATTACATACAATGCTTAGTATATTGTAATTGTAAAAATAATCACATATTTATATGCTAGTGTTAAACTAGAGAAACCCTATTTTCATATTCATGAAGGTGTGTGACGAGATTTGGCCAGAAGCAAAAACAGAACGGAGCTCCGTGAGCCACATTTCAACGAGAATGAAGAAAAACATCTTTCATAGAAAAATAATGTCCTAGTTTTGAATTATTGAACCACTGTTTCTCTAATTAATAGCCTCTTTTTTTATGAACATCGTTACACGTTTATTGTTGTATCATTTAATTTATATTTGTGTTTTACAGGTAAGTAGTTTGTTTGTTGTGTAACATTATTTTAATGTATCACTCGATATTGTAAATTTAGGAATATATATTACATGCCATCATTGATGTCAAGTACACGTCACTATATATACATATCTGTAATAGGAATTTCCACAGAAAACAAAACTATTCTTTTTTAGATTATATCGTTTCATTTACATATTGTGAACATATATTTGCTAATTTCCCCTAAAAGACTATTTCTACGGAAGTGAACTATTTCCCTGAGACTATTTCCCTATCCGCAATTTTGCACGTTCATATTTCCCTTTTTTTTAAATCCTTTAATTTCCCCTAAAGGACTGTTGAATTTGTTTAATATTACTGGTAAAACATATATTTGTTGTTTATTTCATTACACTTTAATTAGTGCTAAGGAATAAAAATATGTAGTGACACAACTAAATGTATAAACCCAATATTGAGGTAATATGCCTTATCATCTTTCCCTACGGTGATCTCAGCTTGTAGCACCGTTCCGTAAAACTCGTATCACTTTAGCGCGTGCATAAATATTTGACCCGAACTTATCAACAACTTGACCTGAACTTATCACCCCGATTCTCCCAACGTTTTGTCCAAGTGTTTAAGCTATTGACAATGTAACTTTAAGTTTCTACTTAGTAATTCATTATATTTTTGTATAATCTTTCTTTTATAAAAGACATGCGTTTAAAATACGTTGCAACAGCAAACGAAATTGACGTTAGAAAATTACCCTTGATTGGCTTGTTGATAAGTTCTGTCGGGACTATTTTTTGACCTCATTTGACCCACGGTTGGGTGATCACAAACGTAAACATCGAGGGGAGTTGCGTAACTCTTCTATCGTAAATATTTGTTGTTGTATTCATAATATTCGCTTCAAATAAACTTAATGAAAGATATTTTTTCGTTATTTATAATCAATATGTTCTATCATTCAAAGAATGTTTGGAATAATTTCACAAATATAGAGCTTATACCATGCTACTACCCCCTCCCCCAACATACAAAGAAAAATTAAACAAAAAATTCGTCTGCTACAAAATGGCTTCCAAAACAAACAAACAAACATCTGATGAAAGTACAGCCAGGAGGTACAATTTCATGTCAATGTAAAACAGTGTTTACTTGTAATATTGAAACTAGGTCAGGATTTGAACCTGAGACCTACTCATCTAAATGTATGACGAGTTGCTCTTACCTCTGAGCTACCTAGTTGAATTACAATAATTACAAATACAAACACAATATCTGCTTGAATATGCTGTACATCCATTATAATTTTTGTGTAGTTTGCCAGAAACTAGCAATTTTGGGTTTTAATGCTGACCGATTCGGCAAATAAATGTGTATTACCAGCTGATCAGCTGATTACAGTTGGTCTCAAAATGTAAACAAGTCACGGATGGGCCTAAAAAAAATACACCAACAGTTAATTATGACAATTTCACACGACTTTTTAGATTTGTTTTTCAAAATGTAGGGAGTTATACGTTGACATATACCAACACAATTAAAAATATTCAGAATACTTACCCCGCCGCCTGAACAGGTGCTCATTGTTGATGTGTTGTTGGAAAGTCAGAAGGACAAGGTCATGGTCGCCTTGCGGCTGGACATTTTGCTAATTATTTGTCTCTATTACTGATCACACAAACAACGTCTGAATTAGAAAAAGTTAGAAATTAATTATTATTAATAAATTTAACAATAATTAACATATAACAACGACTACAAACGAAAAAGAAAATATTGTGAGAATTATATAGCGTGGCGTATTATCAGTAGTGAATGATAGCTGCGTATGAATATGAAATGACATAAGTGAAATATGAGAGACATTTCCCGCGCTATTTTGAGAGAAATGAACTACTAGTAAAATATACGAAGAAAAGCGATTTAGTAAGATGATAAATAATTTATCGGGCTTTTGACACGCATATATCGTAAAATATCATCCCGCTCGCCAGAATATGAAGCTTTGGGGCTCGTTCGCTAGCGCTCACTCGCCCCAAAGCTTCATATTCTGGCTCACGGGATGATATTTTACGATATATGCCTGTCAAAAGCCGGATAAAATATACTTATTTTGCTGTTTTTCATCAGTATGAGTGTAATAACCTTGAAATAATCATATCACAGAGAAAAAAGCCTTTTATTGTTGTTCTTCAATTGTTAAAGTATAATAAAACAGTTAAAAACCGGTTATTTTGGGAAGTAGCAAGTGTATTGTCCCCCTCAACACAAACTGTTTCCCTCCGCTTCGCGTCAGGAAATAGTTTGTGTTTCGGGGGACAATAAACTTGCTACTTCCCTCACAACCGGTCTTTAACTGTATACTATTTATTAAAAAGGGATTTCCTTAATCTCGTTGATCATATATATACATGCTGAAACATATATAATACAAATATAATATCTACAAAGTTAAGAAACTCTGAATATACCAGTTTAAATGGTAAACATTCTGAATGTTTGAATGGCCTTTTCAGAATTTCTTAGAAAAAGTTGATAACACCAGATTATAATATGAAACAAGAGCAATTTGAACGACCCTTTTCATTCCTTTAATTAAGGACCGCCCTCTATTTTCATCAAGAAACCGACTTTACTTTTAATCAACAAAACCTATCCTTTGATCTAGAAAACCCATCTCCTTCTCCTTTAACAACAACAATGGTGGATTTACAGCTACCTGTCAGTGTATATCACCAATTACGCTGTGACTTCAAATCCCACCAATGACGAAGATTATCCGATACAACATTTTGTGATGAAAGTGACTTGCGGGAGGTCGGTGATTTTCACCGGGTACTCTGGTTACCACCACAAATAAAACTGACCGACACGATATAGCGGATATATTGTTGCAAGTGCTAGCCATGGTGATGTAAGACAATATTTTGCTCAAATATTCTTTATTAATGGCCTTGCTAATTTGACATCTCTGAAAATTTCTACTTAAAATCATCTCTACATGATAACATACCTATGAATTAAAATGTAACACCAGATTATATTTCAACACAACCACATTAAACGTGAACAAGCATTTCTACCACTTTTTGTTTATTTAATTGATAATTATATTTCGTAATGTCAATATTTTCTAATTTATATTACATCAAATGGTTGTTTGTTGTTTACAGAATCTGAATTGTTCACTAAATATTGTAAATTAAGAATTGATATTATCTGCCATTCTGGATGTCAAGTACTCGTCACTATAAATTAATATTTGTAATGGATTTTTCCACAGGAAAAAACACTTCTTACTGTTTAGATTTTATCAATACCTCTACATGTTGTTAATTTGATGTCAAGTGTACATCACTATAGATAAATATTTGTAATAGGAATTTCCACAGAAAACAAACCTACTCTTGTTTTAGATTATATAGATATGTTATGGGGTTGTCCACAGGAAAGAAAATACTTCTTTCTGTGTAGATTATGTCAAAGCATAGGGCTATACTATAGATCTGAAACTTCATCTGTAGCTGTATATATAATTATATATATGTACATGGTAAGTAATGCAGTACGATGGAAAACAACTAATGTGTGATGAAAAATAAAATCAGTTATGAATTCAAGAGGGAGCGCACGGAGAAACTTGTCATAGTCACAAACCCGTCCTTCTATGCTCATTCATGACTTATCACCGGATTATTAACATGAGTAAGACAACGTGTACTACTAGTAGAGCATTGAATTCCTGTCTTCAACGACGGCTTTGAATTTTCAATCTTTTATTTTTTTTTCTGTGTAGTGTTTTTTCGGCCATTGTTTGTCTTTTGTTCCTATTTCGTGCTCATTAGAAATAAAATGTATACTGTCCGACAATGTATGAATATTCTCTACACATTGTCTGAATATTTGTTATTAAAAGAAGAACGTGATTAAATATATTTTAGCATACCATATAAAACGTGTGTGTGTGTGTGTGTGTGTGTGTGTGGTTTGAATTCCCAGTTAAACTTATGATTTACTGAATATATAGTGTTGTATTTGTTTTAAAATCATCGACCACATCCAGTCGAAATCGATACATTTATGCACGTTCATCATATACACGATCGTTAGTTTTCATGACTTGTTGCAGGTATTTAAATAAAACTTGGCGGGATTAAACCAATTGTATAGACCTAAGACTAATTCACATTAAGTAGATGACAAAGACACTATATTAGAAATTAGAATTAGAAAACAATCTTGACGAAACTATCTGGGTTGAAATACGATCCAAAGGTCAATCTTTTTTATTATGTAACACATATAGATCTCCGTGTACAGATATTGATTACTGGACACGATTAATATACCCAATAGAGTTGGCCCTTCAGGTAAATGAAAACATCATTATCACGGGCGATCTGAATTCAAATCTATTGTGTTCAAATAACAACAAACTTATTGACCTTGTGAATATTTTTAATCTTAAGAATGTGATTGACAAACCCACCAGGATAAGTGGTAATACTAGTACTTTATTAGACCCCATTATTCTAAGCGATACTTTGAACTGTAATTATTCTGATGTACTGCAAATACCAAGACATATAAGCGACCACGATGCAGCGATTGCATTAATTAATTGCCCAAAAGCTACATCAAAATCATTTACAAGAGAAATCTGGTTATATGACCAAACTGATTTTGTTAGATTTAATCAGATGCTAACTGATATAAATTGGAATGAAAAACTTTGTAATTTTGATGATGTAGATGATATGTGTGAAGAATTTTCAAAAATTTTCCTTCAAATCTCAAGTACATGTATCCCTTCAAAAACAATATTGATACGCGAAAAAGACAAACCATGGTTCAGTAACGATATACGGAAAGAAATACGCATACGTGACCGGGTTAGGAAAAAATTATTAAAATCTCAAAACGAAAACAACATTATTAAATATAAAAAACAAAGAAATAAGGTAAATAATATGAAAA
>MJUT01010840.1:174128-210598 GCA_002080005.1 Gigantidas platifrons | reverse complement strand
TCTAAATCCTAATAGTATACCACCTGATCTCCTACGTGCTACGTTTTTTCGATGTTTAGATTTGAATACATAACCTGGTAAATCGATTGAATCGAACATATCGGTTTTTGTTTCTACAAAACAAACAAAATCATTTGACCTAATTAGATTTTCGAATTCAGGGTATTTAAGTTTAGATTTGAAACCACAACAATTCAGAAAGAGTAATTTTATATCGTGATTATTGACCGGATTTGAGTACAAAGATGAGTTTAACGATTCAGTCCTATAACACGATGATACATGTTTAGACGAGTCTAATGTATTGTTACAATGATAATCTTTTGTTTTTTACAGAAGTTTCATAATAAAAATTATAAATGATATCAAAATTTATATTTTCTATTTCAACTACATCAAGATAATCTGATAATACATAAATTGCTTTTGAATATTTTTCTGAGTTACAAGTTACATTTTTATTTATATTGCTCTCGATACAGTTAACAACATTATAGCCACTGGTACATGTTATATTGGTGGCAGTGGGATTAGAAAATATTTTTGAGATTCTATCATTAGATATTTCAGATTCATTACTTAAATCATTAATATATATACATGTATCAATAGATAAAGTACTAGTATTATTTACTAACACAACTTCATTATTGACATTATTAAATGAAAACTTAATTGATTCATCTACAACAACAGGATCATCATCTACAATCATATGAAAGTCTTGTATTTTATCAGACTTTGGGAAATGTTTATTCACAATATTTGTATGCATAAAACCATAATGTTTACATTCGTTTAAGTCTTTTACAACATAGTTCGGAGAATGATTGTGAGGGTGTTCTCCCTGACTGTCCTATTCATGGCCTACAAAACCACCTTGGTTTGGTGACGATCCCTGTCGAGGTCGCTTCATTGGTCTACCAGGTGTTATGTGTGCGATATGTCCTTGTCCGCGTTGTAAGTGGGGAGGGGAGTTCCACACATTGTCAACATTAACGGGTCTGTCTTCGGGTGGTATGTATTGCTCTCCATCAATGAACAGCCGGTCGCGGACCAGCACCGCATGACGTCGTTGTTGTTTTGCCTCCCTCATTATCGGATACAGGTGTTTTCTTCTGTTGTTAATTTCAGCGGGATATTGTTCACTGATGCCGAAAGAGGATCCTTTTAATTTATATGCGTTTTGTAGCACCATTTGTAGGTCATTATGGTATATAAAGCGAGCTACAATAGGCCGTGCATTATTTGTTCCGCGTCGCCCAAATCGGTGGATGTTCCCGAATTCAATATAGTGATCAATCTCTAGTTCCTCTCTGATGAAACCTCTGAGTTTATTTTCACAATTTTCGAATTGAGATTGATATAGACCAGTGAAAACAAGATTGTTTTTCATACTACGACACTGCAAGTCTAGCACCTTACTTTTAAGATCGTGAATGTCTGCTGTGATAGTTTTAATCTGGCCCGACTCTGTTACTGGTTGTATCACGGGTTGAACAACGGGTTTCTCTTCAAGCTTTTTTATCCTTGTGTCCTGGTAAATTATGTTCCTTGTGTTATTTTTAATCTGAGAGTTAGCTTGATCAAATAAGTTGCTAACACCCTGACAACTATTCTCGCATTCTGTTAGTTTTTTACGAAAGTTAGTCACACTATCTTCTAGGGATCTTACTCTAACAGAAACGGCTAGAAAATCTGCTTTCATGTCGTCTAAACGTTTTCCCATATTTTTCTCCATCTGTATCATTCTATTGTCGATCTTTGTGACGATTTCAAGGATCAAATTGAGTACAGAGTTATCATTAGACGCTTCAACGATTTTCCTACTTTCCGCAATGAGTTTTGACGTATTGCTCAGTGACATCTTTACATAGAGTTTGATTGGTTAAAAAGACAGGTGAACAGTTCAAAATTACTACGAACAGCTGATTTTACTACGTGGGTCCAAAGTCCAACTTCATATACACTGTTGTGAGCTGTTGTCTACAGTAAGTAAAGTTTCTGCCCAGGGGGTGTAAGCAAGACAGGTCTCTATGAACTTTTCATTATTAACTAAATATGGATTATAGGTGCCCAAATGTCAGAATCTAAGAATTGATATACAAATATATGACAATAATATTTACGTTTGCGAAATTTGAGTCGAAACTCCTTCATATATCTATCCGAAATCCATAGTTTTTTTACGATAGGAAAAATACTTCACAATACTTCTAGTCACGTGTACAATGTTAATAACAATCTCATATATAAATACCAATCAGGTTTTTTGCCAAAACATTCCACTGTCCATCAACTATTAGAACTATACAATTCGATCTTAAACTCTCTAGAAAAAAAAGAATTTAGCTGCTTCGTCTTTTGCGATTTTTCTAAAGCTTTCGACAAGGTTTGGCACAAAGGTCTTATTCACAAAATGAATTCATACGGAATTCAAGGGAAGTTAATAAAATGGTTCGAAAACTATTTGTTCAAAAGAAGGCAAAAAGTAATTAATAAAAACTCTTGGTCAAGTTTCGAACCTGTCTCAGCTGGTGTACCCCAAGGGTCTGTATTGCGTCCCCTCATGTTTCTTATATATATAAATGATATAGGAGAAAAACTTATATCGTTGAGTAGATTATTTGCTGACGATACATCACTCGGATATTCTAGTCAAAGTGTTGATCAAATAAAAACTGTAATCAATCATGATCTACTGGAGCTAAATGCCTGGTCTAGTAAATGGCTAATGTCATTCAATCCCGAAAAAACAGAAATCTTGTTTTTCTCTAATACCGGTAACATAAACAACATCGAATTTTCTTTTAATGGCAAAAGTATCCCTTTATCTACTAGTCACAAGCATCTGGGAGTTATCCTCTCCCAAAATGCAAAATGGAATGACCATTTAGACAATATGATAACAAATATAATCAAACATTTAGGTATATTACGGAAATTAAAATTCAGTCTAAATAGATCCAACTTAGAAAAAATGTATTTAGTCTACATTCGCCCCCTTTTTGAATACGCTTGTGAAGTCTGGGATAATTGTGGTATTGGCTATTCAGACAAATTAGAAAAACTTCAATTAGACGCTGCCAGAATTGTAACAGGTTTACCCATTTTTACAAAATCGGAGTATTTATATGCTGAGACAGGTTGGGAAACTCTATCAGACCGAAGATATCGCAGAAAAATCCAATTATTTTTTAATATAAAATGTGGAATGGCACCTGAATACTTGCGTAGTCTAGTTCCCCCAACTATTCAGAGTACTACTATATACCCTTTGCGAAATGGCGATCATTTAATAGTTCCTTTCTGTAGACTCTCTTTAACCAATTCGTCATTTATTCCTTCCACAGTTAAAGAATGGAACAAACTTGACATTGCAATCAGAAAATTAGATTCATTATCCAAATTCAAAAACGCTATTCGTCTTAACAGTCAATCAAATAAGATCTCAGTTCCCAAACTTTATTATTATGGCCCTAGAAAGTTAAACGTGATCCTAACACAACTTAGATGTACAGCTTCTTTCCTCAACCATGATCTATACAAGGTTCATATTTTATCTAGCCCAGCGTGTAGCTGTGGTGCCCCCCAAGAAGATGCGAAACACTTCTTTTTTGTTTGTACCAAATATTCTGAAATAAGAAATGATCTGTTTCTGAGCATAAGCGATTTGTCTCAATCGATCAATATTTCCCTACTCACATCAGGAAGTGAAACCTTAAGTTATGCAGATAATTGCTTTATTTTTGATTCAGTTTTTCGATTCATAAAAAGGTCTAAACGATTTCTAATCGTTTAATGTACTAACCAATCACAATCCAGCATCCAAACACACACACCTCTACTTTTTCCTTATTTCCTTTTATTCGTTTACTATTTTCAGCTATGTTATATGATAAAATTGTAATTTTCTTGTTTTCTTGTGCATTCTCAATATAATGTAATAATGATTGTATATATAGGAGAAGACTCCATAAGTTGGTAAAACTTGTGTCCGATCCTCTTTGTATCATTGATCAAATAAAATAATTATAAACTAAAGACACTATATGTTTTCTGGTTTCTTCGTCTACAAATACGTGGTTCAAGTTTATTTAAATCTTTTTTAAAGACATTCATAAATAAACTACGTCAGTTTTAAATTATCACTCAAAAAACACTGATACCATTGTTTGATTTCATGCTTTTAGATACGCCATGTTGTCACAGTTTCCGGCCACGAAATCGTTACGGGGGAGGTAGAAAATACCGTCCTTATAGGAAGCATTATAGGTACATTTGCAAGTATTCTTGCAAGTATATACAAATGACAAAACATACTCCTTTCTTATTTCTATCTCAATCGTCAGTATATACAAGTAAAAAAGAAATAGCACACTTCTCTCACTGCTAGTTGCTTATATCAAATATATATGTGTCTGGTAAATCTTATCTTTGCTGCTTCTCTTATAAATGTTTTCGCTTTAGCATTTCAGCCTTTCTGAGATTTATAGCCAATAGCATTTGTAAGACACGTATGGCTGACTACTAATACATTTCTGCTACTCCATCTACAAAAATTATAACATCTACAAATTACATTTAAAATTAGCAGAAAAAAAATAAAATAGAACCCGAATTACATTTCAAATTAAAAAAAAAGATTAAAAAGGACACCTTTCCCTTTAAATAAAAAATTACATGATCGCATGACTGTTACTTTGTAACATTTTGGTCAACGTACCAATCACTTGATGACGATCAAGGTCACATGTTAGAACAAAAACACTGGCAAGAAGAGTGTGAAGATACCAAAGGGAGGTAATCAGAATCCGTATATCGAAGAAAAACAGACAACACAATGGCCAAAGGAAAAATGTACAAAAGGACAAACAACGATCTACAAAACATACATATACACTAATGATCAATTGTTGCAATAACGATCAAGGCCACATGCAAGAAAACTTCCTCTGAAATGAAAGGTTTGTATTATACTCTTTTTCACAACTTTCACGCTCAACCTCAAAGACAACTACTACATGAGCTAATGGCGACTCAAAGTGCCCCACCTCATAGAAGACGGTAAGTGATGGAGAGCTGAATGTCACCTGTTGTTTAATCAGTTCCCCGTTATTTTTTAAATAAGTATCTATACTCTCCATGAATCTCACGAGTGACTGACTGGGTTCGTATTGCTCGATCTTTAGTTTTGAGTTCACCCCCAGTTTTTTGTGGGTTCGTGTTGCTCGATCTTTAGTTTTGAGTTCACCCCCGGTTTTCAGTAAGTTCGTGTTGCTCGATATTTAGTTTTGAGTTCACCCCCAGTTTTTAGTGGGTTCGTGTTGCTCGATCTTTAGTTTTCTTCTCACCCGCGGTTTTTAGTAAGTTCGTGTTGCTCCATCTTTAGTTTTGAGTTCACCCCTGGTTTTTAGCAAGTTCGTGTTGCTCGATCTTTAGTTTTGAGTTCGGCCCCGATTTTTAGTGGGTTCATGTTGCTCGATCTTTAGTTTTCTTCTTACCCACGGTTTTTAGTAAGTTCGTGTTGCTCCATCTTTAGTTTTGAGTTCACCCCCGATTTTTAGTGGGTTCGTGTTGCTCGATCTTTAGTTTTGAGTTCACCCCCGGTTTTTAGTGGGTTCGTGTTGTTCGATCTTTAGTTTTGAGTTCATCCCCGATTTTTAGTGGGTTCGTGTTGCTCGATCTATAGTTTTGAGTTCGGCCCCGCTTTTTAGTAAGTTCGTATTGCTCGATCTTTAGCTTTGAGTTCATCCCCGATTTTTAGTGGGTTCGTGTTGCTCGATCTTTAGATTTGAGTTCGACCCCGGTTTTTAGGAAGTTCGTGCTGCTCGATATTTAGCTTTGAGTTCACCCCCGGTTCTTAGTGGGTTCGTGTTGCTCGATCTATAGTTTTGAGTTCACCCCCGGTTCTTAGTGGGTTCGTGTTGCTCGATCTATAGTTTTGAGTTCGGCCCCGCTTTTTAGTAAGTTCGTGTTGCTCGATCTTTAGCTTTGAGTTCATCCCCGATTTTTAGTGGGTTCGTGTTGCTCGATCTTTAGTTTTGAGTTCGACCCCGGTTTTTAGTAAATTCGTGTTGCTCGATCTTTAGTTTTGAGTTCATCCCCGATTTTTAGTGGGTTTGTGTTGCTCGATCTTTAGTTTTGAGTTCACTCCCGGTTTTTAGTGGGTTCGTGTTACTCGATCTTTAGTTTTGAGTTCGGTCCCGGTTTTTTGTAAGTTCGTGTTTCTCGATCTTTAGTTTTGAGTTCACCCCCGGTTTTTACTGGGTTCGTGTTGCTAGATCTTTAGTTTTGAGTTCGGCCCCGCTTTTCAGTTGGTTCGTGTTGCTCGATCTTTAGTTTTGAGTTCGGCCCCGGTTTTTAGTAAGTTCGTGTTTCTCGATCTTTAGTTTTGAGTTCACCCCCGGGTTTTACTGGATTCGTGTTGCTCGATCTTTAGTCTTGAGTTCACCCCCGGTTTTTACTGGATTCGTGTTGCTCGATCTTTAGTCTTGAGTTCACCCCCGGTTTTTAGTGGGTTCTTTTTTCTCGATCTTTAGTTTTCTTTGTAATGGTCTGTAGATCGTTGTTTTGTTCTTTTGACTTTTTCTTTTGGCCATTGTGCTGTCTATCCCTTTTCGATATACGGATTCTGATTACCCTTTTATATCTTCAAACTCTTCTTACAAGAAAGGCTGTAGAATATTCTTCAATATCTAGTTCCAACAACAAATAAGTAACCTATTTTCTCTGGTCTCCCATGAAGACCATTATGACTTATTAATATTAGATGTGTTAGAAGTGTAAGTTGTGCTTTATTTGTTCTAAGAGTAATGGTCTTTAACCAACAGTCTACCGTTCAGATAATAGTCAGTTATATATAACTAATATATTTATGTATATCGTGCGTAGTGATTTCTTACTGTATTAGTAAGAACCGTTTTCATAATACGGGGTATTTAAAGAACTGTGAGAAGAATTCAGTATAGAGACTAGGCAGTAACCGTATCGAGCATACCCACGAACTTATTGTGAAGTCAAATTTTTATCGCCATATTGAATATTGAAGAATGTCCGATTCGGATGAAAGAATGCTGGAAGGAGACTCTCCACAAGTAATTACTAAGACAGGGAATACGACAATAGAGGAGTGGGACAACAGAACAGTTTAAAAGATGAAAACACACAAGAAATACACAGGAAAACAAAACAGGAAAAGACCAGTGGAGGCAGAAGGATCATTTTACACAAGTTGCACATGACGGTGGGAATGCAGTTTATTACAATGCCACGCAGCCCTTTCGAGCAGCGAGAGCCGGTGCCTCGGCTCCTAAGAATTCCAAGGCAAACGACCAGTGCTACAAATGTGGAGGTTATGGACATTGGGCCCGAGAGTGCAGAAAGATCTACAACGGCAGTAAATTCAGAGTTGGCAGGGAACCTGTTGTGTAAAAAGACAAAGAGACATTTTTTTGAGGTAGACAATGTAGAAAATTTAGATACTTTTTACGAATATGAGTTCGGTATATCTGATATTAATGTAAAAGTGCGATTAAAAAAGTCCGTTGGGAACAAATTGGCACATCTAGATTCATTTTAGACGTTATAAAAGAGGGCTATAAAATCACGTTATTACACAAACCAGAGAAAACATAAAATAACAAATCTTATATTGAACATAACATTTTGTAGATACAGCTATTGTCGAGTTGTTAAAGGGCGGTTTGGTAAAAGAGCTGTCGAACAGACCGCACGTGATTAATCCTTTAACTGTATCGATTAACGGTAAAGGAAAAGAACTGTTAATACTAGATTTGAAGCACGTAAACAAACAGGTAGTTCTTAACAAAATTAAGTTTGAAAACTGGACAAACTGGACAACATTAAAGCATTACGTTACACAGAGAGGTTTTGGATTCGTTTTTTTGTTTATATCTCGAATCGGGTTATCACCACATATATATTGTTCAAGAATATCAAACTTTTTTTCAGGGTTTGTCTGTTATAAGATAGTCAATAATACAGAAAAATATTTTGTTTTTACAGTGTTACCATCTGGGCTTAAATCAAGTGCATACATTTTTACAAAACTATAACGACCTTTAGTTGCATATTGTAGACGCCAGAGCATTAAAGTTGCATTATATTTAGATGACGGATTCGAGCTCGCAGAAAATAATGAGTTATGTTATGAACATGCACAGATTGTGAAAAACATATCGTGAGGTCAGGTTTGGTCCCGAATAAAGGTAAGAGTATTTGGAAACCTAGTCAAACAATAGAGTGGTTAAGACTTCTTTGGAATTTGAAACTGTGTATGTTACGCGTACCTGAGAAAAGGGTATTGGAAAATTATCGGCGTTTATTTTAGCTGTGCTAAGTAATTCACATAGAGTAAGAGCAAGAACATTGGCTAAAGTATCTGATGAAATTATTGCTATGACACCAGCTGTAGGTTTTATTACTCAAATCATGACAAGATGTATGTTTTCGGCTTTAAATGAAAAGTTAGACTGGAATAGCAATTTGAACATTTATCACAAATAAGATTGCATACAAGAACTGATGTTTCGGAAATTAAACATTTCCAATTTAAAACCTGTATTTTTATTAGAGAACGAATCTGCATGATATTTTTACAGATGCTAGCGATGTAGGCGCAGCGGGTTGTATTAAAAATTCGCATTTGGTCATGTTTAAGACATGGTTGGAATCGGAAGCAGGTAAGAGTTCTACCTGGAGAGAGATAAAAGCTGTAGGGTTATGTTTGTTTTCCTTTAAAGATGTGTTAAAGGGAAGTTCAGTCACTTGATATACTGACAGTCAGAATGCAGCAATCCTTGTGTATAGGGACGTACGGTACTTGAACTTCAGAGTTTAGCATTGACAATTGTTGAATTTTGTGCTAAAAATGACACGGAGATTCATTCAGTATGGATACCAAGAGGACAGAATTCACAAGCAGATTATTTAAGTCGAATTATATATATTGACGATTGGGCAATATCTACTGAGTTTTTTTCAGTTCATAGATGAATTATGGGATATATTTGCTAGTAGTAATAATGCTAAAACAAAGCTATTTAATTCATTATATTGGAATCCAGGTTCTTTGGGGGTGAACTCGTTTAATTCTGACTGGTCACAGGACGTAAGCTGGTTAGTTCCACCATGCAGTACCATTAGCCAGTAGGGCTATAAATCATCTCGTGAAATGTAAAGCTAAGGGAACCTTGATAGTACCGAAATGGACCTTTTCTCCGCTTTGGCCACTAATTTTTGAGGATGGTCTAGAGTATAAACCGTATGTAGCAGACGTTTTAGAGTTCACAGAAACAGAAACAATATTAGAAGCGGGAATGAACATACATTCTATATTCGAAAGAATGGATTTTAAAGGAAACGTATAGCAATTAGATTAGACGCTTCAATAAGTTAATTGTTTTATATCTATTTTCAGAATGATTTTTATACTGATTGTCTCTGGACAATCTTCTATGTCACTGCACAGTTTTGATATATTGTCACTGGGCAATTTAGTTATGTCACTGGACATTGATATAGTTTCGTCACTGGACAAAACATCGAAAGACCATTTTTGATTGTTTAAAGGTCACTGGACCACAAGGAATGGATTTATAACAGTAAGATATTTAATTTCGTTTAATTAATTATATAGTAATTAATTCATTGCTATTTGTGTTGTAGAAACTTTTCATAACCGGATTTTGGTCTTTGGAAAGACAAGTTAAACATCAGGGTCTTAAGACACTTTTCAACAATTTACATAACACTATCATAAACTCCAGAGCCAAAAATACAGTTTCAAAATACGTAGGAAGTTTCAAAAGATATATGTCTTGGGCAGAAAATTATAGAGAAATAGATTCAGTACTTCCGAGTACCGAATTACACGTAGCTCTTTATCTACAGTATCTTATGGGGACTGTTAAGCATCACAGCATTATAGAAAGTGCATATTATGGCATCAAATGGGCTCATAATACTGCAGGTTTATCAGACCCAGGTGAAGCAGATATCGTCAGAAGGATAGTTGAGGCTTCAAACGGGAGTTAAACAGACCGATTAAGAAAAATGAACCGTTTACAGCAGATTTAATGAAATTACTGTTTGTAAAATTTAATACAGTTAACCGCACCTTAAAGGAGTTGAGGCTATTAGTTATATGTGCCTTATCGTATACCTGATTTTTATGGTATGATGAGTTGAGTAATATCAAAGCGAATAATGTTATTTTCATGAAGAATACGTAGATATTTTTATCGAGAAAAGCAAGACGTAATGCTACAGAAACGGCAAAAAATGTTTTAATTGCAAAGTTGAATACTCCACAATGTCCGGTTACTACTTTCCAATGTTATATTCGAGAAGCTAAAATAGACTTAAGCACAGACAAGTACATTTATAGACCTCTTACTTACTTTAAAAGAAATAAAAATTACATGATGAGGAACAGCAACATCAAACTTTCTTACACCCGTGCAAGAGAAATCATAACAGAAGCTTTATCATCAATTGGTATATACATGAACAATTATGGCTTACATAGCTTAAGGTTAGGAGGGGCAAGTGCCGCTTACAAATGCGGCGTGCCAGACAGACTCTTTAAGGTTCATGGTAGATGGAAGTCAGGAAATGCGAAAGACGGATACGTCTGTGAAGATTTAGAAAAATGATTGTCTGTATCTAAAAATCTGGGCATATAATCTGCTTTCTTTGTACCTCAACATGGTCACAGCGCCAGTCAATCTTCAATTGTGTTTGTGTTTTATTTATTAACAAGTATAGGTACATAACGAAAATACTTGGTTTTCGTCGTATATAGAATATTACAGCTAACAGTACTAGTACATAACTACTTTATGTTCGTTTGAACAACGTGAATTAGAACATAACGAGTATTCATTGACACTGCTATTGTGCTGTCCATATGTTTAGGTTGTTATTCATTTGTGTGATAGTATGTGGTATATTGTCGTTGGAGATACAATTATATGCTTATCAGAAGGGGAGGGTTGAGGTTCTATTAACCACTACATTTGTGTGCCTGTTCCATGGAAAGACTTGGATGTCCAAAGCCATATGATGTGGTCTTTTGTGTGTTCTATTGTTTGAGGTCAGAAGTGTAGTTCATTATATTGATATTCGTTCATTTTTTTTCATGTGTTGAATCAGAAATATTTTACTTGGGTGTCCAAGAAATTACGGATACCTGCTGATTTGTTTATTGGAAAGGCTTTCATTGTTTTAAAGACAAAATAG
Organism: Gigantidas platifrons; assembly: GCA_002080005.1. Lineage (NCBI taxonomy): Eukaryota > Metazoa > Mollusca > Bivalvia > Mytilida > Modiolidae > Gigantidas > Gigantidas platifrons. The sequence continues at coordinate 199,333 of MJUT01010840.1, read as the reverse complement.
TGCCACATTGATCAACGGCAGTATTGTAACAACACATATTAAAAATGCAAGAAACCACATAATTGATGTAATAGTTAGCGTGCAAGTTTGTATCGAATCTGGGAAATCGTGAGTATCATCATGGGTATCCCGTATCAAACCAAACCAAAATTTCAATTTGATAATTGTTACTGCTTCCCTTCGTACATTGGCACTCACCATTAGCAAGAAAAAGCAAAGCCTGGTTGGTGGCGCGACATTTGACTTTAACTATGAAGTTGTTGAGTGTTGGCATAGTACAAATCAGGTATCATTATTTTTATCTAATGACATCGTTACTTGTTTTTGCTATGACATAGAAGAGTTTGAAGATTTCAAAGGAGTAATCAGAATCCGTAATTCGAAGAAGAGCAGACAACACAATGGCCGAAAGAAAAAGTACAAAAAGACAAACAACGATCTACAAAACATACACATAAAACCAAAGATCGAATAGCTGAAGAAATTGCTCATTTGATGTTCATACTGTCAGTTACTATAGTTACATTATCACAAATATGTCACGAATAATCAAATAACATAGTAACACACGAATGCACACAGCGAATGAGCAAGTTACCACGTTATTTGGTCTTGAGTGACATATCTTTGATAATGAAATAGGCCAAATAGTTAAATTATTTATTATATACATGAAAACAATGTTTCGATTCAAATTTGTATAAAGTAAGCATAATTGCACTATATTACATGTGTAGCGTAGGGATATACTATAATGTGTATCGCTTCAAAAATAACGAAACCATACGCAACGGTCAAGGGGACATGACTTCGCGTCGCCAGTAAAACGGCATTTGCGATCGTCAAATTCACAATTGACACCTCCAAATCTTCAAATACAGCATTGTTATTCCTTAATTCGCCGACCACAATTAAAAATGTTCTACCTATTGAAACGACTCCAATGCAATGTGTACCCAACTTTAAACGATTAAAATATACATTTTCGTATCTGACTTAATGGACCATAACCAAATTCATACTTCTTACAAACAGGCGTTAATGACCAAATCAAATATATTTTTGGCTTGGCCTAGACATTCGAACGAGACTAAATGACTAAAGAAAGGAAATTATCAAACTGCTTACACGAGTGAAAAGCGTGTATTTGATTACGTGTAAAACAAACAACAACTAATGAGCGTGCTATATATTATGATTTATTTATAATATGACTTCATATTAAATTTTAAATCCGGAAAATGAAGACCAATACTTTTCGGCATACTGTCCGTAAATTCTATGAGCCCGTAGCCATACTTTATCTCCTTTTTTCAAATTAGCCACTGCAGAATTTGACGAACCTATTCTTGCTTTACTATGATCTTCTCCATTTAGATAAGCAAAGGTAATAACGGTTCCATCGACTACTAACTATGTGTGGAAGATCTTGCCCATTAATGTTACAAATGCCCATGAAAAGCTATACACGCCGTCCTCTGGACAAGTAAAGTACCCTGTTCCTTTATCATAAGCATTTCCAATGTTGGTAATAATGTTGTCAAACTTTACAACAGCACGACTTGGAAGATTGCTTATGTTGTTCTGTAGTCTGACTTGAAACGCCACAATGCGCTTATCTGTAAATAATATTCAAACATATTCTGGTAACATATAGAATATTTGATTCATAATGATGACGTGTTTTCTAAGAACTTGGGGTTGAGAGTAACATTTTGGAAAAAGGGACAGACATAAATTTCCATAATTTTCATTTGAAGTAATAGAACAAAAATAGCATTTCCTGACAAAGGAAAACGCATATACCATTGTGTAAGAACATGATATTTGACAGGAACAAGTACGTATCCATTGAAAAACGATACCATGCGTATTTGCACAATAATTTTAATAGCATAATACCCTGATACGATGAGTACTTGTATAATAATCTACCATGAGTACATGCAAAATAATTTTACCACGATATCATGAGTACTTGTAAAATAATTTTAATAGCATAATACCACGTCACCATGAGTACTTGCATAATAATTTACCACGATACCATGAGTACTTGCAAAAATAATTTTAATAGCGTAATACCACGATACCATGAGTACTTGCATAATATTTTTAATAGCATAATACCACGATACAATGAGTTCTTGCAAAAATAACTTTAATAGCTTAATACCACGATACAATGAGTATTTGCATAATATTTTAATAGCATAATACCCCGATACAATGAGTTCTTGCAAAAATAATTTTAATAGCGTAATACCACGATACAATGAGTACTTGCATAATATTTTTAATAGCATAATACCACGATACAATGAGTTCTTGCAAAAATAATTTTAATAGCGTAATACCACGATAGAATGAGTACTTGCAAAAATAACTTTAATAGCTTAATACCACGATACAATGAGTATTTGCATAATATCTTTAATAGGATAACAAGTAAAACGTCTAGGTTTAAAATAAAATGAAAACAAACAATTCCAAAATCCAATTAAAAAAATGGTAGAAAGAGGGACTTTTGTAAGTTGTGAAACGTGTGTCATCTCTAATTGTTTATTACTTAACAATAACGAATGTTTAAAGTGCCGTTTAGAGGTGATTGTACGTTATGCTGATATTGGTTGAATGGTTGACCATCATTGTTCAGAGGTGGTTGGACGTTTTGTTGATATTGGTTGAATTGTGACCATCATTGTTTAGAGGTGCTTGTACGTTTTTTTATATTGGTTGAATTGGGACCATCATTGTTGAGAGGTGATTGTACGTTTTGTTGATATTGGTGGAATTGTTGGTCATCACTTTGTAAACTTTCTAACCTTTTGATTTACACGTGCACTTACCAGAAAAATCGTTGATTTTCACTGACTGCATTTGCCATTTGATATATTGGAGCAATGTGATGTCAGCTTTGGAACAGGAATTACTGTGGCCAGACACAACAACACATACCAAACATGTCGTTAACAAATAAACAAACTTCATTCTTCAGCGTCTAAAATTATACAAACGAATTATATGTTAGTCTGTTTTAATATATGTGTATTTGCTATGTAGTTTTGCCTTCATTTGACACAAAGAAACGAGTGATTGACAGACCCAAATAAGCATATTTATATTACACTTGCTTTCTCATTATCAGCGAGTTAATTTCTTATCGTGGTACTGGTGGGTCCAGGTCGGCCAGTTGGACTACAATCTTGTATTATGTAGCATAGTACACTAATATTTCACTACCGAGGTAGTTATGATACATTTGAAATAACAAAGTTGTAAGGTACCATATATGTAACCAGAAGATTTGATATAAGGAGTTGATGAACGCAAGTTTGATTATACCAATTGGGTACTCAGAGAAAACATTGCTTAAAACAAATTAACAAGAAGACAAATAATTGTCAACAAATATACGTTAGAGAAAACCGAATGGGAAATCAAGAATGGACAATACAGAGTCACTGGCAACATTGGGTACACAGATGAGCAACATGGACCCCACCAAAAACTGGGGCTGACCCAGATGCTGCGAAAGGTAAGCATATTATGTCTGTCATAAAATGTATTCGGTGCTTCAATCCTTTTTACATTGTTTTATTTTATTTCGATATATTTGATATAAGGAGTTGATGAACGCAAGTTTGATTATACCAAATGGGTACTCAGAGAAAACATTGCTTAAAACAAATTAACAAGAAGACAAACAATTGTCAACAAATATACGTTAGAGAAAACCGAATGGGAAATCAAGAATGGACAATACAGAGTCACTGGCAACATTGGGTACACAGGACACAGGACAAAGACAAACAATGAAAGAAAAACATAGCACAGAAAATTAAAAAGATGAGCAACATGGACCCCACCAAAAACCAGGGGGTGACCCAGGTGCTGCGAAAGTTAAGCATATCCTGTCTCTCAAAAGATACCCACCATGTGACTCGTATAGTCAATACGTGCGGGACACCAACTTACACAAACAAACACAAATAACATAAATAAGAAATGAGCCCTCCTACAATCAACTGTGGTAAAGACGAACCGAACCTCGTTTTTATGCAGAAAACGTAGCGAACATCACAACACGGAACAGAAAACGTAAAGACGTATGGTAGGAAAAAACTGTTGTACGTCACTATGCACAAACAAGCACAAACAACACAATAAGACTTGAGCCTTTCTTATAAGCAACTGGGGGTAAAGACGAACCGAACATCGTTGTCATGCATTACATAGAAAACTAAAGGATGAACAACGCGAACAACTAAAAAAGGACGGTGTACTCGAGTGCTGCAAAATAGTAGGAAGTCCCTGTTTCGCATGTGAGACCATTGGGATACTCGTGTTAAACATCCTAAGAAAATCACATTCGGTAGTACATGTGATTCTTGAGATGTGGAAAGAAGGACAGGATTGTGGAAGATGGAATATATCTGTTGTTACAAGTATTCCATAAAGGCTAGCCAAGTCGTGATTGCGACCGTACAAACTATCGCAGTAATGTTTCATTAGAGTTCCTGTTAACAGCAAGCATCTAACAAGGAAGTCCTAATAGAAACAAAGGCTATGGAATATCGTATCAAGTGAGATATATTACATAATCTATATGCAGGTCTTGATAGAATGCTTCAGAACAAAAATGGAAAGCTTACTTTTGTTCTCAACATACTTAACTGTCATTTTCCAGTTGTATCTCGGGGTATATTAATCATTATGTTTTATTTGACTATATATTGCATAGGATGTATTTTATGCACAATGCATAAAACGATGCTATTGACGTTATTTCATATATACACAATAGGCGTAATTGTAATGAGTTGGAAGTTCTGACCCTTTACACTGCGTTTGAGCCCCATCGGTAGTTTATGGTGAGCGTGTTCGCCTTGAGTGTGGTATATAGTGGGTCCGAGGCCCAGTTGGGTCGAACTAAGGACATTTATACTGATAGTTTCTGCTTCCCCGCTAAAATTGCAGCTTTCAGGAGCTAGAACAAAGACTGGATGGCTTTAAATTAGTATAATGTGTCCTAGTTGAGCGACATGTCTTCCTGTGGAATGCGGTTTCAGTAAGCTAGCACTATAAAGATCAAATTAAGCGAATTGGTCTAGTTAAAAATGGACATCATCATCATTTTATTGACTGGAACTTGATCTTGCCTTGATATAGCTGGGAAAATATTGCTCATTTGATGTCAAACAACAATAATACGTATCTTCAAACTCTTCTTCTAACTAACTTTATTGAGTTTGATGTTAATGTTTGTCTGGTGTTTTACTTTGTCTATATAGATTGGGACGATTTGTATTGGTTCCTGCTCTAACTGGTATCTTACATTCAACAAGACGAATATATTCAAAATCTAACAGTTAAAATCAAAGGAACGTCATGTGTCGTGGTTTTTGTTTATGTTCAATGATTTGAGGTGAGAATTGAGAGGTGATTGTTTATTATGTTGATATTAATAAAAAATATTGACTATCACTTTTAAAACTTTTTTGTCATTTTAGAGATATATAAAATACTGTTCTAATATGTTAAATATACAATACAATTATTAATACAAGTTAAGAGCACATTACCTTGTTATTGGCAGTTAGATACAATATATATCTATGATATTCAGTTTGTAAATATATCTTCAATTGTATTGATTGGTGCAAAGTTTGAAATTCAATTCATATGACATTTAATCTGCACGCTAATGACTGGATTACATGATCAGTTGTAAGAATCATATTACCTGCTTACGATTGTAAATTATTTCAACTGCTAATAAAATATGCTAGGCATAGGTGACCTTGGACGATTTTGTGGCCGCGATTGTATGTTAGTTGAATTTACAACTACCTATGCAATGAGTGCCTATCACAAGTAATGATGTTGTGAATTCGAATCTCGATCAGGGCGAGGTGTACAACATTATGTGATAAAGTTTGTCAGTGACTTGCGATAGGTCGGTCGTGTTCTCCGGATCCTCCGGTTTCCTCCTTCAGTAAACCTGACCGACCCTATATAACTGACATATTGTTGAAAGTGGCGTTAAACACCATAAAACCAACAAATCAAACGATTTTGGTTATTCTGTTTCTGTCCCTTGGTTTTCTTGCTCCTAAAGACTTTTAATTCTTTGACTTTCCAATCTTTTGATGTTAAGCGTACCTGATAAAGGGTATTCCAGAGACACGTCGTGCCTGATAAAGGGTATTCCAGAAACACGTCTTGCTCTCTAAATTTGATAGATCTCCCTTTTTATTTTTATCACCGTGTCTATTATGTTTGCTGGTGGACTATTAGACATCGGGGGTATCATCTGCCCAGAAGGCAATGCTGTAGCAATGACATGGTATATTAGATATTTTATCAATGCCATTTATCATCTAGCGAAAATATAGTCTACAAGTGTATGCTTTGTAGATCATTATGTGTTCCTTTGTCTTTTTCCTTTTGGCTATTGTGTTGTCTGTTCTTCGATTTACGGATTCTGATTACTGGTTTGGTATCTTCAAACTCTTCTTACATAAAGTTAAATCAATAGATTTTGTGGGCATATAAATTGTCTTATAGACTAATCAAAATTATTCACTAAAATAATTTTCAAAATAACAGCCTTGAAGTTTGTATTTATATGGGTAGATCATATGAATACATTCATTTCTCTTCACTCTAGTTTGAGTGTCCTTTGACTTCTGACTTTAAACATGTATTCGCACCTCGATACTAACATCATGATTATTGGTTTCAGAAGTCAGTTCAATATAACTGTTCCGGTTCTACTTCTCAATTTGTTCTGCTTAAAATAGTAAAAGCAAACCCTAAAGTAAAAATGTAAGTATCTAATATAGTGCGAATTACATGGGACATGCTCATAGTCGAAAGCCGAATTACTAGAAAGGTTTTAATTGATTGGTTATTGCTTAATGTCCAGTGAACAGTATGTCAGCTATATTCACTGCGAAAACAAGTTATATAATATAAAATACAATTGTATAAAAATGAGGGAAGGGAGGGTCAACCGGGTCAACCACTTTTTAATGAAAACAAAGAGTATGACGAGTTGATCAGGGACGAACAATTTAGTCTTTGTAGCGGCTACAAATGCGCATATTTTTTTGCGAAATAAAATCAAAGAAGTCTTTAACGTTCAGGTAGTATTGCACTTTCCCCACTAGTGTCCACCGTCGGGGTTTCCGTATTATAACATGTCAATCCCCTCTTCATATCCGCCACCCAGTAATGCGCTGAACATCTCTGTTTGTTTGAACTCTGGGAACCTACAGCAGTACCCAGTAGTTATAAAGTCTTTGGTAGCAGGGGTATTAACGACACATACTTATAACCCACCATATACATTACTTGTAATGACAAGTACTTGTACTTAAATAAATATTATATCTGGAGTTATGTCCCTTTGATCGAATGTTCTTTATTTGAATTCGCAGTAAGTTGTATGTCTACATGAAATACGGAAAACATGGCATATTAATAAAGATTACCAAATATGCATTTTATTCTATGATTTTATCTGTAATATCTAAATCTCAGAATAATCAAGGAAAATGCCAACGAAAAGTATCAGACAAATAATACAGAATAAAAAGAATAGAAAAGTAAACAAAAACAAAGCAAAATAAATAAATAAATAAATAAATAAATAATAAAACAATACAAAAGAAAACAGAACCAAAATCAAAACAAAAACAAAATTCCTCCTCCTTCATGTTTAGATATTGAAAGCGGAAAGAAGCATGGCTATATTTTATCGAAAAATATATATGTCGTAATCGACTTTTTGCCTATGTCGTTGGGACTTTTGGCTCCTGTTATAAACAAAGAATAGTTGTAAAATACAAATACTTTATTGGTCTGGAATCTCAATGTGAATGCCAAAAAGAGTAAAACACGCATTTTTAAAGAAGATGGAGCACGTGCTGTGAGATTCCAGATTTCTTTGTTTTACCAATAACATTTCTTGTTACAAAATATTAATTTGGGGATCGTAATTTCATTGGTAACCAATTTGTGTGACTTATTCTCAATGTTGACACATAGCGTAGCAGCATGCAATTAGCGCTAACTTTGAACTAATTTGACAAAAGAGTGTTAATTGAAGAAAGCTGGCTTTAATCTGCCAGGATTATCTATCCATTTTCTATGTGTCTTTTTTACCTGTTTTCTCAGTTTGAAAAACAAGACATGTGTCGATGTAAATCCAGGACCTGGGTTGGGTCAGGCACACAAATGTGACGGATTTAAATCAACTAAGTCAATGGGATCTAAAGTCCCTTAATAAGTGGATCTCCAACAGCAATACAGATATTAACAAACAATGCAAAAACCTGTACAGAATTGTTCGTAGACATAAGGCACCATATCATATTAATAGACTAAGAGAGGTAGACAGCATCTCGAATGTATTCTCATTATTTACAACTGTACAGTGACTGTCATATGAAAAACAATATTACAAGCGATGAATTTTAGTCAGATCCTGATTGATTATGGTTCATGTTTACGTACATATGTCAGAATATGTATTGGATACATACTGTACGTACAAGAAGCTTCAAACTGATAATAAATCATAACACCTGAAATTCCAATGTATGCAAAATATCCAACTTCAAATAATTTGTAACTACATCAGTGGTGGAATGGTGGAATGTGGTGGATCTTGTGTTGTAGCTCCGGTCCTGTCAAACCACAGACTAAGCTAAACTTTACAGTTTGAAATCATCCAGGGCTAATTAGAAGACATAAATCCACAAAGGACAGGACAATGCAATAACCAAAGAGGGAAAAAGAAGAAATGTTAAATAATGCTCCACAAAGTACTACCCGGAAAACTTAATAATACACCAACATATCAAAAACAAATCATGTTTAGTGTGAGAATATTCATATAAACTGTCTTATCGTAAAGTTCTCAAGAGAAGAAAAGACAAGACAATTTAATTCTTTAAAAACCACTGTAATCACGGTGGTACAAAGAATGAAAATACAAAACATTATACATATTAAAGTATGCACATGACAAGATTGGAATTCTTATAATTATTTATTCAATTTATAAAACACAACAAGGCCAACCTGATAGACCTGCTGGTGAATTTTTAATATTAATAAATTTAATTTGTTCTCAACGAATCCTTACCGCTAAAATGTGACTTTTTAAATTTCAATATCAATTGGATATTTACGAGCAGAATAGCTGCCAAACATAGTTTTACTAGTATTCAGCAAGAGTGTAGCTTCTATATATCGGAACATGAAATTACAGAACCATGATACATGTAGCTTCTATTCGTTTTTCTGGAGAATGAACGTGTCTAATATCAGCCTAATCCACAAACAATAGGATTTTAAAAAAATAGTCAGTATTACAATTTAAACCATTGAATAAGCTTATCATATATAAATGAATTTAGAATAATATTATGCTGTTACATGTATTTATTTATCTAACCGATAAACAAAGCTTTATCATTATCTGACCATCCATATTTATTTGTCACTTAAATAGACTTGATAATTTGTAAATGGTGAGTGTATAATTTAATTTTCTTTACTTAAATTTTATTTTGTTTAAATTCCAGCTGACGAATTATATGTTAACTATTACTACTATAACTGGAGATACCAGTCGGAAACGGTATATATTTAGCATTTACTATGCACATGAACAAAATGCAACAGGTAGCAAAAGTACAGTACCGATCTGTTCAAACCTTACATTCAAATGTTAATTTTGCCTTTTCGTTGTCTGCTCTTCTTCGATTTACGGTTTATGATTATCCCTTTAGTATCTTTGCTAATTTTCTGAACGTGAACAGTAGAGATTTCTTCGGTTTTGATTATTTTGGAGCAAATATCACTGTTATTTCTTTTTGTTCTGGCGATCGCTTCACGTTAACATGAAAAAGAGAAGGTCGTAAGACCACGTCCATAAACAAATCAAACCGGACAGGTGATGTAATGGTTAGCGTGCTCATTTCGGGTGTGGTATATCGTGGATTAAATCAATCCAAATTGGGATGTGTTTTTTTTTTCTCCACCGAGCACGCAGAATTAAGGAGTAAGATGCATGCACTGGTTGGCTCGGAATCAGGATAGTGTATCTGAGTGTGGTGACATGTCTACCTAATGTTTCAGTGAGCTAGCTATACAAATATAAGTGTATTGTTCTAATACAAAGCGGACATCATCATCGTACCATTGCAATGTAACATGTTCTCGGCTTTGCATAACTGAAAAATTGCACATTTTGGTGTTAAACAGTAAACAACCACCGACTCCAATCTCTGCATTTATTTCCTTTAAAATAATATGAAATGTCGTCATGGAACAGCTCTATATAATGCGTGTTAAAATAATATTGTATTATTTATTATTTTTCTCTCTTACAGATCAAAATGCCTTACGTTGCAGGTATGTCAGTTAATTCGAACTCTTCATAAAGCCAAGTAAACGTTAGAGAATACCGAAGGGGCAATCAAAATTTATCAATCAAGAGAAACCGTCAGCATAGGGCACACAAGACGCAGAAGAACAAAATAAAAACACAACACAATATGTGTTGTACACCACTATTCACAGACAAAATAGACACACAAATAAGACATTAGCATTCCTACAAGTTAATTAAATGGTTATCAATTATGAACAATTAAACATAGAGAAAATGTCGGGATATAAATATAATTTAAGTTAAGACGGGTAAAATGAAAGTAATCCACTCACATAAAAACAATAAAAGCATAACTTATAAAGGAAATAACCTTATGCTACAATAGTAATTTTAATCACATATCCAATGCTCAATAGCTCGGCTGAATAGCCTAGAATGAAAACATATGTGACTAAAAATTTAACGAAATTCGGGAATCGTCATCAATGAAAATAGAAATATTAAAACAATTAGTTTTAATTTGGCTTTTAAATAAACGTTAGAAAAAACCGAAGGGGCAATCAAGAATGGTCAATTAAGAGAAACTGGCTGCATTGAATACACAAGACGAAGACTAAACAAATACACAAACAAAAACAACAACAACAACAACACAAACACAACAACACAAACAAAAACAACAACAAAGGAAACTTAAAGGAGGAGCCACACGGACCCACCAAAGTCTGAGGGTGAACCCAGGTGATCGTGATAGGTAGCACTATAGTGACATAACTTCTTTAGTCACGGCTTTACATACTTCACCACCATTTACTGAACTTACTAATTGACAAAGCATGTTCTGATATTCTTCTCTTATCTGTAAATATTTCTCATTTATTCTATTTCATCTAATACAAAGAATACAAGTTTACAGACAATTTTGAGGCCACGGACAAGATGGTAAAGGATTTCTCCGAATATGGATATATCTTAGTAAGGTAACCATCAAATAAGACACACAAGTAATACTGACGGAAAATTGACATCCCACAGAAACTGGCAACATAGGGTACACAAGATGAGAAAACACACAATACAACTCTACGCAAACAAACACAAATAGCGTAAATACGACATGCGTCCTCCTACAAACAACTGGAGGTAAAAACACGAACCGAACATCGTTTTTATGTGGAAATTGTAATGAACATCACAACACGGAACGTCGAACGTAAAGACACATAATAGGACAACACAAAAAGCTAAAAAGATGAGAAACATGGACCCCACCAAAAAACAGGAAGTGAACCCGGGTGCTTTTAAAGGGTTAGCTGCTTCTTATAAGACTTTTACCGTATTACTCATATATACAGCTAAGTTTGGTAAAAGTCTTGACAGTGATAGAAATAATATTATTAAATTGATGCCAGTAAAATAATACGTTTTATTTCAATGCATAACGTCACTGTGTCCACGTCTTCATAATAAAAACAATGAAAACAAATATATATTTTGAAACGTGTGATTAGCCAAAGCAAAAGTGTAAAATGTATGTAATAAACGGTATAACTACTCATTTTTATTGCGTGTATTCAAAATAAATAATGTGTAACCGAGCAACGAAGTAATTCACTCATGTTAATTTATTTGTCCTCTAAATTTTGACCTTGAGCGTACCTGATGAAAGTAATTCCAGAAACCAGTCATGTGCAATAAATTAAATAGCTACGTTTTATTAACATCACTGGATACACACCTCTGCTGGTAGACTGCTAAACCCAATGGTATTAGCTGCCGAGAAGTCAAGTATTTCGGCATTGAGATTGTTTTTAAGATCTATTTTTTTCGTTACAATTTATAGTTGGATACATATATATAAATAAATACAACTAAGGTGCATCTCCGTCAGACATAGGTAACCTTTAGCCACTTTGGCTATCCTGGATAAGCCCTTTGGTGTTCTGGATCCCAAAGATTTTTTGTTTATGTGGCTTTTCAATCTGCTTACTTTCTTACTTTCAGCTGTTTTTTGTAAATGGTATCACGGAAACGGGTCGTGGGACCTAAATTATATTAATAATACCCAGACACACAAACAATCACAGTAGTCAAAGGCACGGAAATAAACGATAGAGAAAATCAACGGGGCAATCAAAATGGACAACCCAGTGACACTGGCAACATTGAGCCCAAGCAATCGAACACTTGAAGCAAACAAAAGCAAAATGCAACACACAAAACTAAAATAAGAGCATCGCTAACACATATCCCACTAAGAAAAATTAAACAATCAAACAAACAACCAAACAAAAAAACAAAACAAAACAAACAACCGAAAATCAAAAAAATAAGTAAAAAAAAAGCAAACAAAACGACGGGGGTTCGTGACCACGTGATGTAATATGTCTTCTGTTTTAGAAACCTTTTCGATCAGGATGAAGTTGATATGTTAATTAAAGCTGTGAGCGGAAGTGATGCATTCTTTAAAAATGCATATGCGGTATGTAAATGTTTATTTTTATTTTCACAATTCCGCACTATCAACGTGTTGATTCTTTTAGAACAATGCATATATATACAAATAGAGACAACTGTTTTGACTCAGAATACATGTTGTTTTATCCACATGTCACGTTGTGTCGTTCTGTGTTTTAAAAATGCAGCCATTTATCATTTTAGGCAAAATTATATCGTAATGGAATCATTGAAAATACATTAAGAAATATGTTTAATAAAGCAAAATCTTTCATGTTGTAATACAAACAATATCAAATATTCTTCCCATTAAAAAGTCATGCACGACAATTATCAGCATGTAATTTTGGTATATATTATATATGAGTGAGAAAGTAAGTAAGTGTTGTTATAGAGTAGAACGCTTACTTGGGCCTTTATAGAGCTAGTTCGCTTAAACAACAACCCAAACGTAGCTATGTCACTCCACTCGAACACATTATTCGGATCTGATTCTGCGCCTACTATTCTTTTCTTTAAGCTGCATACTTACCGAAGAAACAACAAATACCGATTCCATAGATGTTGATTTGACGCAAGGTAAACACACCTTCCGTTACACAACATGTGGTTTTACAAATTTATTGCCGTTTTTTTTATATATATCACACTATCAAGAGACAAGTACATACCTTAAAAATGCGAGAGTGTGTTTCCTTTTGAATAAAATTCAAATATTCTTCAAGTGCTCAATATATTATTATTTACAGACAGAAAAAGGAGAAAAGAAAGCACCCAGAATATTATGGAGTCATCCCGGAAATGACGTCACTGGTATGGCGGCAAGATCCGAAAAGGTCGTAAACACCTGTGAAAAGGTTCGTTCTGATTGTTCTGCTTAGTACAAACATATGAATTATACTAAATAAACGTTAGAGAGACCGAACAGGCAATCAAGAATAGACAGCTCAGATAAACTGCCAACAATGGGTACACAAGACACTAGACGAAGACAAACAAAACATTACAACACAACACATAATATGTGTTGGACACCACTATGCGCAAGCAAACACAACTAACGTAAATAGGACATGATCCCTCCAACAAACAACTGAAGGTAAAGACGAACCGAACATCGTTTGCATGCGGAAATCATAACGGTCATCACAACACGGAACTAAGAACGTAGTAGTTCATAATAATTGATAGCTTTGGCATCAACAAAGAGTAAAATATGACTACTCTGACATTATCCTTATCATCAAACATAAATTTAAAAAAATATTGTGATTAATATGTTTTGAATATCATAATAGCATACCATAAAACAACATATATGCGATTATTTGCTGTACGGTCACACATGACTTCCGGTTATGTCATACACAATAATACAGATGTATTCGGACGGCTTTATATGATCTTATTGTATTCCTATACAATGAAGCCTGCTTAAAACGAACCTCATTGGGACCAACTGTTTTATTCGAAATAGACAGTGTGGATTTTATACAGCTTGAATTAACAAAGATTTCCTACATTTGGACTATATTTTAGTTTGGTTTATACAGGATTTCAGTTTATTAAGAGTTCCATTATATGTTCGTCTCAATATAATAATTTTTATTAATTCTTTCAAACAAGAACGATTCCTTTATTTTACACATTCTGTAGAACGTCAGTTATCCTTCCGTAATGACGAACTAGACATCAATGAAAACACAAATGTCTATATTATTGTGCAAGATGCGTTTCTGGAATAATCTGCATCAGACACGCTTAGAGTCAAGCGACTTGAAAGACGATTTTCCATTTTATCACCAATCTTTCAACTTCCAAGCTCTGTGGTTTGATAATCGCTCTGATGTGTGTTTTATCTACTTGCAGCTTCTTGGAGGAGAGGTGTACCATTATCATTCCAAATATATGCTCAAAGATGCAAAAGTAGCAGCTCCACACTACTGGCATCAGGATTATGGGTAAAATAGTAACGTTTACATATAGATTCTTCTTCAGTTGCCCATGTGGGTTACGATATTTCTCCACTAAAGAGAGTTAAATTTAAAATTTTAACCACAGGCCGTTAGCCGAGTGGTTAAAATTTTTAATTTAACTCTCGAGTGTGGAGAAATATCGTAACCCACATGGGCAACTGAAGGAGAATTTGTTTCTCCAATTATTTAACATGAACTTTATTTCAAAATCCTTTGGCTGACCTCTACATCAAGCCAATTACCGATTTGAAAACATGCGGGGAAAGACACGAGACATTTTAATCCTCTAGAGGATTACAGATTTTTCCACCACTGGTTCAGCGGGGTTAAAACGTCGAAATAAGGAGAGAAACACATATAAACACACATACCAAATTTAGTGCAACGCGTTTCTGTAATAATCTTTATCAGGTACACCCAAAATAGAAAGATTGGAAAGCCAAATAATTGAAAGCTTTGGTGGTAATAAAATCAAAGAACCTCAACAGGATAGCCAAAATCGGCTAAAATCACATATCAGATCCCCGTGGGAAGATAATCATAGTTACTAGTGCATTCATTGTCTTTGGTTCTAGCCATACCTGCTATGCCAAGTTTATTTTGGCATCATTATGTCAAAGTATGTTCCACAGTTAGTCGCTAAGTCTATCATCGATCAATACAATTTTTAATGGAGTATGAGCAATTACAGACTCCTGGGTTGGCAACATGACAATGCGTCCTCATGGAACCACTTGTCGATGTGTGGTCCGTTGTTATCAGAATCCGTAAATGGAAGAAGAACAGACAACAGAAGGTCCAAAAGAAAAAGTACAAAAGGACAAACAACGATCTACAATATATACACACATAAAACTAAAGATCGAGTAACATGAACCCCACTTAAAACCGGGGGTGCAATCAGGTGCTACCGTGTTGGTCTACCACAAAACATACTTCTTCATCATCTCATCAAAATATACACTGTTCTTGTGAAACATTGATCATTTGACATTAAACAACGATCCCTCACAATATACCATGAGGGAATTCAAAATGTCGAAATGTGCAACACATCTTGAATAGCATTGATGGCGTTTTTCTCTTTCGTTACATATTGATTACCGTAACCTATTATGATCCATATTCAGTAGGATTCGTGTTGTTCAATCTTCTGATTTTTGTCTAGTTTGTTTTTATCGCTGTTTTGTCTTTTTATATTTTCTTTTTTTATGTCATTGCATATAAATAAACATTAGAGAACACCAAATGGACAATCAAGAGAACCTTGCAACATAGGGTACACATGATGAAGAAAAACAATGTAAAAACATGTCTTTCATTAACAAAATAAGGTTGAATTTTTATGCAATTACACTAATTTATTAATAGGTACTGGTACAAATGCGGTAACTTATATCCAGATATGATGACAGTTTGGGTGGCACTTGATAAATGTACCAAGGAAAATGCCTGTCTAGAGGTATATACAATTGATCAATTTCCATTCTGAAACCTTTTTGGGTCTACCTAAAATATTAATTCTCTCAATACTCGATAGTTATACCGTGTTATACAGAATATTTAAAAACTATAATAAGCTAAACTTGCTACGAAGGAACTAAATTTACGTCGGGTTTTTAAAAAGAAACGACTTGTTCGAGTTTGATATAACAGGGTTCTGAAACAACTAATAGTAGTATGATTATGAATCATGACAGCTGTCTTCTGTATCGATCAATAACGCTCTGCTCTTTGTTTGTTAACATTTTAAAGATATATTGAAATCACCACAAATTATAATATCATAGCTCTATTCTGAACTCGTCTTGTCTAATAAAACTGCATTTGATTCAAAGTATTGCAATTTTACAGTCTCATCAAGTTGACCGCTTTGGAATACTTTGGATTAAAATGTCTTCCAGTAGGAGACCATGTCAATACAAATGCATTTTTTAATGGAAAAGGTTTCATATTTTGTAAGAACTTCTCACAAATCATTTTCAACCTTTGCTGATTACTTTCTGATTGCATATATTAAAAAAAATACTGCTTCTATTTAGGTCCTTAGCGGTTCTAATAAGTGTGGCCGTATCGAACATCATCCGTTCGATGGTCAGTTTGTTGGAGAGAAGTCACGTGTTGATGTTATCAGAGAGAAATGTCCGCATATGTACATGGAAATGAATCCTGGTAGGTATTATGTGTATTTGTATCTAGATTGACAATAGCTGCATTTTCCCCGGTATCCGTTTTATTTCGAAACTGGTATTATATATTTCCGACAAGAAGTTTTATTTACAAACATAAAAAAATTAGCCACCACCAGTTGGGATATCAAATTCGAAGAAACGCTTTTCAATATTAAGGTTATACCTATTTTATTAATATTTTAATATCTTTAGAATGTTTCATCAACGAAGTCCATACTTTGTTGGGATTGTTCCTTTCTATAATTTTGTCCAGTTGTCTATATGTTTTCTACATAGTAGAATGTTCGTCAATTTGTAGAAGATGCCTTAGAATTTTCTTTTAACCGGAGGGAATCTCCAGTATGTATTTGATGATCGAATCTTACAATCATCAGTATATATTGATACAGTAAAAGAAAATTCCAATTATATTTGGACAGATTCCATTGTGGTATATTTGTATTTATATATATTCGTAGTTATATATGATAGACTCACATCAGTGTCCACTCCTCAACTCGTCGTTATGTCAAATCACAGTAAGATTTAAGGGTATTCTCAAATCGGTATCCTTTCCGATTTATTGGTTAGGGTTAGGGGATACGTCAGTGATGTCGTTAGAAATTGATTTGATAAGGTTAGAAACAACCATTGAATTGAGAATCGGACGCCTATTTGAGAA
Source organism: Gigantidas platifrons (assembly GCA_002080005.1). NCBI lineage: Eukaryota > Metazoa > Mollusca > Bivalvia > Mytilida > Modiolidae > Gigantidas > Gigantidas platifrons. The sequence continues at coordinate 181,636 of MJUT01010840.1, read as the reverse complement.
TTTGAAAAAGGACATAGATTTGAAAATTGGACGCCAATTTGAGAGTTTGAATAAAGGGCATACGTCTGTGAAGTAGAATTCGGACATGGATTTGAGAACTGGACGTCGATTAGAGGCTGGACTTCGATCCGAGTCTTACATATATGTGCATACAAAATGACGAAATGATTATCCATGAACAGATATAAACGTAAAGTAAAAATAACAGGTTCCTTTATTCAGAAAGTATTTATTACCAAAAGGTATGTCTCCTTTTATCAGCTGCAAACATCGAATGTCCTATTTTGGTGTTTGCTTGCCAAAAGATGACGAAATATGATGCCTCATGTTTTGGTTTATGATTGTTAAAAGCAATAATAGCATAATTTGTTTAACGCTTGATCACTAAAATAAAGGAGCATTATCTCATGTTAGTATTTTGCCATGAGGTGATGCCCCCTTTTTTATTGTCGACATGTAACACCATTTTGTTGTTTTTATTGCAAACAGGTGATACACTATTTTTTCTTCTTATTTTTGGATTGCCAACGGATGATGCCCTATCTTTGTGGGGTTTTTTTTAATTTTCCTACAGGCAATACCCTATTTTGTCCCTCTTTTTTTCATTACCAACAGCCGATGCCCAGTCTTTGTTTTTTATTCATCTACAGGTGATGCCCTATTTTTTCACTGTAACACCATTCACCACAGTAGTGCTAACAAGAGTGATCTTAGAAGATGGGCATTCATAATGACATACAACAGGGCGTCCAATAATCCTACAATGGTCCACCACCATCCACAGTACACTCCACTTGAAAAGGTTGGTCATACACAATTTATATAACTATGCTATTTGATAGATAGAAAGTAAAACTACTACTACGTTTTGTCTTTATTCGTCAGGGGTCCGTTGTGGAACTTGTGATTACATAATTACATGATTCATTCCTTATCACATAATTAGCTAATTCAATGATTAAATATGATTAGTTAATACATTGACTAAAAAAGAGTTCAGCAACAAAATTTAATATATGATTAGGAATGAATCATGTAAGTATGGCTAATCATATGATTAGCTTAATCACAAGTTCAACAACGGACCCCTGCAGTTGTCAACACAGAGAAACAATCACCAACAATTTACCTTTGAAACACACACACAAACACACATACAAATGTATATATAGCTTAAAAGATTCTGTTCTAGGAAGAATACAAAAAAAATCTGTGGCATTGCAGTTTATTTATTAGCTACAAATGTAAAGAATTATCTTCATAAAGTTAATTTTATCTTTACTGCTTTTAAATAATACGACCCCGGGGGCTACGAGTGCTTAACGTAATTTTCAAATAAACTTTGAACTATATTTAGTTATTACCGGAGAAAAAAATAAGAACCCGGAAATGACCAACGACTGATTTTATTTAAGCAGAGGGGGTCATGGCTATTGTGTTTAACGCCACATTCAACAATATTTCAGTTATATCTTGACCGTCAGTTTTATTGGCGGAGGAAACTGGAGAAAGCCACCGACCTATCGCTGACAAACTTTATCACATAATGCCGCATTGATTGAATCTCGCCTGAGCGGGATTCGTACTCACAACGTTAGTTGTGATAGGCACTGGTTGCTAGTTATATACCCAACTACCATACGATCACGACCATGAAGCCCCTTATTTAATCAGAAGGTTAGGGAATATTTTACTGAAAATTACCGGGTTAGTATAGTGACTGTTCTAACGGTATGTGTGTTCTTCTTTTCAACAGCGTATGAAATTATTTAGGACATTTTGGTAGTCAAATCGAGGCAGACTTCGATAAAGTCAGAGTACCAGAACTGCGTCAATATTTACAAAAAAATGAATTTCAACTTCAAAATACAAGAATTGCACGCTTTCAGCACTAGTCAAGTTTCTGAAGGGAATTAATCTAAGGACATTTGACGATGATACCTAGTATGGTACCCTCCGCCCTGGAAAATCTCTGATACACGTTTGACTTAAAAAAAAGACTTTAAATACAATTATAAGACAAGGCTATAAACACACATAACACATCTAGCTTACCAGTAACAGTAGGTTGTTTTCAAAACGAGTTAATCTTTGATTTACTGAACTATATACTTGGACATACCATATATCAGAGCTACAATGCTTTTATTTCTGTTCTTCATTCCTTATCCTATTTTATTTATTAGCAATCTCTTTCTTGTCCCTTTCCATGTTTTCAAATTTGCCGCTTCAACAACTGTTCAAAGTGTTCTAAATTTGTCAGAGACATCGTGACCACGTATACCTTTTTTCTAGCAGAGAGTTCGTGCATCGCGAAAGCAACGTATTAAAACTACAAATCCGATAACAGGATAAAATATATTATTCTTAAACTTATATTTATCTATTACAGGTACCAAACTCTGCCATTAAATCATGCACTAATTTCACCGATATGACGGGGAAAGATTTTATAAATCCACAGAAGAATACGACGTTGTCAACGTTATACAACAGATAATTGTAATTATCGTAATTTAGACAGTTGATCTTTGATCTCATCGAGTGGAATTTTCAGTATTCACCTAACTTACTCTGATGCTGTAAAGTATCTGTCGATGTGCCGTCAAACACATTATGGCGTGTTTGATAAACACAATAACGTCAGTTTCGAAGGTTTCGAGAGACATTATCACTAATATCACAGCTCGTTCCCGATCGGACTCGATGCGATACTAGTGATATGGTTTGTCTCGACCATCAGGACTGTCTGCCGTTATTCCATGAATGTAGCGATCATCTCTTCTGTACAATAAGTACATATTCCAATATTATTTTTAGCAAAGCAAGTATTGAATACTGCAATACTCCCATAACTAGGTCACAGTTAGCATGCATGTTAGTGACCCATATAATGTGCAATAAATAATTATGCAAAAGTTGTGAATTAACTATATACAATAACACGCAAGCGTAAATTCAGATGTTCCGGAAGGGTAAGCAGTTCCATTGGAATAGATACACATGTATATGTTTTAAACGGAAAACAAATTGCAATATACGTGTGTTATTTAATTTTGTATAATGTATCCTTTCTGAATAGGAATATCCTTCTAACGACTATGAGAATACGTAAGCTTACAGGCACTTTAAAATACCATATACAATTGACATGGACACAAGATGATTTTAGGAACTCGACAGTTTTGAAACTGTAATTCTTCGTTTTCCATGTCAACAGTAAATTTAATAGGTTGTTTGTTAAACAATGTCTCCTTGTTTGTTTAGTTTTGGAGCAGACACGATTGTAAATGTACATAGTAAACTCTCATCCATAGAGACAGGTTTATTTCTAATTAAGGAGGATACAACGTAAGTAGTATTCTCCAAATATACATGAAAATTTAGTACACTTTATTTTTATTTTGAAATTCATATTCAATATTTTTATTTTGCTTTCTTGCAGGTGCATGGATCAGACATTAAGAACTGTACTAATTATACCAATATTACGGAGAAAGATTTACACACCCCGATATAAAAGTTAAACTATAGCTATTACTCAATTATTTGTAATATATACATCAGTGCCCGGAGAAAAAAAATATTTACCAAAAATGTCATATTACATAATTGCACTAAACCTATGCTCGTGTACATGTAATAAAAATTAGGTTAAAGTTTGGGTACCGCGTAGCAATTATTATAGTATAGACAATTAATTTGTTGTGATCATATGCAGTGCTAAACATTATATGCATTTTCTGTATAGATAGTTCATTTTCCCTTTCCGTATTTTACAATACATGGTACAATTATTTCAAGGTGAAAATTAGTCTAGTGTTTCTGTTTTTATTATTGAATTAACTGGAGTAAGCACACACAATTCAGGAGCTGGATTTCCAACGTCATATGCCGTGATTTTTGTTTGTTATGGTTATGGTGTTTAACAGTGAGGTTCGGTTAAATACGAAATTTTACGAAAAAAGCTATGGTTTCAAAAAATTTCTCATTGTGAACTTTCCATTTATATGTAGCAACATCCCAGCAGCACTTGCATATGGATGTATACACCTCTCAGTTGATCCGATATTCCAGAGCATGTAGTTTCTATCAGAATTTCCTTGATACAGGGTTGCTGCTAACAAGGAAGCTACTAAATCAATGATTCCTACGGGTTAAAATGAAGTCATCACTTAAAACGTTTGACGGAATATCTGTGTCATAAATGAACACGGATATGTTCCACTTGTGACTTGCGCAAGTCTGTGGTTTTCTTCTAGTACTCCGGTTTCCTCCACCAATAACACTGACTGCCACGATAAAACTGAAATATTGTTGAAAGTGGCATTATACACCATAATTCTAACTCTCAATTCAAGACAATACTGATTGAAAAAATTAGATAGCAAGTGTGATTATCTCTATCTGGTAAAACATATTTGTAACTATTACAAATATCATTATTCTAGAATTTCATGCAGAGAAATCAAAGGACGCCATTCCCGAATACTCTATTTGTCTTTTATTGCTAATTAAATTCGAAAAAAATCATTCTTTTTTCTCAAAATATTAGAAATCATACATATAAGAGGGTTGAAATACTATTGAAAAAATGCTTGAGGATAACAGAGGTATAACATGAAGCCGCCATTCGAAGGACCGACAACACAATGACCAAATGAAAACGGTCAAAGAGACCCAAAAAAAAACGGTCGACAAAACACTACACAGAAAACTAAGGTTTGATCAACAAGAACTCTGCTAAAACCATGGCTGAACTCAGGGGTTCCGAAAGGGTTTCTCAAACCACTGAAAATGACCCTTTTCTGTTGCAACTATAAATATAAATGGGATGAGAGATGATACAATACGTAGAACTTTTTTGATTGGTTGATAAGTAGATAATTCAATGTAACATGTGTTCAAGAGACTCGCAGTAATGAAATAGAATCATGGTAAAACTTGTGAAAAAATGTGGTTGACGTGACAGTAGTTGGAATTGTGGAGTAAGGGCATCGCGAGAGATACGGGTCTTATTATATTATATCGATGTTACTGTTAAAGAAACTTATCCAAATGCAAGTGGGGGGGTTATTGTATAACGCCAACTCGGCAATTTTGCAGCTATAACTTGGCAAGAACAAGTTAATTGTAAATGAGATGATGAAGAGGCCAGCTTTGTACTAGACCAAGACGCTTATTTGGATTTCCATAGTGCTAGCTCACTAAAACATCAGTCCGCATGTCGGTCCACTCGAAAACATGAATACCTTATCAAATTATGACGGTAATAGGTCCTGTCTTTCATTTTACGTTGTCAACTTGGATGAAAATAGGTATAGTCATACAGAAGCTGATTTTAATCCGATTCCCCAATAAATTTAAATTAATATTAAGTGGCAAGCAAGTTGGAATAACCATTTTATCTTAGCTGTTATCGGTGGTGTATCAAGAAGAGCTTGAAGATACCAAAGAGGTTTCATATATGTATAGACATGAATTAAGAAGAAAAAACTATAGTACTTAATGAAGAAGCCAGAGAGTTCGAATATGAATGTTTAATAACGTATTCCCATATTGACAAGATAAAACCAGAGTTTATTAAAACATTTGTCAATATATCCCCGCTACTATTTAGAAGTCTTCGACCGATGTTGCTAATGCTATTGTGTGGTATTGGCATGGCAACGACACTGATCAAACATATCGACAAAAGAACATCAATGGCGTCAGGAAATACTTCCATAAGACCATACACACGAATATATTTGGTCGTTACTATTTCCACCATCGTCTATGCTATCCTGAGACTTCCCAAGGCAATTGAAGAGTATTTCTCTTAGTTAGAGATATGTCACATGCTGAGGGGAGTAACATTAATGATCCAAGTTGTTTCCAGGGTTGTTTCTCTTTTCAAAGATTCTAGAACAAATTGATGTCGTACTGACAGCAACCCTTTACTTTGGACTTCAAACATAAATTCCGCAAGACTATGAAATATATGGCTTGTAAAAAGATAAACAGAATTCGAAGCATCTCTAATATTGGTTCTTAAATGGTAGATTGACTCGCAAAAAGTACAAATAATAGCATCAGCGTATACCCGCTGGTTAGCAAATTTATATATAAACAATTTTTGCAATAGTGTGTACATTTTTTCTTTAACAATTCGTAGCGTATTACTTAATATAGATAAAACACTATTCAACGAATGTACAATTTATAAGAATTAGAAATGCAATTTCTGCTGCACAGAAAAGACTGAAATATTTTATTTCTAAGCTAATACAGAATGCGCACAATCATGTCTTCATCTTTTTACACTATAAATAACCACCCAACTGAACAACGGTACAAAAGAGACTAAAAACAGGTGTTTCACATTGAGTACGTTCAGAAATGTCCATCTGATGCACTCAATTACTATTGATATATGTAAGGTTCATTGTTAACGATGGGTCGATATCTCTGTAGATAATACAAATATGTGTTTGTAATCCCAGAGAGTTTCGCTATCTAAATATTCACGACTGTGGTTCCCATATGAAACAAAATGACATCAAATAGTAAAATCGAGATTTATTAGTAAGAAGGGATATGGACGTACAATGTACTAGTATATGAACATAAGAGACTAGCCAACATTACAAATAGACGTCAATTAGTGTAAAGGAATTGTGTTTATATTGCGCTTCTTCATTCCACAGTCACAGCCTTTTATCGCTAATCTATGATATTTTTCCTGTGATCTCGCCAAGTAATATAATCAGTATTAACAAACTGACCCTGATGCTGAAAACAAACGTAAGAGAACACCAGAGGGGCAATCAGAAATGGACCACCATCCAGAGAAACCGTCCATATAGGGCACACAAGGCGAAGACACATAAAACTAAAGCAATCCACACTATATCTTGGACAAAACTATTCGCAAACAAACACCAATAACGTAAATAAGACATAAGCCCTCCTACAAACAACAGGAGATAACGACGTTTTTATGCGGAAAACATAGTGGACATCACAACACGAAGAACGTAACTCAGAAACGTATTGACGCATAATAGGACAATACAAAAAACTAAAATGAATAGCAATACGGACCACATAAAAAACCGGGGATGAATTCAGGTGCTCACGAATGGTAAATCAGTTACTAATTAAACCGTTTAAAAGAAATTATTCCTGTTCAAGAAAACAATTAAAAGCTCTATAATGTATATGTCTGATCATACAAATCACAAGTATCGGACGTTTAAGTAAAAATAAATATAAATCACAAGTGGTTATAGACACAAGGAGATAATAATAACGATAAAGTAAATAGGTCAACAACCTAGTAGATACAATGTTAATGTCTTTAGTTTAATATATGCAGGTTTACAAACTGTAAATAGTGCATACAAACTGTAAAATAACAAGAATGGGGGGAGGACAATAACAAAAAACAACAACACACAAAAAAACAAACAAACAAAAAACCAAATACAATAACAAAAAGCAAAATAGAAACAAAAACAAATCCC